>ML991780.1:0-530718 GCA_010094025.1 Viridothelium virens
TCTCTTAATTCCTGTAATAAGTAATAAACCAGAATGGGTATTTTCTAATATATGTTATACAATTTTTTGGGATAAAGCATAGCTTAATCTAGATATTATTAAACTTTAAGAACTTTTAAAGGATTAAAAGAGATTAAATATTTTAAAAGATTAATTATATAATTTAGAGTAAATTATCTCATACAATAGCTTATTAAGGGGAGGAATTTTATTTTATTACGATAAGTGTGTCAGCGCTGACGATATCGGCGATATCGCGGTAATTTATCGTACGATAGGGCTTATCGTACGATACGTATCGCGCCTATCGTTGCCCAGTCTGCGAAAATGGCAGAACTGGAGGTTTGGGCTCTTCGACCACCGCGGGGGCCAAAACCATCTCGCCCATCTTGCACAACCCCTTTCCCTCGTTCGCCGCGCCGCTGTGCTCAATATTTCTCACCAAAACCTCAACCTCTATGTCTAGCAGGAGGTCAAAACTTGTCCACTATTTCTCTCGGCGATTTTGCGGCCAAATGTGGAAGCTTGAGTGCTGGGAAGTTATGGAGTAATGCGCTAGTACTGTATTAGTGAGTGTTCCGATTCGAGTCTGCATGTCTTGTGTCAAAGGATGCAAGCTACTGCGACTAATGCAAAGATGCGCAGAGAATTGATATATCAACTTCGGCGTGTCTGGATGGCCAAGACAATGTCCTACATGAAAGGGAATGGGATGTGTGTCTCCTGTACTTTCTGCCTAAATTAGAGTGCTTGGCGTGTATGCAAATTCGGCGGCTACGCTGAATCTGTGAGTCCGTCCATCAGCTTGACCAATGAGCTTAGAACTATATATGGCAGGATTCTGAGAAGCGGCAAGGGCCGCTTTCAGGTCTACTGCAGGGCATTGCTTACTATCGGTAGGATACCTTGATGCTTCGTATCTTCTCATCTCCTTCGCAGTATAACCTCTCCATTCGTTCAGACTTCTTTCGTAGAGGACCTGGGTTCCCCTTCTCTAATATGAGTGTCGTTGGAATCAATGGCCCGCCAAGTCGCGCTCAAAGCTATCATATGCAGCCTTCTTGCAAGATATGTTTTCGCAGCAGGTCATTCGAATTCTAGTTTCTCCTTACGATCGTCGTCGTCGTCGTTATCTTCATCTTCTTCTTTGACTACGCCAGAGAGTAGCTCATCCTCAACTCCCTCAGCACACATCGGTGACTATATAGTGCAAGGTTTTGGTGGCGTAACTGCCGCTTCTTCATCTTCTTTGCCAACTGTCTCGACTGTTCTTTCTTCTGCCAATATCCACAATGCACTGTCAGCCGGACTTTCGAACAATACCCAATGGCAGCTCAACACGACAAATCGAGGCGAATTACCAATACCACCAATGTGGGCTGGAAACTCTGAAGAGAGTTTTACCACTATCACCACCACTTTCTGGGATGATTGGAACAGCCGGACTGATACAGAGACATTCACCAGTACCAGCTTGCTGGCGCCGTCCTATTCTGAGTACAGAGGGCCCTCAATAGGAAGTGGAAGCTCCTTCGCTCAGACCTGTAATGCTGCATCACAGGTCTGGTCTGCCGTTTATGAGTCATTGACGGCGACTATCACAACATCCGTAGTGCCCACATATTCCTACATCACGAATTATCCACCCGGTCCTCATCCGACTTTTACTTTGTGCGACCACTATCCGAGAGCTCATGGTAGTCCAAATGTAACTAGGGTCCTGGCGAACGCTACCTATACCACAGTAGTCACTATCACGACTGTATCGCCCAACCCTGCGCAGCCTCCGCCAGCTTGCAGCATAAATTCCGCAGACTGTGAACAACTGTGGAGCAGTTATGAGCTTGACGGCAATTTCATTCTCGACACTCTTACAATTACAGGTGCACTTCAGCTAAGTATTTGGGGATCACCTGAGAAGTACAGCTACTGGTCGATTGCAGGCTCGGATTTCATAGCCCCACGAACGCCAGCATGCCCATCCTCAGATCTGACAACGCTGACCAGCACCTGTAATGAAGAAGCTCAATACTATCTCGGCGATGCCGCTAGTGAGAACAGCTGTCTCATCTACTCTGGACCCGTAAGATTGCTGTACTTTCCCCCAACTGACGATGGCAATGAGTTTTGCCACGTCAATGCAACAACAAATTTCATACAACCTACTGGCGCACCAGGAATACCAGAAACAGTGGAACAGTTTGGCACGACGTTTACTTCCGGCACTGCTTACCTCTCATTCGAGACCTTGTACGCAAAGAATCGATGCGGTCAGACCGTGGGAACCCCAATTTCTAATTATTTCTATCCTTTGCCATCTAGCGAGGTTACGACCGAATGTGCAGGTAGTCTGCCGAAAAATGGGATAACTAGCAACTACATCACTGCGGTGGAGCAGCCCATGGGTCCCATCAATTACAACTATCTTAATGGACCGGTCCCTGCTTCAGTATACAAGTGCATGCCAAATTGCAACGGTGGTCTGCCTGGCTGGGAGACCTTGTGTCCGACCATATGGGATAACTATAATCCGGTATTGGCATTCCCTACCGGTTTGCTCAATCTTCAGGAGGCATGGCCTGCGTCTAATTGCTACTTTGATACCTTTTCCCTTTTTGAATTAGAGGGAGGCGGCAATCTTCTCTTCGACCCTCCATACTTGTTGACTCCAGTCAACGCTCCGGCTGTACTAACACCGACTACGGGCCTCATGGATCCCACAAGTACCACAACCCCAGCACCGGCACCATATTCAAGCCAACCTCAAAAAGGAACAAGTACTCATCCTCCACCTACTCCACCACCTGCACCATTGCATTCATCTCAAAGAACCTCGCCCACAGTAGCCCCCGATCCAAGCCCGAAGGCACCATCTGGGGGTCCAAGCAGACCATCACCAACCCCAGTCGATCCTCCGGGAGATCCACAAGACCCTTCTCAAGGATCGTGGCCGGCAGGAGATCCGGCGCCCCAGCAAGGAGATCCAGCAGGCTCAAAGGGAAGTGGAAATCCTACCTCTCCTCAATCCCCACATCCAGGCACTGGAGGTAATTTTGACCACGGAGAAGCTCCTGGTCCGGATCCTGCACCCGATCCGCGACCTGTAGATCCACCTAATATTGGTGGAGACCTCGCGTCAATTATCGCTCAGCCGCCACCTCACTCAGACCCAAGTAACTCAGATCCGAACCCAGCGTCAGGAAATGAAGATGACCCCGGCCGACTGCCCATTGTTGTAGGCGGGTCTGATTCTGGTTCGTCCGGTAGCGGCGAGCCACATAGCGGCTCCAACGCCGATCCTGGCAACATCGTCTCCCTACTCAACAGCCCTTCGAAAGTCAGCAACGGCAAACCACCACCAGCTCCACTCGCCACCATTGGCAGCCACACTGTCCAGGCGGGAGACCCAGCTAATCCAGGGGTCATCATCGACGGCTCCTCCCTTTCCGCAGGCGAAACCACCGTCATAGCCGGGACCCCCGTCTCCGTTGGTGCACATTCTCTCATCATGGGCAGTGCCACCACCATCCCTCGCGCCTCCGTCCTTGCCCACCCCAACGATCCAGTCACCACCATCGCCAACATCCCCATTCGCCCTGATCCAGCTGGTGCTCCTGGTTTCCTAGTCGGCTCGCGCACGCTCTCTCCCGGCGCATCCATGACCGTAGGAGGCACACTCCTATCCGTCGCATCGGACGGCGCTCTCGTCATCAGCAGCACGACAGCGCTCGCGCTCCCCGCCGGCAGCGCAGATAGCCCTGATCATGCATCCGGCGACGCAGATCGTGGTCCAGAGGGCGCGTCCGCTGTGTTCACCTTCGATGGCAAGTCCTATACCGCTCATGTAGGCTCCCCGCTTGTTGTGGACGGCGCAACGCTTATGCCCGGGGGACCTGCAGTGACCGTTGCAGATGGGGAGGTGCTGAGCCTGGCTTCCAACGGCGTAGTCGTGGATGGTTCGCGGACATTTGCGTTCTCTGGTGACGGCGGTGCCACAGCTATCGCTGCTGATGTAGCGACAGGAGTGAGGGGTGAGGCGGTCATCACGCTTGGCGGACACGTGTATACTGCGCTTGAAGAGGGCGGAGGTGATGTGCTGCTCGGCTTGATGACGCTGACACCGGGTGAGGTGACGACGGTAGATGGGCAGCGGCTCAGTATAGGCACCGGGGGAGAGCTGGTGGTCGGTAGCGCAACTGAGGAATTTACGGTCGCTTTTACGAGTGCAGATCCCGGTGCAATGAGCGAGGCGGTGGTTACGCTGGATGGGCACGCGGTGACGGCTGTGGAAGAGGGGCTGGAGGCTGTACTTGGGGGATCGATGACGCTGTCGTGGGGTGAAGTGACAACAATAGATGGAGAGACGGTGTCGTTCGGAGCTGGAGGACTAGTCGTAGATGGGCGGACAGTGAGCATGACAGCAATGTCTGGAACGAAGGCTGGGACTGCTTCTCCAGCGACGCCGACTGTGTCTGGCGCTAGTTCTGGGATCGGAAATGGTGGGATTACATCGGCTGCAAGCACAGGCGCACAAGGAACGGATGGACCTGGATCGAGTGCAAAGCGTAACATGAAATCTGGACATCAATGGCGTTGGACTTTACTGGTTCTGATGGTAGCTTGGGCTGTGGTTTTGGATCTCAGCAGCTAGCGCCTATGGTATGGCATTACTTTGAAAGCGTGCGACAGTCTACCTCATATGAAAAGTAAATATCCTGACAAACTACCCATTCGGCGTCTACTACACCCAGCAATCCTCCAGACGATCCGCACGACGATTACCCAACGACGGAATGAAGAGGCCGGAAAGGGAAGGTGTGGCGGGCGTTCACCACTGGAGCCTGGCTGTGGCGTCACCGAGGAATTTCGCGAAGAAGCAGGCTGCTATTTCCATCCTTAATCGAACCACATCAAAAGTTCAATCTCATACATTTGAAGTCCCAGCCAGTTGAGATCTTGGATTGCCTGTCACTTTGATTTGATGGCTCTGGACTGAATAGCGACAGAGCACGGCGTTACCTCGACGTAGATCCTCCTACTCGATGTCGCCAGTGCGTGATTCTACACTGTGCTACCTCCACTATCCTGCGCAGAGGTCGCGACAAGTCGTATCTTACTAAGACGTGGACCCGCATTGTAAGCTACACAGTGCTGACTTTCTGTGTACTCGGGGTACTGTACTACCTTTCGAGATTTATCCCTTTCGGTGCCTTGATTCGTCCATCAGACTCGTATTCGAGAGCCACACTTTGCAAAGTCATGTTGGTATCGCCTATGCGGCTAGCATCTAGCGAAAGACCTCCAATCGATGACGTGAACGGACATGAAATAAAGCAATGCTCTCGAGTTCAGCTCGTCCTTAGCTTGATCGGCTTATCGCCACTGCATTTCACTCCAGGGTATAATTGCAATTCTGTGAGCACACAGTCCTTGGAAAGATTCCGATCTTGCTTCATCGTACAAAATATTTGTCATTGATATCTCGGCATTTCTCGATGATCTCCCCTTCAACGCAAGACAAAAAATGGCGAACGACCCCTCCAAAACACCACTGCAACAAAATCCTGCGATACCGTCCAATCTCAATGACCCCCCTACTCTTGCCCCGGCGATAATAGGAACTGGCGTTTCCTTGGCAGTGATTACCAACGGGGTGGTAGCCGCTCGCTTGAATGCCAATTTCCATGCAGCCCGGAAGCTTGGATGGGATGATTGTATGGCAAGGCGATACCCCATGCTCTTCACAACTAACGACCAAGCGGCGCAGATTTTTGCATCTTGGCTCTTCTGTTGACCGTCGCTTATACAGCGCTCAGCATCAGCTGTATGTCCTATATGTCCACTCGGTCCAGCGCTAAGTACCATAATAGTCTCTCGTACTGCGCGACACGAGTGGGATGTGCCTAGGAGTTTTCTGGACCCCCCTTTCTCGCAGGTAACATGAGCCGAATTTTCTCTACAACCCTCTTCAGCGTCAGATGGCCGCAGTTGCGGTTTAAACAACAGAAGAGCACAGTGCACGGAGGGATCCCCAGAAGCAAAATTCTTCTCTTCGCAGACAAATAGGATTTAGACTCCACTTCTTCAGAGAGTTCCTTCGGCGAGGACTTTGGAATACTAGCGATCGTCACCATTCTTCTAGGATGCTTGCTGATCATAGTTTGTTAGGTCACATACGCACAAACCATGGTCTATGGTCCATCAATATTCTTTGCGAGAGCTGCCATATTGGCTCTCTACTTCCGAGTGTTCTCTCCGAAAAAGACCATACGTGTTCTTATATACGTTGGAGTAATAACACTACTGCTTGTGTATATTACCGGACTCGCAATCTTGACTGCGTATTGCACGCCGAGGAGGGGCGGTGCATGGGATTCGCTCCTTGCGCAGCATTGCACTCCGGCCACGAGTATTAATGCCATCGTACAATCCGTTGTAGGCATCGTGTCAGACATTTATATTCTGATGCTTCCACTGCCTGTCATCTACAAGCTCAATCTTCCTTCCAAAACGAAAGCCGGGATCTTTGCCATTTTCATGTCTGGAATCTTGTAGGTATTTCCGACACCCTGGCAAAATGCTCCTGTGTTCCATCTTTCACTAATATTGTCAAGTGCGTTGACCGCTACTTCTCTGGGCTTATATTACAGGGTCCTAAACTGGAAGGGGACGGACCGGACGTGGGCTGCTGCGAAATTCGTGCTTTGCGCGTATGTGGAAACCATGCAACCTAATTTCGATACCTGCAACCTCGCTAATATCGATTAGATTCATAGAAAATAACGTTGTCATCATTGTGAGCTGTGTTCCAGCCGTTGCGCCATCCTGGAAAGCCTTTATCATTAGGTCTGCCACGTTCCTTACTCCATCCTCGCTACGATTATCGCTTCGCCCTGTAAAGCGGCCGGGTGATGTTCAAAGCCACCACCGAGTGACTGGGCTTACTGCTAGGTCTGAAGACAAGTCACTGAGCTTGGAGTTACGTACACGTCTTCACAATGGCGAATACCTTGAGCTTTCAGGCCGTGCGTGGCCAGAAATATCAAATACTGTAAGAGCCGGGCCTGTTGACCGTAGTGTACAGGGCAATGACATTACAAAATCTGTGCGAATGGACCAGAGGTCAGAGACATGCTTATGACGATGGCAACAGAAGTGCCTGCATGTTTGATTCTGGCGATCAGTCAACCATACGCTGTGTATATCAAGAATTCACTGAACTGTGTCTTGAAGAGAAGAAACGTTGGCTTCTCTTCTCCACCGCTTGATGTTGAAGCTAGGAGCGAGGACAAGGGGTGTTAGGTTGCAAAACTGCAGAGGCCAAACGAAGATGCGGCAGAGCGGGATTTTCAGGTAAGAGACATACTTTCCTACAATGGACATGACCATCTCCTTTCCACTACCTCACGAAAATAAGGACTCACGTCCCATGTTATTGGCATTTCACAGGATCCGAATCTCTACAAGTTTGATGCCATGTTTACATCGAAGTAAATATAATATTAACGAAGGGAAAGCTTGTTGAACGGTATTCAGGGAAGATCCCTCGTGAAGCCTGTGTGGCTGAGGAGTAGCCCGCTTGGTTGCAGTCTCATAAACTAAGCAATGCCTATGTGGCTACAGCTTGAACGCCAACAGCTCCCCTCCGATAACCGTTGTCCCGCTCACCGGTACCGGTCGACCTCCATTTGTCGTCACGAAAATCGTATCCTTCGTCTTCGGCGTAACGCCAAACCTCACACTCGTCGGCCCCGCAACCTCAGTCGAGTTCGGATTTCCCGCAAAGACGCTCACCGCATCATGCTCCACTAGATTAACGAGAATGATCTCTTCAGTCTCGACTGAAGCGAGGTACGCGGCCCGCTGATCCAGTGCAAAATCGTCATTAGTTATATTGCTCGCGAGAGTAGTGAAGGCGCCGGTCGCAGCGCCGATATTGGGATCGATGGGTACCCGGCCGAATTTTTCAGCAGCAGTGTTGGTGTAGTATAGGTAACCGTCTTGGACGCGGATTCCATTGACGCCAGGACCTAACGCCCCAGATGGAGCTGCTAGAGCAGTATTGTTGAGAGCGAGCTCCAAAGTCCCTGTCCGGGTGTCGAAGCGCCAGATCGCGCCGAAGCTAGAGTCCGCCAGCAATATCATGCCCGCTTGAGCGGGAAGGAGTGTCAGGCCATTCACGAAGGCAGTTTGGTGCACATCTGCGATTTTGGAGACGGTCGTAGTAGACGTCCGTAGGTCTGCGCGCCAAATGGAGAAAGAGCCTGGAGTTGAGGTACCTGTAGTGAGACTGATGTTGCCAGCGGCGAAGGCGAATACGTTGGGGAAGACCTCCACGATGCCTGACAGGGCATTGCTATCGGGAATGGTGGCGATAAGTTTCGCATTGTTTGAGGGCGGTTGGGAAGGATCGATGAGATAGAGCTCAGGCACGTCCGCCCGTGTTACTAAGATTTTCCCGTCCCACGTGGGAGCTAGGTTCTCGCACCAGGCACCCACAGGAAACTGGTGTATTACAACTGGATTATTCTTTGTTTGAGTCTTGACTGGAGAAGCAGAGCAAGAGAGGATTGACGAAATGAGAGAAACAAGATTAAGGACCCATCTCAGAAACATCTCGCCGACAATCCCTCACGAGGCAATTGGCTGGTAGAGGATGTAGGCAAGCAGAGTCTGACGGCGAAAGGCTCAGACGAACGAGAATGAGCCAGAAAAGTGAGCGCAGATAAAGTGAGCAGACAAAGTGAGGAATGCGTTGTCTTATAAAACCCTCCGGTCATTGAGGCACGACTTCACTTAGCACCTCTGAGCATGCGTAGTCCATACCTCGCTGTGCGTCGAGCGGGTCAGCCGGACTATGGATTCGAACTAGGGACGCCTATTGGGCCAGTCCCCGAATTTTCACTCATCTAAGTAAACAGCAGGAAGACGGGAAACCAAGAGGAGAATAGATGATGTTTGCGCCGACCCCCAAACGACAGCCGATCTATCACACTAGACTAATAAGCAATTAGTGAGCTGAGAACTTCGGTCTGACTCTTGGATCTGCAAGATGATAGACTTAATCATACGAAGGAAGCTATTCTCTTTTCCAAGCCTACCATATCGCATAGGGAAGCTACTTTGATGATGGTCCTCGGACCTACTACGGAGTTTTGGTGCAGAGCATTATTAAGACATAAAGATCCTCTCGACGGTGCTGTCAAGAGTTCCTAGCAACAACGTCGATGGCGCTGGAGAGTCATCAGTGGTCGTCAGCTCAAAGCATATTAGTCCTTGTTAGTACCTCAGGTTGGCTACGCCTCAGCTGACAATGTACGTAAAGTTAATGCACACCAAAATTGGGAGAGCGGCTGCAATAGTTACCTCCTCTAAGAATACAATTCATTAATAGTATTCGTGTGTGCAATTGTTCTAAAAATTTAAAGGATTATATAGTCGAAGTCGGAAGCTGGCCTTTCTTCCCTGTTTTTTAATATTTATTCTTTCCCCTTGAGAAAAAGGATTCATGTCCCCATTGCTGAAAGTGCTACGTCATCCGCGCCATGCATGGTGGCATGGGTGACATGGTGCCTGCAGCAAGTGGGACAAACTTTCAAAGACCCTGAACTCAAACCAGTGCCGCCCAACCCTTTCCTCTCCTGTCATATCATGGCAGAACCCGAGAACGCGACTAAAGCTCCTGAGAGCGATGTTGAAGAACGGAGCGCCTTTCCTGGTGATTCTACTGTAGACCAAGGGGCCAGTCTGGGTGTAAGCTGCACAGAACCTTGCGTCTACAACTACGTTGGCTCATGGATTGCAACAGGAGCACTGTGTGACTGATAGGCCGACTCGTTCGTTTCCCCTCCTCTTGTGGCTTGCAAGTCCGATGAATCTGACACCATGTGAAGCTGCAGGAGAAGCTCCCACCGGGGTTTGTAATAATAACTCATAACCCCTCTGAACGATGGCTCAATTGCAGTAGGAAATATCCAAGCTCGGGAATACAGAAGTACGTAGTCTTCAGGACCGATTCGCGCGCAGAATTTATCGAGACAGCAATGAAAAGCTTATCAGTCTACTAGGTCTACATCACTAAACCCTCCGACTACCCACATGCACCCTCGAAGCTATTACTTCTCCTAACAGGAGGCACGGGCATCAAATCTGTAAACAACCAGATCCAGGCAGACAAATATGCACAAGAAGGCTTCCTAGTAGTGATGCCAGACCAGTACGTCAGCTCAATTTGAGCATACCTCCCGCCTTGATCCTCTACACGAACCATATACATCTCTCGACTCTACCTGCCTACAATCATTCAGTTATCCAGGGGCTCCTCTTCCACACTGCTCGACTAACCCAAAGCTTTTTCTCTCACACAGATTCGCCAACGACCCTGCCCCTAACTCCACCGATCCGACCTATGTCTCCCAACCAGAAACCCCGACCATCATCGAACGTGTGAAGCTCGGCGTGACCGAAACCGCCAAATCCTTCCTCATTGACATGTGGCTCGCACGACATACTCCAGAGAAAGTGCTGCCTATTCTGCAAGACGTGCTCGAGAAAGCCAAAGAGGAGTTTGCCGATGCGGTCGCAAATGGTGGGGGCGTCTACGCCGTGGGGTATTGCTTTGGCGCCAAATATGTACTGCTGTTGGGCAGCGAGCTAAAGGATACCGTGGCGTGGGGCGAAAAGGTGAGGGATGAGGAGGAGGGAGTCAAGACGAAAGGCCCGAGTATCAAGGTGGGGGCCATCGCGCATGGGACGATGATCACAAAGGAGGATATTGAGGGTATCAAGGTGCCAATCTCGATGGCTTGTGTCGAAAATGACCAGTTATTCCCGGATGAGGTGCGAGAAGAGGGTAAGAAGGCGCTGGCTGCCGGTGTGGTGGAACATGAGGTTAAGGTATATGAGGGTGTTCCACATGGTTTTGCCGTCCTGGGGGATTATGCCGATGGTAAGATCGTGGAGAAGCAGAAGGAAGCCTTCCAGCAAATGCTTGGGTGGCTGAAGTCGCACTGAGCAATTGATGAATGATCATCTAGGGCGCGGATGATTTGACTTGGCGTTTCGGTCGGAGTTCTGTGATGATCATGAGATAAGACGAGCATGTTCCAGGCAAGGCCATATTACCTTAAGTAGTGTTTTCGTTCTCCATCAATCCCAGCACGACCTGCAAGCCGTCTTTCCGACCTCATTCGGCCAAAGTGTAGTCCATGAAGGTGCGCCTCCGATTTGAATCTTCCGCTGGCGCAACTCCTTCCCAACTCCTCAAACCAATTCTACATCCCCTCTAGCTACCAATTCTTTTACACTGCTCCACCTCACCACCCACACATCCCCCTTCTTCATCTCCATCCCCTCATCTCCACTCTGCTGCACCACCCTCCCCACATCCCTCAACACCCTCACAAACACCGCCCCATCCGTGTCCGGCCCATCCACCATACTGATCCCCCCCGCCGTATCATCCAGCCTCCTCAACGCCGCCGGAAACGCTCCCAAAAAGCTGCCCCCATAATGCCTCTCCAACAACGCCTGATGCGCCCGCAAATACTCGCTCTCCTCGCCCGACAAATCAGCCTCCTGGTTCTGCAAGATATGCAGCGGATACCGATCGATCTTCGCGATCCGCGCGCGCAGCAGGCCGCGCACCAGCCACTTCCAGCGCTCCAGCTCCGTCTGCAGCACGATCAGCTTGAACCCGGATTTGGTTCCCGAGTCGGCCGAGGCGGAGAGGTCCTCTACGGTAGAGATCTGTTGCCGGATGCGCGAGAGAGTGCGGATCATGAGGGCGCTGGGGTAGGGCAGGAGGTCGGGCGCGCAGCGTTCTGCGGTGTAGGCGCGGGTGAGGGCGTGGAGGTCGGTGGTCGAGGGGGGGGAGGCGGGGTGCGAGACGGAGGCAAGGATGTCGGAGATGTCGGCCATGGTCAGGTTGGGGATGAGTAAGGCCTATGACGCAGGCAGTGGACTAGGGTCGATGAAGAAAAGGTTATTTAGACGTCCATTTCGAGTGGGTAGAAATTTTCTCTTTTGGTAGGAACGCGAGATGGAATGTCGCGCGTGCGCGGCCCGCCTCGGCCCGCGACGTGTCGAAAGCCCCACCAGAGTCTGGAGATGACCCCGCCATCGTCATCGTCGGTCTATCATCGTACGGTGGTACCCTACGTGGGGGCTTTGCTTTACCTTAGCTTCAATGCTTTGTAAGTGCACATTAATCGCTACCAGCTTCCGGATCAAGTCGTCCGTTACTGTGCCGCAACCGTGCCGCATTTGTCAAATTTCTACTTTTCAACTTTATATATAAGAGACCATAAGAGCATTCATCTTGGCACCTATATCTATGCCTAGACTTTGATTTGCAGATTTACAATCCCAATTGACACTCATTTGAAGATGTCGGACACTATGAAAGCAGTCGGTATGAAACTCCCATTCTCACAACACCAGAAGGACTCTTCCACCATGCCATTGACCATTCCCCCGTCGACTTCCGCTCACAACCAAACCAGACATCAAAGGCGGCAAAGGGCCCATCTCCTCCCTCCATATCACCACCATCCCGCGGCCCGTCCCCACCGGCTCCCAAGCCCTCGTCCGAATCCGGTACTTCGGGCTCAACCGGATGGACATCCTGCAGCGCGAAGGGCAGTACCCCGTACCCCCACAAGCGCCCTCGACGCTGGGCGTCGAGTTCTCGGGGGAGATCGTCGGCTTCGGCGGCTCGCCGGAGGGCAGCTTCAAGCTGGGGGACGCGGTGTTCGGGCTCGCGTACGGTGGCGCCTACGCCGAGTACATCGCCGTCAGCACGCACATGCTGGTGCACAAGCCGGCGCAGCTGAGCTGGGAGCAGTGCGCGGGTATCCCTGAGACCTGGATCACCGCGCTCCAGGCGCTGTATCTGGTCGGGGAGTACAAGCCTGGCAGGAGCGTGCTGTGGCATGCGGGCGCGAGTTCGGTCAGTATTGCGGGGCAGCAGCTGACGAGGGCGGATGGGGCGAAGGCGGTGTATGCGACGGCGAGGAGTGAGGATAAGGTGAGGTTTTGTGAGGAAGAGTTGGGGACGACGAAGGCGTTCAATGCTGGGAAAGGTCAGGAGCCGTGGGATGAGCAGGTTTTGAAAGAGACGAACGGGGAGGGAGTGGATCTGATTATAGATTTCGTGGGGCCTGATTACTTTTGGCAGAACCTGAATGCTGCGGCGAGGGATGGCCATATTGTGAGTCTAGGCTTCCTCGGGAGCAGCAAATTGGAGGGGGGAGAGGGTCTGGGAGCATTTGTCCGGAAGAGAATCAGATTTGAAGGCAGCGCCCTGCGCAGCAGAGATGAAGAATACCAGGGCAAACTCAGGGACCAACTGGTAGATCATGCGCTGCCCAAATTCATTGACGGAAGCTTCAAAGTTTTGGTGGAGAAGGTCTTCCCATGGGAAGAAATCCAAGAAGCTCACGCATTGATGGAATCAAACAAAACGAAAGGAAAGCTCATCTGTAAGATTGATTGGTAGGGCTAACCATAATCGCTGAATGTACATTGAGCTGTTGTCGAATGCAAATAAGGAAATCAGAGAAATTTCCATCAGTAACCCCTTTTGAGCGTAGTATCAGGGAGCTGAATCTATGTGGGTTCTTGGAGTGTGCTCGACGCGGCTTGTTTGAGTACCTGCTAAGTCGGTGGTCTGCTTTGATTCATGACCACTCGTGTGAATGGTGGCTCGGCAATACTTACCACGCCTTTTTCGTGAGATCCACACAAGCATCGCTTAACGTTGGAGAGAAGTCCTGGCACGGGGTACTTGAGGTAATAACACGCCGTCTTAATGCCAGCTTGTACGTTTTTTGGCATGGACGTGTTTTGCTTTGTGCCAGATCCAGTATTCGACGCTGAGTTCTTTCAAGCTCTCGCATGGACTCATACACTGTCGGGCCCAGATACCACGTTGACAAAGGCATGCCAGAAGACCCTTGATGTCTAGGGAGTGATTTCGATCCCATCATGATCCGTTTCTCTTCAATTTGCGCACCAGTACTGTGTAGTCAAGTCGATTCGTAATCTAAATAGGAACGTCACGTCTTGCCCACGTGCCCTCAATCCGGGTCTTCACCCAAAGACTCTAATGGCTGAAAGTCGATCGTTCCGTCCAAATAAGCAAGTGTCTGTCTCTCATACACTTGCCTCAAGCAAGCGTCTGACTGCATGGCTCGAATTTCGCGCAGCGAACCTTCTAGGGGGCACTTCTTTCTGCGTAATGATGGTCGTCGACGTCGTGTTCGTTTTGTAGGCGAGCTGTTCCCAGTTTCTGATGTCGAATCGCAGATCACACTGGACAGTGTCGATGACGAAGACTGTGACGACGAAGTGGAGGGACGTCGGTCAATGTCGCTTTCTCCAGCGATACCTGTGTTCTGATCGAAGAACCGTAGTGTTGAGCTTGATCGTCGAGTCTGAGAGCGAAAGGAAGCAGTACGTTGGAGATCAGGCGCCATCGAGGCGAAGAAATTGACATCGAACATGATAACAAAAAGGGTGAGGCCGACAAGTGAGAGTGAGTTGACTATAACCCACGAAGAAAGACCATAACAAAAAAAAATCTAAAAATTGATAGGATGTTTGACTAGCCAACCTCTCGCCATCGAGTCATGGAGGATGAGCGAGGCCTAAATACTCAGTGCGTTTATCCAACCACAAGCTCGCAGACTTACAGAGTGTGGATGACTTGCTGCCAGTGTCGCTTTGGCCTTGCTGTTACTGATAGATCACTCGCAGCTGAAATCAGGAGACCTGGAAGGTGATGGCTGGTGTCAGCCACCATCGGCCAGCCTCAAAATTTTCGGTTCATGGAGGTCCGTTGCATATCTCGACAGGAGGTTCGGTAAGCTGCTTATCGAGGCGCGCTGCTGAAGGGAACATCCTCCGAGCAACTCCATTCTACTCAGCTTGAGGCATGTATGCTGCAATAGGCAGCGGGGTTAAATCGCTGTTGTAAGCACACATCAAACCGGCAATATGATATGTTGAACTTTCTGTACCTGCTCAAGTACAGGAGCAGAGAAAGCCGTATTCCTTGACAATCGTGAGATCCTGGAACTAGAGTCTAGAAGACTCGAACTACAGCTTCTAGCTTGTGGACTTGATATTTAGTCGGCATGGCTGGTCTGTCGAAAGGAGAAGAACTTTGTTCGTTGCGAGGTAGTCTGTAGTAACAAAGTGTCGGTCGGGAAATGGATGAGGTTGGGGGTCCGGATCGCCAACCCCTCCACCCAGTGACCCAGCCAGCCACGATAAGCAATGAGAGCGCCTGGACCTTGACAAATCTATCTACTAGGCATTCCTCGTATCGGCAGGTGATCAATCCAGGCAATTGTGCAGAGCATGGAATCGGTGTAAGCTTGTGGGCAATCGCTTCAAGATTTCATTGCTCAGTCTACGGAATACGGAGTAAGCTCGTGGGCATTCTATCCCATCTGCTGAGACTCGCTATCCCTTTCTCTCTCCACTGCACTAAATCCCCACCACATCCGACAAGATCGAATCAAGGCTGCTTTCCCATAGGTGGATACTCATTACCCTCCCTCTCGACCTTCGGCTCACAGGTGCACCACTCCTCCTGAGGGATCGGATTCATGACAGTTGGAACGTGGTTGCCGCAGCCCCACCAAGTGGTTTTGTCTTGTGGATGATGAAGGATTAGCCTAGGGTACTACCTTATGGAAGGCATGTATCGATGTTTGAGGTAACTCACTGCACGTATCACAGCTCGACTTCTTGCACATTTCTGACGTAATTCTTCGACCAAAAATTGCGATGTTCGTCTATTTATCCTGCCGTGATCTTGCTGTGAAAATATACTATTAAGTCCAAGTATGGGTGAAGGTGGGCTTGATGCAACTATCAGCAGCGCCTATCAGGGACCACGAAATTGAGCACCAGATTCAGTAACAGTCGTCACTTTGATAAGAGGAGGAACCTGTAGCTAAGCTAACTTGGATATTTACCTCGTTATATACGGTATAAGCTAGTCACGTGGATTGTATAGCACGTGGAGGTAATTAATGACGTTGACTCAGTGTCCAGGTCGCCGAAGACTTTGGTCGCCGACCAGTAAGCTTACTACTGTGTACAATAACTACGTAGGGTCTACTATGCACCCCAATGGAAGTGGCCATGCAAGTTTGATAGGATTTTTTTGGGAGTCTTTGAATTTTCTCTGAACTAACTAGCAGAGCCTTTATAACCCTGCAGACGACCTTCAACATTAGCCGGAAAGAAAGATGTAAACAACCTTCTTCGCCGATCTGTAGTCGCCTACCATTGCCGAGGGAAAGGGCGTGTATGAGTGTTATGTACAGGATGCATTCCCCTCTTGCAACTCCCCCACCATACAATGCCCATGTCGCATGGAACCCTTCAACAAAAAAATTTCAAAGTTCCCTAGACATGAGCATTGCAGTGCGCGCGTGTGCGTGTTTGCTTGTTTGCTCGTACTTCGTGAAAGGTATTTGACTGTGCAAGGAAAAAGGAGGCTTGGATTTGTAGGAAAAAAGGTGGTGGCATGACCGAGATGCTTGGATTTATCAGGGATGGGATAGCAATGAAAACATGACTGGCTCGATCCTATTCTTGAATCGGCATGTTAGTCGTGGGCAGCGCCCTTTGTATGTGTCGGTGAAGACGTGGAAATGTACATCAAAAGCGTAAAAGGCATCAAATAATACAAGGTGCGGGAGCTCATGCTCGGGTATCCGCGCTGAAAAGAACAGAAGAAGTTGGGCTTCCCAATAGTAAGCTCCGGAAGCACCAGTTGCGCCCGGCACAGAACTCCTTGATCCTTTTGCTCCGAGACTCCACTGAATGCAAAAGAGACCACGGTGCAAAGCGACGTTTCAAAGGAAATCGACAGAGCCAGGCAAGTGTCTGGGCCTAACACGAGGAATGACGGGGTGTCTGAGGCGTAGCCTAATAAATTACGGATGGAGGAAAGAGATCAGTGATTTATTGGGCCAGCAGGAGAGTTGGCCCTGATGGGGTGGGCTTCTGCTTCAGTAGGATACCAATCGACGTGCGTGACCTCTACGTGAGTCCAAAGGAGAATCACCAATCGTGGCCAATGACGTATCCGAGGCCATGCCAAGAGATCCGAGAGTTGGAATACTGAAACGGCTTGAGTGAATCGGGCTTTCCTCCATGTGGTTGGGTTGTTCGCCAAAAGCGAACGTTTGAGCGCGCCCGAGCTTCATTCTCTGTTGGCGGACTTTGCTCATGCCTCGTTCGCAGGCATCTTCATGTCCCTTATCATCCATGCCGACGTATTGTTGTGGGTAGCAACGCGTGGGGTGGACCTCGAAGAAAGAGCTATAGCCTCCATCCAAGATATAAACTTCGGGGTAGCTGAGCTTGGGATAACGGAAGTCGTTGACGCGGCGATCACGATGACGAAGGTACTTGGCCCTGTGATGCTAATTAGATGACACTTTCTCCTGCTGCTAATTTGATGTTGACTTACATGCGAGGGGCACGATGCTTGGAGTATTCGCAGTGAAGAACCAGCAATGTCGAGGAGAGTGATGGGGTTTGAAAAAGTTCGTCGGCCAAAAGATCTTTGTCGTTGTAGTTCAAGGCTTCGGCAATATGCCCGCCCGTGTATTCGTACTCGAAGCGGCAGTCGATCACCATGGTCTTGTCAAAAAGGTGATTGAATTCTCCATCGAGTACGGAAGCCATTGTTTCCTTACTGATGCGGGGAATGCCATCGGGTTCATCTTCAGGGACAAAGCTCGGAAGCTTTGGGGTGTAAACCTCATCAACGTCCATGGCAGACTGATGACTGGAGGGAGACACATAGTTGTCCTTCTTCTCATCAAGCACGTCTCTGGGGTGTTCGTACATACTGAGAGATCTTCGAAATTGTTTCCTAGGTCTGGCGATAGGAGGTGCGGCTTGCTTTCGGATGTGACCAGTCAGTGGCGAACCGCTTGCCCGACTTGATAGCGATGGTTGTCTTGCACGATGTGTATGCGGTATTAAGGACTCTTCGAAGCTCTTCCGATCGGCAATAGGCGATTGTGTAAAGCATTCTGATAGAGTGGGGAGAGATGGTTGTTTGTGGGCAGTACCAATAAGTCCACTACCAAATTTGAAAGGCGGCGCAAGATTCTCAACCGCGTTTGTTTTCAAGGACACGGCATTGGTTGAAAAGCCCTTGGTGCGTGCGAGCGAGGGTCGTAGGTTGAGATTTTTCTTGCGTCTTGACGTGTCGTGTAAGTGACAAGATAGTACCTGGTGCTTGGCGTGTGTAGACTTACTCTGACGGAGCCAATGGCTTAGGGACCTCTGGCTTGGGTGGTAGCTCTGCCTCGCATGGCGAGAGCATGTCCTCATCCGTGGGGGTGGCCTCAGGACTTGGTGAAGCAACGGCAACCTCGGTGATAAGAGAGAAGGGAGCTTTATGTGGCAGAGGCGAGATGTCCATCGACTCGGGTGCAAGAACAGGGGAGGAGGATTGGATGGGTGGTGTGGTGGCACCTTCCAAGTGAATGGGAGGTGTGTTGAGGTCGTCTATATCTCGAAAGGTAAGTGCTTTGCCCAGAGTAGTGACATCCTGAGTTTGCCTTCTGCTCTTACCTTGACCATTAACTAGCTCAATTGCTGTCGTATTGAAGAGCGATCGACGGGGAGTTGGGAGCTGGGGACTGCTGGGAAGTGTAAGCTATCTCGGACGTGGCCGAGGAATGTGGAGTGAGGCTCTCATACCTTTGATCAATGTGCATGGTGCAACTCAAGTCTGCGGCCAAGGAGCTTGTCGGCGAGGAGCCCCGGACAGGCTTGAGGGAGAAATAGTCGTGATTTGACTTCTTCATGCTAAGATCCCTAAAATTGAAGGCATTGGCACCGAACGCGGCAGAGCTTCCACAAAACAAGGGCCTTGAGGGCAGATCTCGTCGGTGACCCCACGGGGGGATGCACTGAGGTTGGATTGCTGCACAGGGCGAAGACCACTCCATGGCTGGTCAGAAAGCTAATTCTGCAGCCTCAAAGCAGTGGTGGAGCGGGCAGAAGGGGGATTCGCTGTAGTCGAACGAATTCCCGAAGATAGGAGAGCACTCAAAGTCCCGTTGTAATCCTATTGAGGGTAGGATATACCAATTCGGAGCAATAGAGGAGGACGAGGACCCAGAAAGGTGCACATACGTAGGACGACCAGCTGCTAAGCAAGAGCTTGATGTCGTGGTGATGAGACCGTTGGTGGTTGAGATTCCTTCCTGAAGCAAAAGCGTCTTGAGTAGCACAGCAGTCGCCGACCAGACCTCCACCGATGGCTACAAGCAAGAGCAGTGCTTCCCAAGCTTGACAAGAGGAGGAGCAGAGCGGTTGAAGAAGGTTGCTCGGTGGAGGTGCTGGATAGCTTCGTCGTTGTTCGAGCAACCCTGCCGTGGATACAGAGGGGTGAGCCTTGCTGAAGCTGCAGAGGGCTCGGTTGTCGGTGCGCGACCAAGCTAGTCCTTCCGTCTCACACGCGGAATCACAAACTGCCAAGCTTGCCAGGCCACTCAGGCCTGCAGTTGATGTCTGGAATTTGACTGGCCCTTCTTTTCGATGTTATGCGCTGCGGTGGGGAATTGCTGAACCTGCAGCGGCTACGATGGAAAATCAGTGGCGATCTCTGCCGGCATCCATACCCACTCACGCCACTCACCAGTTCCTATTCGATATCTACATTTTGGAAAGGGCATTTGGTAGATTACAATATCTCATTTGCACGTTTTCTCCTCAGGAACAATCTGTATCCGGCAGAGATGCTCTTCCACAAACATCTGATCAACGTGCATCAACCTGGACCTCCTACTAGTTACATCTCGCTTCCCGCTACTAAGCGGGTTTTCCTAATCCATCACGGCTCCAATTCAGAGAAAGCCTGACTAGACCCTACAAAACAGCAGTGCCTTGGAACCAGTGTTAGAAGAGACGCACAGCAGGCACGTCGTCGGTGTTGCATTAATCCATCGCGGATTGATCGGCAGAAGGGAGCCCATGTCGTCAGTGGCTATGGCAACGATAAGGTCGTACGCGGTACTTGAGATGATAGGACTCACGAAAACATGAATCTGATGGTACTGAAAACGGACAATGCCGGATTCCCAAGGTCGAATGCTAGACTTGCCATTCGTCAATCTCCTCTCGCCAAAAGTCTCGCTTCAATGGAGCTTACCCCAGCAGTTTGAGGCTGATGGAAGAAGGAACCATTGCTGCCAACTCTAAAAGTTCGAAGCGCCCCGCAAGCAATGGACGTGGAACGGTCCGTGAACCAAATGCCAGCACTTGCAGCCCAGCGAACCGTCTTTTACGCCTCGCGGTGACATATACTAATCAGTGCTAGTACAAGGATCCTCCTCGCAACTCCCCTCTCAAAATCCTGCTCTAAATCGAGATCTTTTGCATTCATCGACCGATCCACCCGCTACAAACGTCATTCTGGATCGAGAATTAAAATACTTCACGAAGACGGTGCGTTGAAAGGAAATTTCCATTTCCAAGTTTTGCGTCTCGTCCAGCTTCGACTTCGGCCAAGTTATTTGCTAAACGAGGCCTGACCGGTGAGCCTCGTTGTTATCACCTCCAAGCACTAGGCACACCACTTCCTGCAAACTCCGCACCCCTCTATGAGGGGCTGTGTGATGAGCTGACTGACGGGCACCAAGCATGGGGACGAGACGGCGGAGAGACCGGCAGCCCTATGCATAAGCGCAATCTGATCCACGGGAACAAAGAGAGGCCAATGGGAGCCTATTTTCTTCCATGGTGCTTACTGGACGGCGTTTCGCCTTTGTTTTGCAAGGGCTGCGGTGGCGCCCACTAAAATCGGGTGACTGTTGGCTGAAAATTCTTCCCGAGGTGGAGGGTGATAGGGATGTTGTCTGGAGGACGTGAACGCGTTGAGGATAAACAATGCGGGATGATGCGACAGCACGTGACTAGGGTAGCCACTTCGGGCTCACCTGACGGAAATGCCGACTCTTGGCGCTGCCGTTTCTACCTGAGGTAAGCGGGCGCGTGGGCGTGGCAGTACTGTACCTTGAAGAGGCATCTCTCGGCTACCTCTGCACAAATTTTCTTCACCCAGTTCAAAGATAACTCCATAATCATGAAATACATTGATATCGCCCTCATAACCATCTTCGATGTCGCATGTCTTGCAAGCTTGGGCCATGACCCGAACGGCTTCGAAGACTGAATAAAACTCGTCCTACCAACGTCTTCTTGACCGGGCTAGTCTCCAGAGTCATGAGTCTTGTAGTGGATTTTAGGATGCATGATGTGATACCTCGAAGCCTGATGCTTTTGTGATTGCGAGCGTAAATGTCAGGTGCGATTGCCTTGTGAAGGTGGGTGATATCTCGTTGAGGACTTGTTTGGTTTTGGTGTTTACTATTGAACACGTCGTGCTGCGCTACACACCAAGGATTTCAGCAGCCCTCTTTAAAAAATTTCATGAGTCGATGCATCGACTTGGTGACTGATTTTCCAGTTGGACTCGAAAGCCAAACTCTGCCCTCAATCTGAGTAAATGTAAGCAGAGAAAGCTACGCGATACTCAATCTCGACCTCCTGCCTTACCTTAATTACACGATCCAACCTCAGAAGCAATGTGGAATCCGAGACTCCAGCGTCCGTCGGTTTCAGGAGGAGAGATTGCGCGACCCCGGCTGGACCGAATGCCGATGGACATTCTATTCGTGCTTATGGATTATCTGACCCCCGTCTCTTTCCGTACACTGCGAGCTGCATGGCGACCATTTTGTTGTCTCGCACCCGCATCGAAGAAGCCTCTCCCAGCAGCTTCATTAGAGGAATATCACCGATTGCTCCAGCGAGATGAGTTCTACAAAGCTTATAATCAGGAACGAGAAGCAGGGGATCATACCGACAGGCTTGCTAAACTCGCATGCAACTACTGTGTGAGAGCACATCCCAGGACTGAGTTCTCCCCGCTTGACATTATCATTCAGTCGCCCGGATCGCGAGGTTGCCATTTGTCCAAGGGTCTTCTACTAAGTTGCGAGCATCACTCGTTTACCTTTCAACAGATTAAAAACCTCGTCTACCAGGTGAATTCAGTGGCAGGTTCGATTTGCGGACACTGTGGCGCTTCAATGCTTATGTCACACAACCCGGAAGACTTCTATCTTGTCAGTGAATTCTCTCTCGGTCAGTTGCGTCGGTCCGAGCAGCCAGTCTCTATCAGGATCATAGAAGCTCTGTCTCGTTTCAAGAACCCCATTTGTCCTCATAGGCGGGTTTGTGACGTCAATTTCGTCTGCTCCGATCTCTACTCTCCGCCTACGGGATTCTCGTTCTCAAAGGACCGCGGCCATCAGCCTTGCTCAACGTGCGAGCTGAACGACTTGATCGTCAGTCTGGATCGGATCCAGAGCCCGGACGCCACCCCTTGGGTTGATACGTTGGTGCTCCGTGTCCACAAAAGACTGAAGTTACAATGTGCCGAAAATATGCGAAACGAATGGGCTCGGTTTGTGAGGGCGATAGTCGAACCTCCCCCACTGCTGTGAAAGGCTTTGCAGAAACTCGGTATCAATAGCAATCCTTCTCAACAGGAGGTTTCCAATGAAAATAGAAAATTCTGGAAAGAAAAGAAGATTTCCTTATCTTTCTGCTTTCCACTGCGTACACTCATCGTACTCGCCCCTTCGAGTCGGCTCTAGGCATTGTGCGTGGCCCTCTTTCACGTACGAATATAAAGTGCATTTCATTACGATAACCGGCGATCCACGCAGCGTGGGAGATATAGTAGGCTGCGTCCTAAGACGGATGCGTCTCCTGTAAACGAAATTGTTGAAGGCTCTTGATTCGATGGGTTGATTACCGAATCATGCGTTTTATGGAGCATTACGAGACGTTTTCGCTTATGATGGCAGCGGGCTCTCCGATGCCTTCTACCTCATCGTCACTGAAATACATCCGAAACCACTTCTTCAGTCCTTCCACTCTTTCCGCTTCCGTCTTACATATTCTCAAATTCTCCTTGCTCCCCCCAACCCTCCTCTCGAAAGCTTCACCGTCCAACGTCACTGTCCCTACTAACTTATGTCCTTCCCGTAAAAAAAGTGCGCAGCCCAATCGCTGAGTGAACCACGATTTGGGATGGGTGGCGACATACCAATTCATTATCTCATAATCGCTGCTTTGGAAGTCCAAATAGCGGGTGAAAGAGTACGCAGGCAGCCAGCGACCCTCTTTCCTCCCTTTGACTCTCGTCTCATAGACCCGCAGTTCTTCCTTCTGATCTACACCCTCCTGTTCCTGGTCGTTCTCTTCCACTCCCACTCCAAACTTCCTGACCCTACACTCCATCTCCCCAATTCCTCCGACCATATGCGGCGCTCCGCTCTCCTCATCATAATCCACGCGAATTGGCTCCAGCAATCCCTCCGCCCCAAACCCCACATCTACCAACCACCACTCCTTCTCTCCCTCATCTCCAACCGACCTTTCATCTCCATCTCCACTCACGGGGAGCCCCACCAAATTGACCATATGACTCCATCCACTCCACCCGCTAGCGCCATCTCCGGTGAGCCTTCGATTTACCCTCCCTCCCCTCTGTCTTACCTCAAACCCAAGTCCCCGCAACACAGATGCGAAGAACGCATTCTGCTCTACGCAGTACCCTCCCCTCCCCTTCTGCACGAAATTCACATAGAGTGACTCCGGGTCAAGAGGCGGCACCCGATTGTGCGTATAGGGAGGGACGGGCGTGCGAGGGTGGGAAGAGTAGTGGAGTTTGGTGTTTTCGAAAGGCACACGGGCGAGGTGGTGGGTGATCAGGAGGGATAGCAGGTGAAGGGAGGGAGGAGGCAGCGGGGAGGAGAGCGAAAGGGAAATATGGTTGAAGTAGGTAGTTAATTGGTCAGGAGTGTAAGGGGAATCGGGGTGGTTGTGGGTCATGGCGGCTTAAGGCGAAGTAGAGAAGGATGTGAAGTCGTGCATGGATAGGAAGGTTATATTGTTTGAGAAGCGGAACGGAGGAAGTGAAGGTAACGTTTGCTCAATTTTTACACACAAATTAGTAAGGTAATTAGTAAAGACACGAAGAAGAAAAGGATTAAAAATGGGATGAGATGGTGGAAAAGGGATGATGTCATTGTAATGGCGTCAGAAGCGAGCTATTCCCAATACAACTATACACTGAGCTTACTCCCATTTATGATGATCCTGTAAGTCTGCAACTGCATGTATCTTAGTAAGTAGTTAGGTACGTAAGGTTGATATCATGAGTTTGTTGAAGAGCCGAGACGTGAAAGGTTAATCTTCGGCCAAGACCGACTTGATCGAGGCTTCGTCACCCACACTGCTTCCAAGAGCTTGTCTGTCGAATCCATCTCTATAAAGTGTTTGGCATGCTGTTCAGTCACTTCAGTATGTACGATTATACCCTCATTTGATGCTGTTATCACCGTGCCGTGACGCTCACAAAGCCTTTTCCTTTGCCACAACGCCAATTCTGATTCATGCTTCGTGTATTCAATGCGAGACAATACGCCGGTTCTCATGCCATCAAGGTCGTTCAGCGTCTAGATACGCCTGAAAAAGTACACATACGCAAACTTCTTCATCGCCTCCACATCAGTCGCTTGAGCGACCTTCTCGTCGTTAAAAAGGACCCAGACCGGCTCTGTCGTGCCTGGTAGCGGCTTACGGATAAAAGAAACGTAGTGGCTAACGGAATTAGTCAGGTTAAATCCAGCTCAAAATCCTTCAGAAGACCTACCCAGCATGAATCGAAGCGCCCTTGTGGCAAACTATGGACTGTAGTTGGAAGTTGGCTGGTAAGTCGGAACTACCAGGTATTTGCTTCTCGCCCTGCGGAGCTGCAGGAGCATCCTAGAGATCAACATTAGCATCCACTCCTGGACGTCCCACCATTAGGGTCCTTCGTCGCAGTCAGGGAGACTTACATTCTCTGCACCTGCGCCTCCGAAATCTCCTTGAGCATCTGGATGGCTAAACACCCACTCCACCGCTCTCTCGACATCGCCACCAGTCTCCTTCAAAGCCTGTCGTGCCTGTGGGATGCTGAAGCCCATGCTTTCTAGCATAGCCATTTTCTCCGGATCATCTACAGCAGCGCCTGCCGCACTACCTTCCCCACCACCTCCCAGATCCACAGGCACGTCAATATCTGGGTCCTCCATATGTTGGAACAGCCAGTTTGCAGCAGCCTCCGCGTCCGCGTTGCCAGTAGCATGGAGCGCCTTCTCGCAGCGCACACGTGGGAAGCCCATACCCTCGAGCATCATTAGAGCCTCGGCATTCGGGACGAATCTGGATGCCTCCCCAGAGGCTCCTGCGTCGGTATCTTCGGGTAAGAGTTCCTCATGGGGTTGCTGACCGGGAGACTTGTAGGCATCGAAGTTGATGGGATCGTCGCCGACTACCACGGGAACATCGAGTTTGGTGGGAACCCAATTGACGAGCTCGAAGCGACGGGCATTGACAGCGAGGACGCGAGGAAAGGTCTTGAAGAGTGACTGTTTGGTGAAACCATCTTTGGAGCCGCAGGCTGCGCAGGTAAGTTCGACGGTTTCGGGAGCAGTGAAGTCGTCCAGGCAGCGCTTGAGAGGCACCGCCTCAAACTCCTCCTTTTCCTCGTCCTTTTTGTCATCGGACGAGGTGTCCATTCTCGAAGGATCCTTGGGAAGTCGATTGATAGGAACTGCGATAGAGATGTTCTCTTGTTCATCCGTTCGGTAACGAACTTTTTTGCAGCTGAGGCACTGCAGCTTCTGCTCCATGACGAAGCGGAAAACGGAAACGGGGTCTTCCAGAGGCGCAGTATGTTGTGATCGGGTGATAAGTTTGAGGAGATGCAGAAGTAACTCAAAAGAATCTTGCTGACGCATAGTGCTGAATTCTGAATGGCCTCTGCCGATGAGATGCTTTAGCATAGCCGGTGCAAGACCTTTTTGATAGGGAACCTCAGGATTGTCCTCGGAGGTGATGACATCTGAGTCTGGCTTGGCATAACGCCCGGAGACAAGACCATCTGCTACCTTGCGTAATTGCGTCTCTAGATCTTCGGCTGGTGTCAAAGTTGATGGCGGCTCTTGGTCTGGACGATAGTAGCGCTCGACAAATTCCGGCATTGAGAAGAGGGACTGTACAATGCTGGCCAGATAACAGCTATTCCCTAAGTTCTTGAGGCCGGTGAAGCCTTCCCCGAACACGGGCTTTGCCTCCTTGCCATCCTGATCTACCATTGAGAACTCCCACCTTAAGTTTTGTTCGATTTGCATCTCCGTGAGGCTTTTTTCGGTCTTTTGCCTGTCTGCGATGTTGATTCCCCAGTGTGCAAGATGTGCGACCAATTCTGTGTCGAGCCTTTCCTCGTTACAAGCATAACAGTAGATATCCGCAGTACCATCAGCTGTGAGAGATCCAAGTTTCACTGCAACCGGATGTTGCGTCTGGTCGAAATGCGCTAACCCGTGACTCCTTCCTCCAACGCCTCCGTATTGCTCTCTTCCACAGCCTAGATTGCCACACATGAGACATAACCACAGGTTCTCCTTAAGGTCACACATGGAGCATTGCCCTAAATCTTGACTTGGTATTTGCCTGGCAGGCTCTTGTTGCAAAGTCAAGTTGTGTTCACAGGGCACCAACTCTTGCTCCCATGCCTTGACCTCTTCTTGTCGAGCGAACGTATTGGCCTTCAGAACGCTGTCCACGACTTCTGGTAGCTTTCCTTGGGTCTTGTCAACATCTTCCGCCCCGCACTTGTAGCATTTTACTTGAGTGACAGTATCGTATCGATCCGCCTCGGTCTCTGCGGCTATAGCAAGCTTGGATATTTTCTGTGGCGGTTCATCCTTCTTGACCTTCTTACGCGTCCGTTTGATGTTGAGTACCAGAGGATGCGATGAGCGTTTGAAGTGTAGGAGGGAATGTTGACGATCTCCAGTACAGGCCCCATTGAAACAGAAGAGACAGACGTCCAGACCAGTAGGATCGTCTATCGAGTCGAAGCATTGTGTACAATCCTCGCGATAGACGGACTGATTTGGTCCTGGAAGACGCAGTTCCGGAGCGGAAATATGCTGGCAAGTCATGATGAACCCTTATAGTGAGAGTAGCCGCTCAGAAGGTCAAGGATTATCTTGCTTGGTAATATGCCCAAGAACCTTACCTATGGAGGGTTGGTTGTTGCAGGTGCACAGAAGAAAGTTGTTGCTGATTTTTAGGCACGCGCTGTGTGGAAAGCAGACGTGGGGCAAAAACACCAATTCACGTCATACCTTGACCTTGACTTAGTTAGGTACCTAATCCGTAAGGGGAACTACCCACTAAATCCGAAAAGGCAACATCAATCCTGACTGATATGGTGCTCTCGCTTAACACATTGCCGGATACGACCACCAGATTCCAGGAGAATTCCAAGCAATGGCATGAGAGTAAAAATCGAACGACACATTCGAGTGGGGTATCTAACTATCTAGCTTTCCTCATATCATTACACCAGCCCAGCCAGTTCTGAAAGAAGCTAAATTGAATCTCTAGTTTCGGATCCATCAACCATCGCTTCTGCAGTCCCGAGAACATATCCTGCGCACGACCAAGAGCCTGCCGACCGTTCTCATTCTTCGAGCTCTGCTCCATGTGGGTAACGACCTTTACAAGGAACAGGCTTGATCGACTACATGCATTCTGGTATAGCTTGGCGTTTTTGCGACTGACTCTCTCGAGCAGCGTCTGAAGTGTTGTCCAAACACTTTCCAAGTCTTCGGGGTGAGGGAGGCCTTCTTTCTTTTTTCCACAAAGCTCAATGTACTGCTTGAGTAGGTTAAAGGCCTTCTCCGCAAGCTGTTTGCTCGTACTCTCCAAGATGAGCTGGAGAAGCGGGAGTATCAAGTCAAGGGCAAGGACGTTGGAGTATTCCTGCTTGACATAAATCGTGAGCAGGTCCAAAATTCTGTTCTTGAAGTTGATCATCATCTCCTTGGCGTCTTTATTATCACGTTTCTTGCTGCTAGCTTTCTTGCGCTCTTGAAAGACTTTGGTAAGATGGGGCTCCAAAGCCATCATCTCGTCATCATCCATGCTCTCGTCATCTGTAGCCTCTTCTTCCGCAGTCGATCGCCCTGTCTTAAGAATCTCTCCAAGAGAAGCATCAAGCCTTTGCAGTTCTTCCTCGTTATCGTTATCAGTAGCATCGCTCATGGCATCTCCGCTCTCTGAATCTTGAGCTGAACCATTCGATGCACCGTCTTCTTCGGCCGAGATTGCCCCGTCTACCTCTTCAACGTCAGAGTCGTCAAGCCCTTCAATTACCCCGTCACTTCCGTCATCTCCGTCCTGATCAAACAGTGCGTTCTGCCCAGCACTATTCTCTCGTTGAGCGAGAACATCAAGCATTGATTGTAGGGCACTCGGCGTCAGCTTGGGCGCGACAACTGTGAACACCTGCTCTGCTAGCTTTCGTGATAAAGCTGATTGCTTTGAAACCATACCAAGAAGAACCTCAATCAACAAATCGAATGCTTCTTTCACATTTTCGTTGCCATCAATCGTCGCCTTGTAGGCTGTATCAATTTCTTCAAGCATAGAGACAGCATCGGGTTCTCCATTGTAGACCTGAAGAATAGTCATAGTGTATAGGCAAAGAAACGCGTTGGTAACGGGCGACTGGAATAAAATGAGCATACTGCAACCACCAGAAAGCCAAATTATTTCCGACTTACTTGGGTACTTCCAACGTCGCCGGAATTTTTGTTGTGGTCCATCCTAACCACGGTAGAGATCGCTCGCTGCAGGGTTTCTTGAACTCCCTCGTCAGATTTTAGAAGGACACTATATTCTTTGCGGTCTTTCATTTTCTCGAGAGAAGTGATGATGGTAGAGCAGACCTCGGACGCCTGGGATTCTGAAGATATCATGTGGTTGATGCAAGACATCAGTCGAGAGCGAAAGATCTCCCGGGTCGCTGCTGAAATCGGAATTTCGGGACTTGGTTCCCAATAGAAATAGGAGAATTTTAGCAGTATCTGAAGTAGATGCTTTGGCCACTCCTCCTTGAGGTCAACACTTCGGCCGCGTGTCAGTGTAAGCAGCATATCCGCGAGCATGCGCCGATGTGATTCCACATCTGCTGCTTCAAGTTTCCAAATGCCAGGGGTCAAGACGGCGGAATCGATCGATCCCAAAAGGTCTAACAGGAACTGCCCATGAGTTCCATTTATGATATTGTTGATGGTCTTCGTCCTAGTCAGGTGGTCAAAATTGACAGTTCCTGAAGAAGAGATCAAAGCTTCAACAAACGATCTCGCTGCTTCTGGCTGTGCTCGCACGCGGCCTTTGATCTTGTCAAGTGGAATCTTCGCTGCTTCATGTAGAAGTCTTTCAGAATCGCTCCGTTGGTTCACAATGCATCTCATGACATTTGAAGAGAATACCGAGGGAATGGCCCACAAAGGACAACCGTTAATTACAGAGCCTAGCAGTTGAAGTCCAAGACTCTTGCGCTCTGGGGACGCGCTTTCAGCGAATAATATATCTAAACAAAGTCAGCAATACCACCAGGAAACTTGGAAGGTCGGGCTACCGTCGACCATCTCTTTCCAGAAGGATTTAAATCTCTTTTCCCGTTTGGCATCTTTGTTTGATAGCTTATAATCTAGCCGGTTGATAAAGCTGAAGATCAGGACATTCCAGGCAAAGCTGAGTCGAGTCTGATTGCCGCCAGAGTATCGCTTCTTGTCCCCATCTGCGCCTGGAAGCTCGTCCCCGGCACCTCGTTTTAGAATTCGAACTAATCTAGGCTTTTCACGCTTGTCGAGTGGATCTTTGTTAGCCCAGCAATCCTCCGGATAGGAGATCTCCTTGCCATTTGCTGACACGGTCAGCCATAAAGCCACTCCTTCCGGCGTGTGTTCGAGTTTTTGCTCCGCCAGGACTGAGAGGATGTCGTCAATATAGCCGTTCATCTGTCCCTTTTTGGCAAGAAATGGTATGCAATTATTGATCATTGAGCAATACTCTTCCTTTAACCAAGGCAGAGTCTTGACTTGCGACAACATTTTCCGAAGCATTGTCGTCCATAGTGCCGTTGAGCCTTTCGCTTCAAAGACGAACTTTGATTCAATCATTGCCTGGTATGTAAGCACACGACCTAGAGCATAGTCACGTTTCTCCTGACGGAAATAAGCAATTGGCACTCCTGTCTTTTCCAGGATTTCGGGTGGAATGCTTACTTGAGACGGGGCTTTGCCCTCTGCAGTCGTCGCCTCGTCTACGTATCGTAGTACAAGCGGTCCAAGCTCATCATCTGCTGATTCTTCTGGCAATCGCAGTGTTTCCAAACGGAGGTATTCCGTGAATGCTAGGAAGAAGCCCGATCTAGCAGCTTTCCTGCTGCTGCAAAGACCGCGAACAAGTCGCCTCAATACCTTGGCAAGTATCTCTGCATCCGGAGATGTATGTGTTGAGAGCTTGTCTAGGAGAAGTTTGGTAGCGTCGCGACGGACATTGCTCACTTCGTGGGCAAGATCTTCATAAATTTTTGCAAAGGCGGCATCTTCTTGAGTGTATATGCGCTGCTTTTTGTGGGCTACACTGTTGGGCTTTGACGCTGTGTCATCATACTCATCACGGACGGCACCTTTCTTACGCTTCTTTTTGTCTTGATCCATGGTCCTGAGAGAAGTGTTATTCTTGCAGAAATTTGGTTGTTGCTAGAATCTCTCTGATGGGATCTCGAATGGTATTTCGTTTGCGCTATCCAATATTGGTTAGTCATGGTGGAACAAGAGCTAAAAGTGGGCCCGCGCCTTAGCGTGGTAAACTGGACAGTTAGTGACTGCTGTGACGCGCGGGACGCGTGAGTGGAGCTGGACTCCAATACCACCATTATCACAGGCTTGTATGGGTACCGTCCTTCACAAGGCCTCAGATCTCACGAGAGGCTCGCTCCGAATATCAACTGATACCGCGACTTACGGCAAATTGCCTAGCAGCAGATAATCTCACCCTACCGATGTTTTCGCTTTATGAATACTTTGATCTCTAAGCTTTAATTTGTATGACCCTATATGCTTATCGACCATCTTAGTATAGAAAGATATAATGGAGTCAATGCCTCGGAATCCTTGTGATAATCTAAAACTCCCAAGCCACGAGTATAGCCACACCACATACTTCCCACTCTCGACATTTTCCATTCCCATACTACCAACCGTTTGGTACTCCGTTACGCTGGTTGTCATCAGGATGTCGAAGGCGTCCGTCCGGGTGAAGATTAGACGGAACGTACTTAACATTTGGTGTGTCATCATCGTCAGAAGCATCGTCGTCCTCTTCAGGATAGTACGCCTCCTCAGGGTAGTCATCATCAGGGGGATAATCGTCGTAATAAGGATAGTTGTTATCTGCATAGTCGTCCTCTGGAGGATAGTAGTCGTCGTAATAATCATCATCATAATCATCATCATCAGGAGGGGATTCGCCCTGAGGCGGTGGAGCGCGTGAACCAGCACCCTGAGGTTGTCTGTCATAGTAGGCATCATATGGCACCTCCTGATGATAGTCGGCTTGGTCTTGCGCGTAACCTTGGTCGTCGTAATACGGGTCATTCTCTGGCACATCGTTGTACCCTTGATCATACTGCTCTGCAGATTCCTGACTGTAAAGTGAGTGTGTTAGTATATATTGAAGTGAGCAGCCAAGAGGTTCGAGCAAGTAGTAGCTGAATTAGGACATACTCCATGCTGTTCGGTTTGACCGCGTAATAGATATCCTGCCCCATTCCCTGCAGTATTTGCAAGTTCCAGGCATTATGCAAGACCCATTGTCCTCCCTTCAAAGCCCACTGTCCTCCCTGCTTCGCATAATCAGCCGCACCCTTTCTTGGATCTCCGCCTTGAGGCATAGGCGTAGAATAAACGCCATCACGGTTTCCAGCCTTCTGTGCCTGGCGCCTAACTTCCGGAGGGACTTGCTCGGGCCTGTAGCGCGTCACGGGCGCTGGCTTCCCATTCCCGTAGTGTATTTGCCCGCTCTGGGGATTGTAGTAACCCTGACCACCTGTGCGCCCAAAGCCTTTCCCTGGGAACTGCTCTCGAGCGACAGTCTGAGGATAAGCCCGAGCCTGCCGACCCATCGCCTGAGCGTGTCCGGGATGCCGCATATCGACCTCAGCCCGGAGGGGCCCGCCTCCCTGTCTCGGCCTGTACATAGAAACCCCGCTTTGGGAATGGATGGGCCTCGAGGTGTCGAATCGACTGCGCACCTGTGAGTGGGGGCTTGGCATCTGCTGACCCTGCCGCAGCGGGGGTGACCGTCCGTGGCCTGGTGGAGGTGGTCGTCTCATCGGAGGACGCGCAGGTGGGCGAGGACGTGCAGCAGGCATTCGTCGTGGAGCGCTTCCACCCGGGGAACGCTTCGAGACCTGTCCCTTTCTCCTTGCCGAGTTCATTCTCGGTCTGATCTTCCTTGGTGCTCCGCCTCTTGGCTGGCCCCGTCTTCCTACGCCTAGGAGTCTGCCACAAGTACCCAAAAAGTCGAAATGACTCTTTAGAGCCCCGCTACCTCCTGTCCTCTTCGATAATCGCGACGTGTGAGTATTATTTGTACCATTGGTGTTGGCTTCGGCAAACTTAAGTGCACAATTACTGCTAGCCAGATCGCTGTTGGTGCGGCCACCCCCGTTCGCGTCTTTAGAATTCTTACTGATATCGAAAAGGCATGGAGCTATGGAACCTTGCTCGAACGCTTGTGAAGCAGCATCGTTAGGGCAGAAAAAGACCAAGCCCGGGTCAAAATGTGGAGGGCGTATTGATGCATTGGCTCGAGCATTTCCCTGCTGCGGAGGGCTTCTGCGGAATAGGTGATGCCCGTCCGACCAGGGCTCTTGTATTGTGGTTGAGTACCCGACACCGAGAAGGGAAAGAATGATAGTTACGTGAGATAGTCTCATGACGATGATATTCGGACGGAGGGCTCAATTAGTGGAAATTTACATGGATAGAGGACCGGCTCTATGTGACGCTGAACATAGAAGGTAGCTGGAAGAAAAGACGATGGTCTCAGAAAGGCGATAAGAATGATGTATAGAAATCTCTTCGAGACATGGCAGCTATTTTCGCATTGCGAGAACTAGATAATACATTTCGAATCTTACCTATCTGAAAGAACCTTTTTTCTACGTCACCTAGATTGGACCGATGCAGTACTCAATGGCAACTGCTTATGCTTATGGCTACAACGTCGACTTGTTGTGTCTCCTCATTGGTTCAGAAGGCTTCCATGTGCTGCTTGGCTGTTGAAACAAAGCGAGGTTGGTGTTGGGCGGCTTCGACAAGAGTGCGAGAAGCTGGCTGGAGCCAACACCGGATTGGGCTAGATTACGATAGCGAAAAGTACAACGCTGACACGTAAGGCAAACCCTCCACACCGCGGCGAATAGCTGGTCGTACTTTTGCAACATTTTACAGAAAGAAGGGTATGGCAACCGGCCGTTCACAGTAAGGTGTTGTCGTCTGTTCTGTGCCCTCATCGTCCTCGGCTATATGTTTGCGGCGATCTCTATCAGAGTCCAACCTCCTACGCAAAAACGGTCATCATCCTCGTTGCCTCAAAGCAGCTGGCCTCAAGTCCTGCGGTAACCGGACCGAAAATCTGCAGAGCCAACCATGAGTCCCCCCGGGCTGCTTGATCTACCCCGAGAGATCAGGGACGAGATTTACCGCGAAATACTCTGCCCCCCTGACGGGATTCACCTCGGCGAATATGAATGGCCTCGTAGGACTGGACACTCGATGAGGCTAGCTCAGGTATCTGAACATGGTATGGAAGCGACGATGCAAAAATATAATCAGAAAGCAGACCTCCAGCGACCTCAAAAATTCCAGCCAGGTCAATATCTCAAGGGCCCTGTTTGGCATGGTTTTAAAGATGCAATGGATGACGATGACGGTAGCTCTTTGCTTGATGAGAACAACTCTGATGAGAGCTTTGAAGCAGAGCTGAATTCGATTCTGGAAGAATCAGTCCGTGCAGATGCCAAGTTCGCGCCGCATTCAAGGAAACCTAGATATGTCCAGTGCAATGGAGACAGCTACGCTACAGTGATAAACAGCGAGGTTGTCCCCACAGCGCGACAGACAATCCTCCGAACCAACCGTCAAATCTACCAGGAAGCCAAAGAAGTCCAGTTCCGACATAATGTCTGGACATTGAATCTATTTCCTGAAGACATCGTTCACTACCTCTGGAGATGGGGTCAACTGACGATTTTTATGCAGCACCTACGCTTCACTGATGAGCAGTTTCATGAACATGACTTTGACGCAGGTCGCCAAGCCTGGAAACTAATCTTCCGTCACTTAAGAAAGATGCACCTAAAATCCGTCACAGTCCCAGTTCCAACATCTAGAGATGACGATGCCTACAGCTTTTGGGACTATGATATGGACGAGGATTGGTTTTTCTCGGAGCCTCCCAAAGACGAGCTCTATGCCTGGGCGCCCGTTCGTGCACTTGCACGAGAGCTTCTGCTCGGGACATTCGATGCGCTGAGGCTCATCCATAGTTCTCAGTATCCTGTAGACAAAGATCCAAGGACCATGTCTAGCGTCGACAAGCTGGGCTATGTCTTACTGAATAACTTGCCCATAGAGGCTCGGGCGGATAGCTTCAATGTGGCATACGATCTGTGCAGACCAACTGAATATGGTGTTGTAGTCGCACTGACTAGAGTGGATTAAAATTCGGTGCTGACCGACTAACTTTTAAGCTCAATGTTGATGAGATAGACTACCTACCTTCTCCGAAGAATCATACCAAGAAGCTCTGAGAATGAACGATGCATACGATTGTCGTGGGCAGAGCTCTCAACCCAATGAGTGCAGCAGCAACTACCATCATTCAAAGCCAACTCAACGCGCTCGACAGTAGCATTCATCAAAAAGGTCATGATAGCATTACACTACCATACATTGCCTCGCCTGGCCCATCCCATTTCTTTGTCCTCTTCCCACCTCCGCAACACCCTGACAGCCTACTGGTCCAAAAGACTTCACCACTGTGCCCATGTGCCCATGTGTTGGCGTCCACTTCCCACGAACACCAAGACAAGCTAGCTAACAATGCTCACTACAAATCTTCGATTGACTTCGCAGCTAGAGGTGATAAGCTAAAGTCTGTAGTCACTTGTACAGTAGTAAACAGGTAAGCAATTACAACAGTTCAATCCCTCAAGTGATCCTTCATGCTCCTGTCCCATCCACGCCATGTGCTCTCTTCCGCTCACTTTCATCATACTCACGGATACGCTGGTGCTCCATAAGGCATGTAGGCAGACCGTTTCAGTCATCCAGTCATAGACCAAAGACGCCCATAACCCGGCACCGGAAAAAAAAAGCAGCGACTCCATCCCTTAACGCCCTTGCCCTGAAGAACATCTCCCATTAGACGCCAGTCCAGAGCTGATAGCCAGTGTTTTTGTCGTGATGGTGCGAAGCCATGAGCGGCGTAAGCCATAATGTAACGAGCGCTAGAAGCAAATAACTATTTTTGTTGTGATCTTTCTTCTTTGTTTTGTGATTGTCGAGGCAAGGCTTGTGGGCGTAGTTTTTGCAATGTTACATTGCTGATGAAGCCCCGAAGAGTTCGATAAGATGCAGCATCCCCAAAGCACTGTCAGATCGTACAAATCGTACAGGTCGGCTGTTGAATAAGAAGATGTGGAATAGGAGGGGAGTCCTTCTTGTCCAAGACAAAGCGTGCTGGAAAAGTAAGCCGAAGAGGTATCCAGAGCATAATTCGTCGAATATGCTCTTTACTCTACCGAGTACCGATTCCCGATGAATCCATCTCTTGGCCTATCCTAAGCATCCAGCATATCAATGTCTCCCCCTCCCTCGCTTCCTAAAACGTTGTCCTCGGGTCCCCAGATGCCCTCATACACTGTGGCGCCCGCCCGCCTTCGTCTCTCAACCCACATGACACCGCCGCAATCAAGTATTTCGTCAACGATAGGACGTTGTCTCGGGTCAGGGCAGATCATCCACTGAACCACATTCTCCAGCGCCTGCGGATCATCTCGGTCTACCATAAAGTTCGGAGGATCAACACGGGCCTCTGATTTAGCTGGCTTAGATGCCACCGCCTTGAGAAAACCTAGATCATCCTCACCCATATCCGAACCAAGCAGTGTGTCGTTCGAGGTGTTCGCAAAGAACGGGTTTGAGATCGGCTCGCCAGACTCGTCTCGCTGCAGACTACTGTTGGAGCTGTGCGTTAAACTCGGTACATCGCTGATGTCACCGCTACGTAGTCGTTGCCAGCTGGTGCCATTGTCCGGAAGCACGCAATTTGCAGCAATCTCGAGGAGGATCATACCAAGGGCAAAGATGTCGGCGGGCTTGTCGAATTGGCCGCAGAGGACTTCCGGGCCAATATACTCTCGATCTCCTTCGCCTTCGATGTCTGAGGGAGCGGGCCAGTAAGAGGCCATACCGAAGTCACCAATCTTCAGGACACCTTCCCAGTCGATGAGAATGTTGGCGGGCTTGAGATCCAAGTGTATGAAACCATTGCTATGGATATATTTTAGGCCCTTTTCCAATGTCAGTGCGATATTCAGATGAACGTGTGGCTTGACTTACTTGAGAAAGCTCCAGAAGGATCTTCCAGATTCTGAAGTCATCCAAGCGGCCTTTGAAACCCGTTTGATTGAGGAAGTCTCGGAGGTTGCCATTTTCGCAGAATTCAGTTTGCATATAGAGATGGCCCTTTGATTCCCATGAATCGAATAAGTCAACAATGTGCTCGTGTCCTCGCAATGCCTTCAAGATCTCAACTTCACGCAGCTTCCGTTCTCGATCCCTCGGGCCAATGTAAGGCTTTTTGGTCTTCTTAATAGCCCACACATTTCCCACAGGACGACTTTGGCCTTGGAGGCTTTCGACGGTAGCCTCAAGTGGGTTTTCAACTCGATAGACTTCGGAAAACTCCCCTACCCCGTAAACGGTGAATTTGCCGAAACGAGACGTGATACTCGTATCAACGTCGTTCTTGTATGGTGGAGGAAGAACGCTTTGGCCAAAACTGAAGCTGAACGGCTGGTCACGAGTCGTTGTTGGCGTCGCTGGGGGAAAGCTTGAGACTCTTCTGTTGCCGGTAGATGTCGCGAGTAGGTTTTGGCGATCTTCAGCAGAAATGGATAGTGTACTTGGGTCAGGTGGGGTGAAACTGTGTGAGGGAGTATGAGGAGAAGATCGTCCGGTGAAAGCAGGTGGGCTTGAGCTTTCCAAGTTTAACTGGGCAGGGACCTCTGTGGGCTCAGGCGCAATGAAGGTGTCTGTTCCTAGTGATGTCCTTCTCCCGAAGAGGCTACTTCTCAAGCTATTTGATTTGCCTTTGGACTGTGGCCTCCCAATGCCGGAGGATCCCTTTGTTGGAGTTGGTGGAAGCTCATCCGCGCTAGATTGACTATCAATCTGAGCAACCGTGTTCTGGGAGGCTTCTTCACCTTCATTGCTCAGAAAACTCGCACGGCGCGACAGCTCAGGTCGAGCGCGCGAACCAAAAATTGACACGCCTTTTCCAAATGCCTCCGGCGATACCTTGGTGGGGTGAGGACTAAAAGGCGTCGAAGGAGTACCGAAAGAATGCCTAGGCTTTGTCGACTTCCCTAAACCGTTGGCAGGAGCTGGCGTGGCATTCAATGCCGGGAAGCTGAACTTTTTAGAGGGTGTATCAGGCATGGCAGGGTTTGCATAGAAGCCACCATCGGGTCCATCAATGTTACGGTTACGCTTAGATATGAGTCCAGTGGACATGAATGCTTGAGGTAGAGGCTTGGCACGTCTGTAGTCCGGAGTTGCAAAAGAATCACCAGAGGATGTCTCACCAGAGGGCACTCGTTGAAAAAGTGCACTGACGCCTTGCGGCCGTGTGGCCCCAATCGGGAGCGATTTGGAAAAGCTCCCTGAAGCTTTGGATTGGGCCGGTGGAACGTGAGCTACGTGAGTCGGAGAGTCGTCCGGCATGCTCGATGTCGAAGACGATGGAGTCAATGCTTTTGAGAGTGGATGTGGCCGCGAGTCAACAAGGCCCCCTCGGAGATGTGGCTGTCGGTTTGGAGAGAGAAATGAAGCAGCCTCATTAGCCTGAGGCCGCCGGAAAGGGGAGTCGTCATCATTGGCTTTGAAAGCGAGTGCACTGTCCAAAGACATTCGATTCCTGCTCTTGAACAGGTTGGGTGGCTCGACAGGCTCCGCGTCTTGAAATAATTTAGAGCGGCTAATGTTACCGCCGTATCTCTGCTGTAGGGTTGACTTTCGCAGTGAGTTGGCCTTCCTTGGAGATGCACGACTGACTTGCGGCGTTGCTGCAGAAGCGGAGAAGAAGGATTCAGAAGTATTGTCCCGCGATTGAGGCCCGCTCTCGGGATTTGTGAAACCAGCAGACTCTGCATAATCAAAGATATTGAAATCATTTCCAAAGCTTGCTCCATGCAAGCTTCTACGCTTTGCCCGTGGGCTACCAAATGTGGCCTGTTCCAAATTCATGACACCGTCACTACGCTTGAGAGGACTCGACCTGGCGGGAGGTGAGTGCCGCAATTTGGAAACGCCTTCGCCTTTGGCCTTGAGAGAATCGAAATGTATTGGTTCATCGTCCAGTTGGAATCGTGTGCCAGACATGGCGCGATCGCTTGGAGAAGTGTTGCCGTCAAGTCCAAAAAGTTTGTTTTCCTCTCCAGAAGCAAGTTTTGCTGGCACTTGATTTGCATTCGCTTGATTCGTGTTGTCACTCAAAGCGCGTCTCATCGGACTCATTGGTGATTGTCTTCGCGAGGACAACGAAGAAGTCCTGACTGGAGCCGTTCTTCGAATCGAGAATTTCGTCTTCCTGCTGCTCCCAGGCACCGTCGCAATAGCTGGAGTCGTGAATGGTGCGTTTGCAGGCGTCTGTGATGCGCTGGTCGGAGCGAAGCAAACCTTGGACAAGCTCGAAGGCGACAAAGGCGACTGTGGCGATGCCGGGCCGGAGCGCGTGTTGTACGCATTTGATGGGCGAATCGGTGATGGCTTGGAAGGTGAACGTGATAGTGAGCGCCGAAGCTGTCTGATACTCGGAAACTCGCCGCCGTGCATGTGTGCATGCTTTGGCGATAATAGATGCAAGCTACCGCCGGCTCGGTGTGGAGAATATTCGAGTTCCATAATCACGCGATTTCCATTCAAAGCACCTAGGTGGTTTTGGTTCAGGATAGAGACACGCGCGAAGATCGAGCAAGTAAGTCAAAGACCGGAACCGTCGGACAGATGCCAATTTCCCTGGAGACGTTGGATCGATTGCGCAAATACAGGCCTCGATAACGATAAGCGGCGTGATCTTATCGAACAGCAGTTAGAATGCTTAGGAATGCTGGTCAAGACAGCTGACGACGTCAAGTTTCTTCCAATTCACTGACTGGCACCTTGGACATAGGCAGATATCGTCCGCGCCATTCACAACGACAAGACAGATGGATTGTAGGGCTTCCGGATAAGAGACGGTGGAGTTAATTTTCGTAGGGCTGTTGACCGAGGTGACTGTTGTTTGTTGTTGCCTATTCGTTTAGTGGTGGACGGACAAGCCAAGGTGGCGAAAGGAATGCCGCCGAGGGTAAACAATGCGCGACCGCGTAGCTAGCTGCGGTTCTCTCCCCCAGCCCCGAATATATATCGGTTGAGATGACACGCTGGACCTGGAGAGAGTAGCGAGACAGCAGGAAGGAAGCGCCGGACGGCGAGCTTTGGAGAGGTTGAAGCGCAGGAAGGAGAAAAAGTTGGAAGGCGTCAAGGGCTGGATGGAGAAAGTGCGTTGAGGGGACGCGTGCTACGGCGCTGCGGGTCGGCCAGGGTCGGTGATGAGCCCGTGATTGGCCGATCCGCACTGGGCAGCCGCAATCAAAACAAGCTGTCAGAGAACCACCGGGCGCAAGTAATGCAGGGTCCCAAAGCCAGCAATGAGTTAGAATCAAGAACAGAGATGAAACGCACGAGCTCGATCATGGCCCTTGGAAGGGTCCCCTCAACGGTTCATGCCAAGTTCTAATGCCCATCTACCTGAGTTCCTCTTCAGCTTCCTGTTTGCCACTTTGTTTATTTACATCCAACTACGGAGTAATTAGTAACTGGGTCATCACTGATCGCTGAGTTGTCTGCTGATTACGTGCCCTCGAGGACGATCATTCCAGTCCATACTCAAGATGGTAACTGCAAGGAAGCCCTCCATCTTCTTCATTAAACGTGGCGGGGTGATGGAAGTCCCTGAGTTTATGAAGATGCCATGGATGGTGCCAAGGTTCCGTGCTCCCTGAGTCCCTGGACAGCTGCCCAATTGGCCATGAATACTTATCAACGATGATGCCTGTGCAACTTCTACCGGACTACGCATGCCGCCAATGAGCCCAGGGCGTGCGGACGGTATCCATCAATGATCTGCATAGCCCTCCCTCACGCAATCTGGGGACAGACAAGCATCGGTGCAGCGATGAAGAGGGAGATTGAATGATGGCCTAGCCAGTAATGGAAGCCCCCAAGATGATCAGTATGTCGTATGACGTCCTGAGACTGCACCATTGCTGGAAGAGTGCTTCCAGCACTACAGTCCACGATCGTTGACTTTCGGCTCGCTCATCGATCGATTCTTCATTGTTTGCACATCAACAAAGCAGAATGCGCCAGAACCGCGCCATCAGGTGACTTGCGCAGGGATAAAAGCTGGAACCCACGGAGCCATCGCGCCGACCCCAGATTTACATATCCAGGAAAGCCAGATCTTGGTACCACCACAGTGACCACTGGGTGCTGTTGTCATTACACCCTACGAAACGTAACAATGCATGGTGCCTCCCCAGCCCGAGAGTCGGCATGTCGAGTGCGCCGGTGTCTGGTGGCGGACATGAACCCGTCAGAGAAGAGACGGGAGCTCAGGACGAGTCTTCTCCAACCGCTCGTCGTTTTCTAAGGGCAGACGTACGCTTGGCCTCAGTCTTTGCTATGATATTGCTTATCTTAGACTTGTAGTTACGGCCTGCGACCTTGATCCTCCCCCGCACAGGCGAGCGGGTAAAACGCAAATTTACTTTGAGAACTCCCGGCCTGCTCAACGGTACAGACGAAGACGGCGACGAAAGGGATCCGTTGCTTGGACGGCGAAACTCCATATTTGATGATGGCGGCTTCGTGGAGCGTATGTACACGCGCGTCAAAGAGAAGGCAGACCAAAGCTATGAATTCATGACGTCCAAGACGGGTATTGGAATATTCAAGTGCTCCATCGCGTACTTGCTTGGAAGCATGGCCACCTTTGTGCCAGTCATTGCTGCTTTCTTAGGCAAGAATGACGGGAAGCATATGGTTGCAACAGTGACCGTGTATTTTCATCCGGCGCGATCCGCCGGGAGCATGCACCGAGCAACGCTTCTAGCGCTTGTGGCATTCGCCTACGCTGCTTTCATCTCGTTCACCAGCATGGGAGTATCAGTATTCTTCGACGATCAACACCTACTTATACTGGGTCACGCGGTTGTGCTCATTCTCTTTTGTGGTGGTGGGCTTGGTTTTGTAGGTTGGTTAAAACAGAGGCTCGGTGATCCCCTTGTTAATGTTGCCTGCTCTTTGACCTCCTTATCAATCATTACCGTTTTGACAAAAGAAGGCGCCGTCCAGACTGCAAGATTCTCATATGGGAAAGTCTCTCAAGTGCTGAAGATGGTCGTAATGGGCATTATTGCTACAACCGCCGTCAGTCTCATCATCAAACCAATTCGGGCTCGAGAAGAACTTCGGAAGGGCTTGATCAAGACTACCGACTCGTTGGGGCAAATGCTGATCGCGATAACAAAGGCATTCTTGACTGGGTCGGATTATGAATTAGGGCATCCTGTGCTTCGAGAAGCCGCAGATAAACACAAATCTCTTCTCAATGCGCTTCCCGATCAACTACATCAGGCAAAATACGAACACTACGTTTTGGGTACTGAAAATGAATATCACATTGAAGCAAAACTCGTGAAGTGCATGCAAAAGCTAGCTCACAATATCGGAGCTTTGCGCGGAGCAGCCACTATACAGTTCAAGCTTGTTGCGTCATTTCTCGAGACGAAACTCTCCACACCAGCAAGGTCAGCGACCAGTCTCACAAACTTCAAGGGCTCAGTTACGTCTCCCGATTCTCTTGGATCCGAGGAGCCCAGGGGCATATTGGCGTCCATCAATGAGACCCCAGAGGAGCACAGTGATACAGATGAGGCTTGCAACGTTACTGGTAACTTTCACCACTCACAATTAGCGATCGAGACGGCTTCAAGTCCTTCACAGATGTTCTCAATGTTCATTGCTCACCTTGGGCCGCCTATGAAATCTTTGGCATATACACTGAAACAGATTTTGGATGAGCTACCCTTTAGCGAAGACGATGATGAGATTGATATCAATGTCAACTTCAGGTCTAGCCTTTCTGACGCCATCGACTTATTCCGACGAGCTCGAAAGCAGGGCCTGGAGCTCGTCTATAAAAATAGAGAACTCCATCGCACAAGGTCAATGGATTTAGCGGCTGGTTACGAAGAGGTTGCAGCAAGCTGCGGGTACTTCAGCTCTTCTTTGGAGGATTTTGCAGAAGATATGCTCAACTACCTCGACATCCTCGAGGAACTCAAACTTGAGACAGAAAAGAGCCCCCGCTCGAGATCTTGGAGGTGGCTCTATTTCTGGCGACGACTGGAGCGATTTCAAGAAGAAGACAATTTCGCGACAGGTGCAGGCGGCGCGGATATTTCACACGACGAGCAGCCCGCTCATCTACCTGGCATCGTCCCAACCGGATGGGACTCCCATCAACATCGGCGATATACCTACAAAGTCTGGAGAGCTTTCAGTTTTTTCCGTCGCGACGATATCAAATTCGCTGTTAAAGTCGGCGCTGGCGCTGCCGTCTATGCACTTCCTTCCTTTGTACCCGCTTGGCAGCCATTTTACTCGCACTGGCGTGGTGAATGGGGCCTGTTATCTTATATGCTAGTTTGTTCTATGACAATCGGAGCTTCCAATACTACAGGCTGGCAACGTTTCCTTGGAACTTGCATTGGTGCTGTGTGCGCCATTGTCTCGTGGTTTGCGTCAAATGCCAATCCTTTTGCCCTTGCATTCTTTGGTTGGCTTGTGTCATTGGGGTGTTTCTATCTCATTATTGCTCGAGGTAAAGGTCCTATGGGCCGTTTTATCCTCCTCACTTACAATCTCTCGGCTCTCTATGCATACTCGCTGTCCGTGAAAGATGACGATCATGACGATGACGAAGGAGGGACAAATCCAGAGATCTGGCAAATTGTCCCGCATCGAGTCATGGCCGTGATGACGGGGTGCATTTGGGGTATAATCGTGACTCGCCTTATCTGGCCCATTTCTGCTCGGCAAAAACTCAAAGACGGCCTTGCTCTTCTTTGGCTTCGCATGGGTCTCATCTGGCGCCGCGATCCCCTTTCGATGATCCTTGACGGCGCGCCGAATTCCCTTTATATGGACATCCGTGAAGAGTTCGAATTGCATCGATTTCTGGAATATCTCGAGAGTCTACGGAAAAGCGCGGCAAGCGAGTTTGAGCTGCGTGGACCATTCCCTGAGAAAGAGATAAAGCGCGTTTTGGAAACTACTGGTGGAATGTTGGATGCGTTCCACGCAATGAACGTTGTCATCATGAAGGATCTCAAAGCGAGCCCGGGGGAATCCGAAGTCTTGCGGTGGACGAGGGAGGAGAGAAATCAGCTGAGTTCACGCATCTCGCATCTATTTTCTGGTAGGCCACTCCCGCTCGCATCCATAATCGCTCCATTTCTGTTTGTTATGGACGGCTTCCCTTTCCTAACAGATCAGCTTCCGCGTTGCATTAAATCCACGGAATGTTATGCTTACATTCGCAGTCCTTGCCTCATCCCTTAAGCTGGAATACCCGCTCACTTCTGCCGTCCCGAGAATCGAGCACACGCGCGACCGGCTGTTAGCACGGATCTTTGAGTTCAAGAAAAGCGCTAGTGCACGCATGCTTGCGACTGACGAGGATTTTGAACTACTGTACGCGTATGCTCTTGTTACGGGCCAGTTATCACGCCAAATTGATGCGATGAGCCAGGAGATTGAGGGATTGTATGGCGTGCTTGATGAGGATAATTTGAAGCTGCAATGAATCTCGGAGTAAAAGCATCTTGAGTATTGTTGAAAGTGTTGGATATTTGGATTATGATTACGCTATTCTGATCTAGGGACATTTCTCGCTTCGCTGCGATTGAAGTTGGAGCAAGGCACGGAAGATACAGAACGGTGATGCTCCCCTCTGAGTCTAGATTTGGCTCTTCCTAGGCTATGGGCGCTTGAGACTTGCCAATCTTGGAATGAAGCGTGCATAAAATTTGGTTCTTGGCTCCGCTGGCTCGTGTACGAATTTAATATCTATTTTCAAGGAATCTACCGATGACTAAGATAGATTTGAGTCTTCGCAGTTTGCGAGTCATTACTTTCTCAAGGCTGATTGATAGCCACTAAAGTCTGAACCCTAATTCATGCCACCCATTTTCCGGCAGGTCGGCTCCGAGCCGCCAGGCGTATAATCCTTACCGCCCAAAACACCGGAAACTCCTGGAACCAAACGCCCCATTACCCATCTCTCAGGAAACCCCCGGGGTCAAGCCTTCCCAAGTACCTGCACTAATTGCTGCAGGTTCCCTTGCGCTGCATTACCAGCAGTCAATGCGCTTGCCGTGTTGCTCTGCGCGCCGCTCGCATTGCTCATCATCATCTGCTTCAGGTCCTGTGGGATCATGGTCGCCGCCTCGATCTGGTTGACCAGGTGGCCGAGATAAGAAGCGCACGTCTCCAACGCCTGAGACTCGACCTCTTGCTCGGCAAGGGCACCCTCCGCAAGGATGGACTCCTCGGCTGTGATGCCGTTAATGCTGTTAGAGTTCGAGGACGATGTTATCTCGTTGGCGAAGGAGAGAATAGCGTCGAGCTCGGTCGAGGCCTGAGCGGCGGATTTTTGGAGATTCGTGATGACGCTGGTCAGAGTGCCTTGGTCGGTGGTAGAAAGTGAGGGGTTGGAGGCGACGGCAGTGAGGAGCGTTGTAAGAGTGTCTTGGATGTGTTGGAAGATGGTAGCCTGAAATTGGCCGAATTGGATGATGCGGGCTTTAAGGTCGGGGGTAGACATGATTATTATAGGTAAAGAATTGCTGGGTTGCTAGAGATGGAGAAAGAATGCTAGATACAGAGTAGAGGCAAGTTTGATTATATTGCAGAACGGTTTGAAACGAGATATTGAGTCAAGAGAATGGAGATGTTGGAGGATCCGGATTCGGGTTTAATAACGAGATATCATCGCCTTGCGTGCCTGAGGTATGGGTTCTGTATTTAATTGATTAATCGCCCCATGGATCGCTTTTTTTTTACTCAGCTTTCCAGACTCCATCAGGTGCAAGGCTCCCCCATTTGGGCCCTCACCAATGGAATCCTTCTCCTGCAGATTGAACGAGGCTTCAGAGGAGTATCATGAGGCACTGTAGCGTGCGCATGGTCGAGACCAGCATCGACACCCGCACGGGAGGATCGACTCATGACACCAACAGGGTGGTACGGCCGGCGTGCGAAATAATCTACACCAGGGTACATTCAGCTCAGATGTGGGGGAACCAGGATCTGGGTCGGGTAGAGGTTAACAGCACCACAGCTTCTGTCCTTGATGACTTGGGCGGTGAATATAGTGGTCTTTCTAAATTAATGGCAGCAGAAACCCTACCGCAGACCGAAGGATGCCTACTACCTATCGCATGTCCACTAGAGGGTGAGAGGCTTGTGAATCGAAAGCTTAGACGTGCGGGGGAGCCCATACTGAATTTGGGCTACCATAGGGCCGACGATGAGGCTGCTGTCATACATGTTCTAGACTCTGGACCCTCATCCACTTAAAATGTTCTCAATGATCCGATCTCTCGTAGGTATGCTTCAGTGCGATCGTAACACGAGACTTAGCTGAGCTGAGCGACAGTTCGCTGTCATATCGCAGCGGTGGTTGGCGACGAATCTCGGGCATGATTCGTCGTCATTGCAACATTTGGTGGTGCAAAGAGGTGGCGGGACCTAGAGTACCTTAGGTACCTAATTAGGAGAGTCACGGGACTGATAGAGTGGCAACTTCAAGAATGAAGACCTCCACGAAAAGCTGACAGTAGGCCTAGACCGGTATTTGACCCCATTGGCCGCCATGTGTGAGGCAGCTATCTATCGAGACATTCTGCAGCAAAGCCATTCCCAACAATGTTATCGTATTTCCGCCTTGAAAAGCAGGGCATCGTTATGTTCATCGTGTAAGAGCGTGGCAGGGGAATGGGTTAGCTACATTTTCACAAAAGGTCAACAGCTTTTAAAAACTCTCAGGATACTCTTGCGTGTGTCTTTTCATTGCAAAGGCTTGGTTCGATTCTCTGTAAGACGAAGTAATAGACTCCTCACTATCCAAGCAAAAGTTCTAGCCCCCCAGTAGTCCACCCGCACGACCGGTTCTCCCAATTCCCTGGTTTTGGGACTCGCTTTCCCTTGCTTACTTAGGGATAGTGCGAAAGCATCACAACAATCGAGCGCATAAAAACAAACGTCATGCTATTCTATTCTAACCCTAGTTTGAAGCACGTCGATGACCGAACCGACTGAAGCTCCTTACGCTGTTTGATCTGGCCTTCCTGTATGGCCGACTGATGGGGGTTGTGGGAGCTCGAATCCTAATCACTTTACCAGCTTGCAACTTTCTATGCGTCATGTCAGCCCATAGCATACACCACAACCAGCGATATAGCTTACACTAAACCGTTTTGATACTATAGATCAGATCACCTCGATTGCTTCAAAGCCATCGGGCCTTCCTAGCAATCAATCGGGAAGGCTATGGGAGTTGACCTTCCGTTGCTTCTCGGTCTTTCATGACAAAAGATTTCCGCGAAGATACAGGGGCAGAACCTTTACCTATGTTGTTGCGTTTTCGTGTAAAAGAATCTCCATCGAAATAAACGTCATGTCCTGTGAATACTGTCAAAGGCAAACCAACTCTCCCAGTCATCAGGCATAACTCATACATTCTTTTTACGTAGAGTCTTTTTCAATTCTAGAGTAATTTTCTTTTCGTCCATGCCAAAGATGTCATCTCGAACCACTGGTGGTTTCGTAATCGCGCCCACGACCTCAGTATCCCAGGTTTCTCTTAGCCTTGCTTTGAATGGCATAAAGTATCTCACATGGATGCGGCAGGCCGCAGATGCCATGCAGACGCAGTCGTACGACGAAGCCATTGGTCTCTACAACAACACGTGGTGGAAAAACGTCAACGGCTTGACCGCCATCGGCACCTCGCCGCTCTTTCTCTATTGTACCTGGACACTGCAAAGGGAATTCTTGACACCACCTTCGCCAAAATACCCGACATTTCGAATGAAAACGAACACGGAACCTGGCTTGACGGCTTCTACGACGACGAAGGCTGGTGAACGCTTACGAGGATCCAAGCACGCGAAGTCACAGAGAACAAGAAGTATCTGCAGGTTACATGACATATGACTAGCCAAGCGCATGCGACGCGGGATTGTGGTGTGATTACAAAAGCACATGCAGATCGTGTTAAACGCAAAACGAGTTATTTTTGAGCAAGGTAGCACGTCTGGCGGTTACCGAGAGCAAGGTCAGAAAGAACTTTTATGTTGACTGGGCGAGCAAGGAGTGGGATGTGTGCCACAAGGTGGGGGTCATTGAGAAGAAAGGTCTTCTCAGGGATGGTGTGGATGGTTCGACGTGCAAAGGCAATAATAAGACGACGCCCATGTTTCAGCAGAGCGTTATCTCGGGTGACTTGGTGGAGCTCGACAGGGCGCCAGGCAATGGTTCCATTGTGCCGCCGACGCAGCACATTGCTGGCGCGGTCATTGCATCGGACACGTCCCACAAACAGGGGATTTTGGTTGGGCCGGGTCAGAAGAACAAGCCCGACGGGGCAACGGATATCGCGCAATTCAAGGAATTCTTCATGCGTAACTCACACATCCTACAAAAAGCGGCCCTTAAACAGACATAGCGCGCTTTTGTGACCAAAAATGCGGAGTTGGTATGCAATAACGCGCGGAATAAAGGAATCTGATTGGGAGTTCTTGGCTAGGACCGTACGGTCCGGAAAGAACAGAGTCGGAAAATCAGGCAAGCGAGCTGGATCAGCTTCAATGCGGTCTTTGGTATGTCTTAAAGTAGGCACCTACGCTGCCTAGGTGTTCAGCTGATTTGGAGACACAATCAATTGATTCAACCTGTGGCCAGCCAAATACTGCATTTATGGTTCAAGGCAATCAACAGAACCCTTTATACTCGCTCACAATCTAACTGTGCAGTGCATGGGGCAAGCATTGGAAAAAGTGGAAGGAAGCCCAGGTTGGTTGGACAAAGATAGGGAAATCTAAGGATACAGTGTCATTCTATCTAGAACGGCAATCAAATACAATCGCAATGCCATCGTGAGACGTGGATCTATCTATCATTCAAAGTCGCCCGAAATTTTCCCAAAGTACGATACGAGAAAATCAAATCAAATCTTTACCACGAGTTTCGGCCCCGACTGAACGAATCTTGACGCGCCCAGTACAGCAGCACCGCCACAGCAGATGACGCCAGCGTAGATTTGCAGGTTACGATATTTACCGTGATCGTCGTCCACCAACGCACCTCCAATTGGATTGCTGATCAACACTGCAATGCTAACGATTCCAAACAAGGTGCCGGTGCGGACACCAATCTTTCGAACGTCAGAGATCTGGGCAACGCAGGATGGTGCAGCAGAGACGAAGGCACCCGATCCGAAGCCATAAAGAGCAGCGAAGACGATGAGGGGCGCATTTGCGGCCGCTGGCAGCCAGAGAGCAAGGATAATGATGCCACTGAAAGCACACATGACGGTGAGGACATTGAAGCGGCCGACTTTGTCAGCAACATAACCTGGTATTGTTCGGCCAAACACACTGCAGATGTGTCAGCACGGAGCGTCTATTGGAAAAAATAGAAAGGGATACCATACCTGGCCGCATTGAGGATGGGAATCAAATAGCCCGCCAAGTTCTGGCTCATTCCGATAGACGGACCTTGGAGGATCAAGAAGTTGAAGGGTAAGAACAAGCCCAGGAAGAAGAGGAAGGAGCCAAGAGTCAGCAAGACGTAGGGAGGTTCTTTCAATGGAAGCACGAACTCAATCAGGTTGAGTGGCTTCTTGACCGGGGGAAGGCGAGATTTGACCGTTAAAATGGCAATTATGCACAGTCCAAGGATCATAAAAGCACAAGCTCGCATAGTCCAGGGAAATCCTATCTGGGGAATGAGGCGTTGTACCATGATAGGAAATATAACACCTCCCATCGAGGAGCCTGACGCAACGATGCCAAGTGCAAACGCACGTTTGTGGAAGAACCATGAAGTAAGGCTGGTCATGGCTGATGGTAATGTTAGCAAGGTTATGTCTCTCACTCATTCAGACCACGCCTTTGACTTACCTGGATAAAAGACCATACTCGCACCTAGAGCGCTACAGATCCCCTGTGCCAGGATGAACTGGTAGTACTCGGTCGCTAAGGAGGTCATCATGAGGCCGAAGACGTGAAAGAACGTCCCAGTCACTAGGAGATAAAAGGGTCCATAGTTATCGTAGATTTTCCCAATGACCGCCCCCTGCGGACCGTCAGTAACGTGAAAACAGGTTGAATGGTTTTGCACGTACACCTGCAAACATCATGAATGCTTCCAGTGAAGGGATCCAGGCGACTGTGCTGGGAGCATATTGTGACAGCATATGCGTCTGATAATACGCTTGAAAGACACCGATGCCTAAGTGGCAAGAGTTAGTTTAATCGCTTGCTTAACCATTCTGTCAAGAGGCATCTTCCAGGTGCAAACTCACAATTAATCCATCCAAATGAGACGAATAGGCAGCACCAGCATCCAGCAACGACTAACCAGGCTTTTGCGCCTCCATCTGGAAAATCTGCTGGATTGAATGCTGGCGGTGCACTAGTTGGTGTTGCTTTTTCTAGATCCCCCACTTCATCTGTGCCGTTCGCTTGCTCCGTAGCCTCCCCTGGGAGCTTGGGAAGAGAGACATCACCGAGATCGTTCGTCTCTGTTGGGGCTTCAGAAGGAGCGTAGCCTCCATCCTGCTTCTCGCTCTTGTCTCGCATTGTAGACATGGAGGAATATTGGGAAACCATGATGAAAGAAAGGGAATGGTAAAACTACTGTGATGGTACAACCTGATCAGCCAGGGGGGAGATTGCGGAATTCAGCTTGATTCCAATGAGAGGGCAAGGTTGTTGGCACAGCAGCAAAGTCTTTTCTCCCCTCTCCAGAGGCCATCGATATATGTGAGAGCTCCATCTTGCATTCAAGACATTCGGCCTAGATCGGCTTTCGCTCTTTGCCATTCTTTTTGCCGCGAGCGAGAGCGAGCTCTGAGGGTCGGGTCGGGGGCTCGGCCGTAAGCCAAAAGCGAGGCGAGCCCGCGCGTGCGGGACGTGTCAGCCCTGGCGCTGGGTCAGCAGTGGGCCAATCTGCAGCCATTGTTTCGTGCATCCCATCTCACATGTCGTACATGGGTCTTACACAGCCAATGGACGCCGGGACTTGTCTCTGAATCTGAAGCTAGCTATCGAGCACCCATGCCTGATCAAGGATCGATCAGCCTCATCAAAGGATTTTGAGTCCAAACTGCCCTCCAAGAAGTTTCGGCAGCGTCTCATCTGGTAATGTATGGTGGTATCTTCTCTTTTTTGTGACCGAGAGATCCGGCAACTCATCGACCAACACTACGAATCTGATATCAATAACCTGACTCATGTCCGCAGCGATGGTGGATGATTCTTCGAACTTTTTACGGAAATTTGTGAGAGCCCTGGTATGCTGCCGTTGCCCAATCGGAGCACTTTACTCCCTGCAAGTAGGTCTCAGAGTCACCGGGTGATAGCCATTTCCATGCACGTCACGGCAATTCCATCACTGAACTGGTTGAATGTTGCAGGCAGGAAAGCAAGGAAATATACGTCTAGATGCAGATTATCCAAGTGCGTAAGCATCCTCGTAAGGCTCGGGTCACGCAATTGGAACTGAAAATTTTGTGCTGTTGAGCATGGTGGAGGCGAATTCATTGAAGAATTATCAAACCATCAAACTTGAAGACGAGAATCTGCCACATGGTACTCCGTACTGGTGGTACTGTGCTCCAAGAGATCTCGGCCACATCCTGGCAGGAAAGATCTGCTAGAGCCGCAAAGCTCCCAGAGCTAGGCATCGGTCAAGATTCGGACCCTGCCGTACGTCCATGAAATCTATGTATAATGCCTCAAAAAGCCTTTGCCAAGTCTCACGCGTTCGCCTCTACCATACCAAAGCGTCCCCTGGTGAAAGTCAAGACCCTTCTCCTCTCCAATGATCCATTCGCCGCCAGCCTGAATAGGCGGGACTGCGTCTCTTGGCCAGTATTCCCTCTGCAGCCATGCATTCACCTCATCGATCTTCTCTACCACCTTTTTCATCTTTTCTGGGTCCGGAGTCTTTGCCTCGACACCTTTCTCCGCATCTTGCGAGGTATCCTGCGGTGTGATGAAGCGACCTATTGTCAGATGAGATGACGGAACAGTATATCGTGATCCTATCTCCACGCCGGTACGGTTTGCAAGGGCATACACGTCACGTCGTAGGTGATGGTACGTGTATTCGTCGTCTGCTCTCACTCGGCCCTGACTGAGTCCCTCACCGGCCGCGGGCAGGAAGCTTAGAGCAAAAGCCGAGGCGTCGAAGCCGAGCATCGGCTTTATTAAGCGTGCGCGATGTGTGTACGTATAATCTGTTATTTCTGCAGCATGAGGGGATGTTTGTCCCACAAGCTGTGCGATTTCCTCACGGGTGCGGGAAAAGGTGATTTCCAGACAGGTCATATGCAGGTTCTCCGGGGGTTGGAACCACATATCTGACGGGTTGGTGTCATCACTCTGTGAACAATTCAACGGATCGACTCACTTGGAAGCACAGATCGCAGTTGCTGCTGAATATTGGCAATGAGATCCTTTACTCTCTGTGTAGGACGGGCCCAGAATACAAGGCAATGCCTCGTGTCTCTGAAACCTGGCTCGATCTCTGGATAGACAAGCTTTTGTAAAATTGGATCAGGAGTCACACCTTGGAAATTTGGGTCGAGGAGCTTCGCGTTTTGCTGCTCGATTCTTGTCTTGCGATGCTTATCATAGATCGCTTGAAGTTGACACTGCCATGGCTCAGGACGAGTTCCGCTCGAAAACTCCAAAACTTACGACATCGTTGTGAGATGCTTCAATTAGTGCATCATACGGATTGTCAAAGGCCCCGGCCGTGACTCCCGAATGATCCTCGTACAGGGTTGCTTGGGCCATTTCGGCGAAAGCTCTGAGCCGCTCAGCAGATACTACAGGTTCTGGTGGATTGCACTCGCTCAACTGGTCACTCTTGCTACCATTCAAATGATAGTTCTAGTATTCAGAGCGCCAACTCAAGTCCTCACAAAGGTAGAATTACAATGTTCCGGCTCTTGAACAAGATTTGCCTTTCTCTATCTCCTAGAAAGGCCTAATTCCTGTAGTGACTGCGGTGCACAGAGCGACTAGAATCCATGGCTTGAGCTCTGGTGGAACGAAAAGGCTTCCTCTGAAGGTTGAGGCATCGAGTGCGATCCAATCAAACCCAGCCGGCCGCTGGGTTGAAGCTAAGCTCACCGCTTTCCCGATTTCGTGATCCTGCATCTCGGACCTCAGCGCCTTCTGCAGCAAGATTTCTTCGAAAAGGAAGCGTATCTATTAATATTCCGCGAAAGCCTTGATGACCAATGTTGCATCTTGGCTGCGCGATATCCCTTGTCTTTTATCGAGTGGATGCTCGTCCTCGTACAGTTTCTTTTGGGAATCGATCGCTGTGTCGTTCAGGCTGATCTCGATTACGCTCTTGCTCTTCCCTAAGCTCATTGGCCCCTTGTCGACAGCTTCTCAGCTTGCCGCCTTGGTTTCGATATAGAGCACATTCGATCTGAGGTGATGCTACGTGTGCTGCGGCAAAGACGGGAAGCCGGTGAATTTTTGACCGACATATCCCGGAAGAAGTGGCATTTGCTGTAGCCTTGTCTGTGTTGTTTTTTAAATCCTCAAAACGACTGTTCTCAACGGCTATGTGGGTAAAGGGGTTTATTAGAATTTTATTTTCTTCTTTCTTCTTCCGTTTTCACTCCTTGATTCCTCTACGGTAGGCTCGTGCAGGCTCTGGACCTGCCGTGTTTCCAAAAAGCCCACCAAAGCCTGCTTAAACTCTTCGAAATGTACTCGAAAACGTACCACCTATAGAGCACGTGGATTCTTCTCGATGCTGCCGTTGCAAAATCAATATCCACGAGCGCAGACTCTATACAATCTGTCCGGATCTGGAAATGACATTCAGAATGCCTATTGGAACGTGGAGTACCCAGCAAATTCTACATGATTGCCTGAAAACCATTCAACCTCCAAGCTGGCCTACTGGTACCGGCCTCTTCTTCTAAAAACTATTCATAAGACTGCTAGGTCACGATGGTAAAATCACAACCTCATCAGATCGATCATGAAAAGATGCGAACAATTCTCCTGGTAGGCCACCAACTTTCAAGGGTGCCGAGAGAACACCTTCGATTGATACGGTTGGCCAGACCATTTGGAAATACTCCATGAACTTGCTCTGTCCTTGTCAAGATTCCTCGTACCCTAATTCACTCTCACAATTATTTTTTAGCTTCTCATAGGACCATGCAACCATCTACCGTCACAACGATTGTTATGCGGAGCTGCAGCCTCCCGCTATGCAAACACCGACCCTGCTTTTACAACGAGTCAGGGAAACGAGTAAAGAGCCCAGAGAGCTGCCAACGGATATACCTGTCGCACTCATACTTGAATGGATAGTTGAGATGGAATTCCACTTTGCTTCATACGCTCTCAGCAAACTTGGAATGTTTACCTATCAGCATCAATATGTGGTGTTGCTGGATGTCTCAGAATTTGCTTCATCGAGACTCGCTCCTGATCTACCTACTGAGCCTCGTCATGCTTGAAAGAATCCGGCCCGAGATTTCGATCCATGGCACTTGTCCAATACTGCGTCTTGCATAGCTGGATTCGTGTACGCGAGGATTAGACGTAAACGTCCTTGCATTCGTGGAGTCCTACACCATTCCTAAACCATTCCTGACCTTGTATACGAAGTTTTTGGAACTGTGACCGGTAAATCCGCGATACCAGCTGGCAATCTCCCCAACATTCTTCCTGTAATGTTTCGTGGGTGCAGCCGAACTTTTCTACTTCATCCTAGCAGCGGCGAGCCCAGGTTCTGCGCAGATTGTGTCCGTTTAGCTGGATTCGAAGATCGCGTCCGTCTCAAAGAAAATTCTTAGCCCGGACTCGGATGGTGTCAAACTTGCCAGGCCTTGACTACTGTGTTGAGCTTCATACCATGGGTAGGAATGGCTGTCAGTTGCTTTCGGACACTGTTTCACGTAGCTACGCTTCGGTATTACAGTACTGGGACCAAAGTGTCCGGGCAACCCCCAGCAATTTTTCCGCGCCAGCGAGCGGACGCTGTTTTCACATGACTGTAGTGCTTCGGGGCAGTCAGCCGCATACTCAGGGGCTGAACACAAGCCGCTGATCCATCCATTGATTCGCACGGTTCCACGACTTCCAGGCAAATGATCTATCAGAGATCTCAAGACATGTCATACTTGCAGTCCGATGCATATGCTTACCTTCGAAGGAGTCTTTACGTTCCTTATGACGCCTTTGACGCTTCTTCAAAAGTCGACCTCTTAAAACCAACCGACTGTATCTATCTACCGACCTTTGTGCAGGGAAATGCTTGGAAAAACTCCACAAATGGCCTAGAGCTTGTTCACAGTTATCTATCGTCTGAGTTCCTACTTGATGAATTAATGACAGCACGTATGAAGACGGTGCGACTTTTGGCAGACGGAGTCGCTCACCCACAAACAATGCAAGTAAGCTTATCCTACGTGGTCATAATAACATAACAAATGGACCTTGAGCAGACTGACCTTTAACTAGTCCAAGTGTCGTCTCTTTCGGGTAAGATATATAGGGCGCACAATGTGTCTAATTCCAATACCCTCGGATATGTGCTAGTGGCGGGCAAACTCTACACAGGCTCGAAGCCAGATATCTCTGCAACGTTGCCGATGTGATGTGTCCATTGTCTGGAATGGTCCTTGGCTGGCTAGCATGTTTTGGAGGCGAGTAATCAAAGAAGGTTCCTGAGAAGTGAGAGGCCAAAACCGAGAAGGCAAGCGCTCAGCACCATCAACGCTACGTCCCTCAGCCGACAGACCTCTCGTTTCCTATATGCCCCTTAACTTTGTTCTGCGGTGCTGGCCGTGTTTTGTAATCTCCATTGTTCGATGGCCCAGTCCCTGGGAGTAGTAGACTGGGTAATTCTGTGGGTTTTGAGGACCTGCTTGAGCGCTTGCAAGATAGTGGTTGCGAGTATCATTCCTCAGGATAAACTCCGCGGACTAACAACAGTCCGGCGGCATCTCCTCGACAATCGCATCCCGCTCGTGAGGATGCAGCAGATACATCAAGTGAGGAGCGAGCCAAAGATCGACTTGACCGATACAACTCGAGATGGGAACGGCTCTCATCAACAACGCAGTTGCCAGTGTCCTTCCCTATTCCAAACCTCTATGATCGCACTAAATTGCCCACGCTACGAGGCACTGACTGGACCGATGATGCCGCGGCCGGCGCGAATATCAAGCCCTTTTTCTTGCAGGGTTTCGGGATGTCTCTAAATGTTGGGAGCTCAAACGCAGTCAATGAAATGTACATTACTGGGCTGGATGAACGTAGGTTGACGAAATTGATAGAGCAGCTAAAGGAGCGTCTAAGATGGCATCCAGACAGGCTAGAGCTGAGGCACAACGGTCATGAGAGCACCAATCAGGCTTTAGTTGATGACCGCTGAGCAAAGTCTATGTTGATCTCAGCGAATGAGCTGTCTGCGGGTTGCAAAAAGGAGGTTTGATGTCATAAGGGCTGGTATGATCATGGAAATTGACTGTTAAGCGTGGCAAATGGGATGGATTTGTGTGGAAGAGATGCAAATAAGCAAGCTACGAAGTAGAGAAGTCTACAGACCCTAGCCCGCCTATATTCTCTGGGATCAAATTCATCGAATGTAGATGTCTCGATTCCATGCAGTGACAAACTTTATGCACTTTCGTGGCATCACATACTCCTTGTGAAATTGAATGGCATCAGACTAGTACACAATCTTGGCGTGGAACTCGAATACTCAGTCTCTGAGATTTAAGTTGAGTGCTAGCCGATAGTTACCCTGATAGCTTGTCAAGCCTCCTCGATCTCACATGGAGATTTGAGAATCGAATGCAGAGGATCTAGACGACTATGCGCGGCGCTTGACTCGATAAGGCTCGCTCCGTCGAGATTGGGACACGTCGAATACTATTTTCGGCGGACTAGACCACTCTTTACCAGGATCTTGCCCACATGGCGTCACTAGAGTCTAACGAAATCCAAGCCCGATCTCCTGTTCCTGTCAAACGCTGTCATATTTGACGTGGGTTTCCGGACTTATTCTGCGTCCTGCGCGTCTTGGATTTTTTCGAATCTTCTGCGAAAAAGTTTCTGGTGCTCCTATCGCAGCTACATGCATACGTTCCTTTCTTGATCTCGTTCTTGTTTCCCCGCAGATATCGTTATCAAAACAAGATTTGCCTGGAAGCATCCCTGTTGATTTAAATTGACATGACGACTTAATCTGTCCGCACATATCCTCAGGCCATTTATTTTCAACTTTCGTTTTAAACAGTTCTCATCCGAATTCACCCCTCTCTATCCACATTTAGGAACCGGTTCTGTTTTCGTCCGATATCCAATCCTACCACGAAGATACATTGTAATGACTCCCTTTTTGGTTTTGACCCTATTGGGTGCTGTGCCACTCGCACTCGGCGACGCATCTTCAAAACGAGGACTTATCTTCATACCCGATAATGACCATCCGAACGACGATAATGTCTGGGATTCATCAAGCTCAGATTTAACGTGGTACTATAACTATGGGCCGTCTCCGTCCCCCAATTATGCCAACACCAAGCTCGAGTTCGTACCAATGCTGTGGGGGAATGAGAGCGACAACTCCTTCCTGGATACGGTCTCGGGTCTGATAGACAGTGGTACCAATGTTACGTACGCTCTTGGATTCAACGAACCGGACGGAGTGAGCAACGGTGGCTCCGGCATTGCTGCCGAGGATGCTGCCGCAACCTGGATTCGTCTTCTCGAGCCTCTTCGCGAGAAATACCATGTCAAGCTAGGCGCTCCTGCAGTAACAGGGTCTCCGTCCGGCTTCACCTGGCTTCAGAACTTCTTCACAGCATGCAACGGTGGTTGTCACCCTGAATTCATCCCGGTGCACTGGTATGGAAATTTTGATGGGTTCGCTAGTCACATTGGTCAAGTCAATGCGACCTACATGAACATGTCGATGTGGGTGACTGAGTTTGCAATTGCAGACGCCAATCTGAGCGATTCTCAGAGTTTCTTCAACATGAGCACACAGTTTTTGGATAGGCTCGCGTAAGTCCATCTCTACCGGTCTTGGAAATCAAGACATGCTTCATGATATCAGACTAACAGCCTTCCAGATATGTCGATCGCTACTCTTATTTCGGAGGCTTCCGCAGCTCAGCATCCAACGTCGGTCCGGATGCCTCAATGCTTGACCAGAACGGTCAGCTCACGGATATCGGAAGTTGGTATTTGGGTGGAAGCGCTACCGGAAATGTTCCGAAGGGCATGGGCAGTAATGTCCAAGCCAACCTCTCGTTCGTTTGGACATTGTTTGCTATTCTGGTCCTCTTTTGGAGCGCCTCATGACCCAAACTTTAGCGGGCTCTCCCAACTGCTTTCGTAATGTATAGATCACAAGATAGACACAGCATCTTCAGATGTGGCATAGCAAGGTGTTCCAGGTTCAGCAGATTTTCAAGACTCTGACATTTTGGTACCTTTTCACCATCGTTTCGCGTTAAGCTCGTGTCAATTTCCAAATTTGCCCTCACTCCGGTATGTTCTCTATGGATGTATAATTTTTTATGCCTTCCGAAGCCTTTACAAATAGTGCGCGTTACGCGTTTACACAAATATGCATCAGGTAGCTAAGGGTTCTAAGACAGTACATAGCGGGTAGATAAACCGGGCTGTTCCAGCCGGGTTATATCACGCTTTGTTGAATGGAGCGTAGCTCATTCGAGAGTATCTCGATGCAAAAGGCGTATCATTTTATTTGATGGCATTGTGAATGCTATGAAGGTGTCCATGCCTCTATGCTCGAGATCTTTGGAGTGCGGAGGTACTCCTTACTCGCGCTAGTACAGTGGTCATTTTTGAAGTGGGAGAGCACTAGACTGGGGGGCCTGGATACTACCAATCAGTATCCGTACTAGCCTTGTCTAGCCTCTGCCATCAACCCATATAAAGATTTAGTAGAATGAATTTTGACCTATGAAAAGAATTGATACCTGTAGCAGCTATCCAGTAAAGGACTAAAGCTATTTTTGAGAACCAATCGGATCACATACTATAGTCCCCTATCTAGCGCTGTCCCACTTCAAAAATGACCACTGTACCCAGCATGATCAAATCCGATAGAAGCGCCCGGCTCGGATACAACTTGACGCACCCACCTGAAGCAGAGAGCTCAGCAGCGCTCAGTGGGCGGCTCAAGGCTTTGTTTTTCCGCAGCCTAATCTCACTCCTCGAGACATCTGCACCCGCAAAAACTGGTACAAATCTTCCTCCGGCCGAGGCGGAGGTTTCATCGGAGTTTTCGGGCTCGGCGTTATCAGATCAGATGCGAAGTGTAGCACGTGATTTCGCCACCATGCCCAATTGAGGTCGCGCTTGCCGTCATCGGGTTATCAGGAAGAGCTTCCAGATTCCTCTTGTCATCACAGTACTCTCAATTTCCCTACGACATCCACAAGCTTGCCATTCTAGAGACAATCGGTACTTCTGAAAGCCTTTGAGATCATCATTGTTGGATTCCAATTCTTTCGCGATGATGCGGAGAGTGCTTGCGACAGCGCCACTCCGAGCCAGCCGGCACCTTTCATCCGCCACTCGACCTACGGTCCTTTCAGCACCAAGGGCAGTAGCACCATCTGCTGTGGGACTTAGCCGGAGGGGTTACCATGAAAAAGATAAGTGTCCATCTCAAGATACGCGCTACTGCCTTCGAGTCGCCAATTCGATGGAAGGGAAGGCTTCCTTAGATGTAGAGGTCGAATTGAACGCTACCTTTGGACATTAGGCTAACAGACCCAGCACTGCTAGATCATTACAATAATCCCCGAAATGTCGGAAGCATGGGCAAGAACGAGGAAGACGTTGGCACGGGACTTGTCGGTGCACCAGCATGCGGCGATGTCATGAAGCTTCAAATCCGAGTGAATCCTGATGACAACACTATCAGTGACGTCAAATTCAAGACTTTTGGCTGCGGTTCTGCAATCGCAAGCTCGAGTTACTTGACTGAACTCGTGAGGGGCATGACGTTGGAGCAGGCAGGCAAGATTCGCAACACCGAGATTGCGAAGGAACTCTGCTTGCCACCAGTTAAGCGTAAGTCTTGAAACGTAGACTTTTGGCGTGAGGCAATGCTAACACCATTGCGTTAGTTCACTGCTCTATGCTCGCCGAAGATGCCATCAAGTCCGCCATATCAAATTACTATACCAAGAATCCCAAGGCTAGAGCAACCGATCTTGGAGGCACTGGTGCGGCTATGCCCAAGGTTGAGATTGAGACAGTGACTACAAGCAACCCAAGTGCAGCTCCAGCCTGAGTTTTCTCATTTCATTTGGGAGGTAGAGCGTTCAAAACACCTAGGTCCTTCTTTCAGAAATTCCCTCGTTACGGCGTTGGGACTTCTGCGTACCATCTTTGACAGAGCGCGGATCTGAACAGCTTGAAGGAGAGATCGAAATGGTCCAGCATCGAGAATGATACCAGTTGGCTCGCTATTCCATATACAATGTTGTAGCAGTACAATAAAATTATGGGAGACATCAGGACATCCCTACCTGGAAAGATAAAAATTAGGGGAAAGTACTCCGTAGAAACGGAAACGTTGACGCCTTTGAAGCTGTTTCCAGCTGGTGAAGCTTATTTCCAATCTTCGTAGGTGACGTTCTGTCAAGGTCGTAAGCAAGATTTCTATCCTCTGCCTTCGGGGGGCGTTGCTTTCCACGACTACGGTAGTTCTTGGGAATCTAGTCGCGAGCTCTCAGTCTAAATCATTCGGAGCATAAAGCTTCTTCACTAAACTTCAAGAATGACGACTACACACGCGTAAGGTGTTGTGCATGATTAATTCAGCAGTGCGGGCAAGTGCAAGCTGGGATAATCGCGGCTCTTGGGTCCCTACGACATGATCTAGCTGCGAAGTCGGGAATAGAGCCTGTGCTAAGAGACCATAACATGGAGCACTATTGGAAAGTTGCATTCAGGGTTTCTTGCAAGATTTCAGCGAGCCACAGGGTCTTCCATTACTAAAAATACCCGTCCAAAGTGTTGCGAGCCAAACAACACGATGCTAACGTCATGGGATGTGTAAGGTGCGTGCCGAGCTTTGCGAGAAGCATGCAGACGAATCAACGCGAATGACACGAGCAAAGTGTGGACGTAACAGTCTGGATTGGGTACCGTGATACGACGTCTCACGGTCGCAATGTGGCTGAGCGGCAAAGATGGCGATGGCGCACTTCTTCCCCTGACTCGGGCACTTCTGGAAGGGAACGTTGAGTGCGCCACGAGAACTGTCACCCGCCCAAAATATCACATACGGTAGCTAGCATGCGTGCTGTGGTCAAGCCCAAAATCTCGTAGATATTACCAGCGCGAGCCCGTCTGCGACTCTTGAGAGCATTATTTTCCCGAGCAATCATCGAAAGCTTCTCGAACCAGCCAGGCTTGGGTGCTTGGTTGCAATCTTAATCGCGGATCAACGGTGTCTGGACCTCGCGTGCCGCCAGACTGCACTTTACCGCACTTGACCGCACTCTACCCCGGACCTCCTGTCATTGGTCGGGACCCTGCAACTCCTACGATTCTCCGTGAAACCCAGGGTGCCAAGCCAGGGTTAGCCTGCTTCGTCTCCATCCCCCAGTCTCCGGAGTCTCCCTTCACAATCTTCCTCTCGCGCCCGGCCTCTCTTTTCTTTGTACGACAGGACTCTTCATCCTTGACCCTCTTTTCATCTTGATCGCTCGTTGTATAGTGCCACTCATTATCGGAAAACCACACAGTCTCCTCTTGTTGTCCGTTACGACATTCACACGACCATCGCTTTTGGCACCTCCTTACTTTTCTCGGCACGAAACACCGAGCCCATCTTCAAACCGTCTACACACTTCTGAAGCACTAATACGCAATCCGACTTCACGATCTCTAACACTTGGACTTTCATCACACGACTCACGATACCCATTTTAATACAGGCTCCATAACGTCACGAGAGCCCTCCATCGCATCGAGAAGACAAAACACCTCATCTTGCCCACTGGGCCGCCACCTAGGGCCGGGTCCAAGGCCACCTGCACCATGAGAACCGCATCGCGTAGTTCAAATATTCTTTCTTCTCTATTTTTCCTTAGTGCTCTTCCTTCTGTTGTCCTCGGTGACAGCCAAATCCTCTCCACAGCCGGCTTCACGAACTGTTTGAACAATGGCTCGATCAATGTCACGCAAATGAATGTGGTCTACAACCATGCAACGAACGCAATCGATTTCGATGTCGCTGGTACGAGCGCGTCGGAGCAAAAGGTCAATGCGACATTAACCTTCACTGCGTATGGCAAACAGGTGTATTCGAAAGACTTTGATCCCTGTGACCCGTCAACGCTCGTTCAGCAGTTATGTCCAAGTATGAAAGCAGTCCCATTTTCAAGGAGAATCTCGAGCTGATTGCATACTATAGTACCCGCCGGACAATTTGCCGCGTCTGGCCAGCAAACCATCCCCGGTGAATTCGCAAAGCAAATACCTGCGATTGCTTTCAACGTTCCAGACCTTGACGGAGTCGGCAAGGTCGAACTGAAGTCACAAGATGGGCAGGATCTGGCATGTGTTCAATCGAACCTTGGAAACGGCAAGACGATGCAGAACGTTGCGGTGCCTATTGTTGCCGCTGCCATTGCAGGTGCAGCACTGCTCGTCTCTGCTCTTTCAGCATTGGCAAGTGGTGGACATCCGGGCAGCGCAAACCCAAGCCCAACCTTCACTGAGACCATGGGCTGGTTTCAATCCATGGCCCTCAACGGCATGCTGAGCGTTAATTATCCTTCGGTTTATCAAAGTTTCAGCACCAACTTTGCATTCAGCACGGGCTTGATTCCGTGGGGACAGATGCAGACCTCCATTGACAACTTTCGAAACAAGACTGGTGGCAACTTGACCGATGACAATTACCAATTCTTGCGCAATAATGTTACCCTGGTCCAGACCGACGGGCAATCGACGAATATCACCAAGCGCGGTATCGACTTGTTCCTTGAAAAAACTGTATTATTTGTTCGGGATAGCATCAGCACAAATGTGAATGGATCCTCTGAGGGCACTGGTAATGGAACTGGCAATAACTCCACCAACGGAAACAACAAGGAATCGCTTCTTGTCCATGGCATCCAAGGTTATGTCGAGGAACTTACTATTCCACAAGCAAATACCTTCATGACTGTACTTTTGATCTTTGCCATCGTCATTGCTGGCATCACCGTCGGAATTCTTCTCTTCAAAGTCATCCTCGAAACTTGGGCACTCTTCGGATCTTTCCCCAAAAAGCTTCAAGGTTTCCGCAAACGATACTGGTGGCTACTTGCCAAGACCATTACCAATTTGATTCTTCTCCTTTATGGCACTTGGACCCTGTACTGTGTCTACCAATTTACTAACGGAGATTCCTGGGCCGCCAAGGTGCTTGCAGGAGTCACACTCGCGGCCTTTACTGCTATCCTCGCGTTTTTCACCTGGAGAATTTGGAGTCTCGCGCACAAGTTCAGGCGGGCAGAAGGCGACACATCGGCGCTTTTCGACGACAAGGAGACTTGGCGCAAGTACAGTCTCTTCTACGAGAATTACAAGCGTGGGTACTGGTGGCTATTCGTGCCTGCTATCGTCTACATGTTTGCTCGTGGTTGTGTCATCGCTGGTGGAGACGGACACGGTCTTGCACAATCGGTTGGACAGCTCGTCATCGAAAGTTTGATGCTGATCCTCCTGCTTTGGTCTCGCCCTTACTCACTGAAGAGTGGAAATTGGATCAACATCGTCATCCAGGTCGTGAGGATCTTGTCTGTTGTTTGCATCTTGGTCTTCGTCGAAGAGCTTGGAATCGCCCAAACCACAAAGGCCATCACAGGCGTGATCCTTATTGTCATGCAATCCGTCTTGACTGGACTCTTGGGAATCTTAATTGCAGTCAACGCCATTGTGACCTGCTGCAGAGAGAATCCACACCGAAGGAAGAGAAAGGAAGCCGGTAAGTTTGACTATCCCTTTGACCGCATCAGGCCCCTTCCACACGGAATGCTAATATTAGCTCTCTTCAGAAAAACTTCACCGCGACCTCGACACTCTCACTCCCCTGGACGCCCGCAACTCCCTCCTTATGGACCCCACCGAAGCCAAGAAATTCATCCCCGCCCCCACCACTACAAAATCACCCCTCGTCTCGCCAAATCCTATGGCAGCACCTTCCAACTTCTCTCGCAAGGGTGGTTATGGCCCTGTTGCTCAAGATCAACACGGCCTCATGTCGGATGCGGCGCCCATGGGTGGGCATGACCGGAGCGTCAGTCCTGCGCCGTGGGATGAAGAGGTGGGACGGGAGCCAAAGCTACCCGACTTGGATGCTGATACGAGCTATCATCGGGGAAGATGGTAGTAGGTCCCGGAGCTGGTTCTACGGGTCCAGGATTTTGATGGGAAGCAAAGGGTGAATAAGAGAGTGATGAGGCCTATGACCTGGCTTCTATCTCGTGCTTCAGTCGTCTTATTAAGCCTGGGATGGCGTCTTTCTCATACAACCATATGCGTTTTGCTGTTTACGAAGCCTCTGACGGCTGTCATTTCTTGTGTCTAACCACTATTTCCCCACCCTTTCATCACTCCTTTTCTTTCCATTTAGACTTTTTGATAGCGAAAGCGTTGCATAATCTATGGGGACGCACAGCCCTCTAAACTGGGCACGGCATTGTACTTGTGTAGTATGTAGTGAGATATCCGAAGAAGCAAGAGAATTTTTGATACTCAATCATGCATCGTCCTATGCAGCCTGGGCCCGGTTGAAGATCGAAGCCCTCATGTTCTGTCCACTCAAGATGACATACATAGACTCTCGTGTGTACCTGTTACCGCCGCTGGCCCCCATCTTAACTAAACTTTCTCTCCCGCCCCCAATTGCCCCTCCCCCACAATCCTCATCCGTCCGTTCTGTCCTTTGGCCCCCTCTACTTGTTGCTCCAGCCTTTTCCGCCCCCTTCGCCCCTACCCCCATGCTCCCCTTCCTCTCCTCACTCATCTGTCACTCCTACCCGCCCCCGGCTTGGCCGACTCGATCGCTGCCTCCACATCTTCGTTTCCATACACCTCACTCGTCGTCCCTTCCTTGCCGTATCCTTGGGCCTTGGTATCCTTGATGCTCGCGTTCGATTGAGAATCTGTGTGTGGCGGAGGCTCATGTGCAGCCCGCGACGGTGGATTTGAGGAATGAGGTGGAGGTTTGGCTCCAGAAGAGGATTTAGGCGAGGGGTCGACGTGGAGGGCGCGGAGGGCGGAGAAGGCGGAGGGAGAGGGAGAGAGCGAGGTGGAGTGGGGAGTGGTGTTGAGGAGGGGGCGGAGGAGGCGGGACATTATTGGAATGCTTTGGGAGGAATTGGAGAGAGGTGAGTGCTTGATTTGAGGAAATAGGATAGTAGAGTTTTTAGGTGAGCACTTGTTTTGATGAAATAGGATAGTAGAGTTTCTAGGTGAGTGAGATGGGAGCGAGATGCATGACGAAAATACAACGGTTATATCGATCGGAAAGGAGGGATGAATAGATCGTCCAGCGGTGGGGAACCCCCGGCGTCATAAATCGCGCTCTTACCTTATAGTTTCGTAGGTCATGCATTGGGGTGCATCAAAGCTGCTGGGTCTTGTTGCTGACACTGCGCTTTCCTCGATGGCGCTTAGATGTGTGTGATTTCTTTATCCCCTCGGCATGGCGGTTATGCAGATGGAAGTATGCTCATGTACAGTAAGGGACTAGGTAAAGGTCGCGACGTCCGTGCGCAGCGGCCTTCACGCGCTACGCGAAAAGTCGCGTCTTCTATGGATGACTTCTATCGTTAGACTGTTCAGACAGTACAACCGATTCTCAAGCACTCACACGCCGTCGAATAATCAAGGGGCTAGTCTTTCAGCTAACCGAGATACTATCTGTATCTGCTTCTGACCGAATTCATTCCTTATTGTCGCAGATTGCTTGTTCTTGACGACGGCTGTCCTTATTGTTTTGTCAAGTAACGCTATTGAACTTCTTCGAGCACCAAGCGGCCATGTCGTCAAGGCCTGATCTGAAGGTCGACGACGAAATTGGCTTTATAAAGTTCTTCCGCAATCTACCGGCCAAAGATGGAGACACCATTCGTATCTTCGATAGAGGCGACTACTACACAGCACACGGAGATGATGCAACCTTCATTGCAAGGACTATGTACAAAACCACTTCTGTCCTTCGTCAATTAGGAAGAGAACCGGGCTTGGCTTCTGTCACACTCTCAGTTACTGTTTTCCGAAATCTTTTACGAGAAGCCCTCTTCAGACAGGGCAAGCGGGTAGAGATCTGGGAGTCATCGGGGCGTATGAATTGGAAGGCGACAAAACAGGTATGCCACCTGAACTTTTGACGATTCAGTTCCGCTAAATATCTTAGGCTTCGCCCGGCAATCTACAAGACATCGAAGAAGAGCTCGGTGGTCAACTTGACGCTGCGCCCATCATTCTGGCAGTCAAAGTGTCAGCGAAAGCATCAGAAGCACGCAACGTGGGAGTGTGCTTCGCAGATGCGAGCGTGCGCGAGCTTGGTGTCAGCGAATTTCTCGACAATGACATCTATTCTAATTTTGAATCCATGCTGATTCAGCTTGGCGTCAAAGAATGCTTGCTTACATCTGATGGACAGAAGAAAGACGTTGAACTCGGCAAGCTACGCACTATTGCTGATAACTGTGGATGTGCTGTGTCCGAAAGGCCGGTGGGCGATTTCGGTACAAGAGACATCGAGCAGGACCTCACAAGATTATTGCGAGATGAGCGTTCCGCGGCAACCTTACCCCAAACAGACTTGAAGCTTGCAATGGGCTCAGCAGCATCTTTGATCAAATATTTGGGTGTCATGTCCGACCCTGCAAACTTTGGTCAGTATCAGCTCTACCAGCACGATCTATCACAATACATGAAGCTGGACTCTTCGGCACTCAAAGCGCTCAATCTCATGCCGGGCCCGAGAGACGGATCCAAGACGATGAGTCTGTACGGACTACTAAATCATTGCAAGACGCCAGTAGGTAGCCGATTGCTAGCGCAATGGCTGAAGCAGCCGCTCATGGGTGTCGATGAGATTGAGCGTCGACAACAACTGGTTGAGGCTTTCGTTACTGACACAGAATTGCGACAAACGATGCAAGAAGAGCACTTGCGCTCGATACCGGACCTATATAGGTTAGCAAAGAAATTCCAGAGGAAAGCTGCCAACCTCGAGGATGTTGTTCGCGCTTATCAAGTTGCCATCCGAATACCTGGCTTCATAGGCACTTTTGAAGGAGTCATGGACGAGCAGTACAAAGATCCGTTGGACGTAGAGTACACTGTCAAGCTACGCGAATATTCCGATGCTCTTGCTAGGCTGCAGGAGATGGTGGAGACTACAGTCGATCTTGATGCGTTGGATAATCACGAGTTCATCATCAAGCCTGAGTTCGATGATGGCCTACGGATTCTACGGAAAAAACTCGACAAACTGAAATACAACATGGAAGTCGAGCACAAACGCGTTGCCAAAGACCTCAACCAAGACACGGAGAAGAAGCTCTTTCTCGAGAATCACAGAGTCCATGGATGGTGCCTCCGGCTTACTCGGAACGAAGCTGGCTGCATTCGCAATAAGAGAGAGTACCAAGAATGCTCGACTCAGAAAAACGGTGTCTTCTTTACCACGTCTACTCTGCAGAGCTTGAGACGAGAATTTGATCAGCTATCGGAAAACTACAATCGAACGCAGAGCGGATTGGTCAATGAAGTCGTTGGTGTTGCTGGATCCTACTGCCCAGTCTTTGAGAAACTCGCCGGCGTTTTAGCACATCTCGATGTCATTGTTGCCTTTGCTCATGCCTCAATACACGCGCCCACCTCATACGTCCGACCAAAGATGCACCCACGAGGCACCGGAAACACAATTCTGAAAGAAGCGCGACATCCGTGCATGGAGATGCAGGACGAAATTCAATTCATCACTAACGACGTCTCCCTCTGCCGAGAGACTTCCGAGTTCCTCATCATTACTGGCCCGAACATGGGCGGCAAATCCACCTACATCCGCCAAATTGGCGTCATTGCGCTCATGGCACAAATCGGTTGCTTCGTGCCTTGCTCCGAAGCCGAGCTCTGCCTCTTCGACTGCATTCTCGCCCGCGTTGGGGCGAGCGACTCGCAACTCAAAGGCGTGTCGACGTTCATGGCTGAGATGCTGGAGACTGCTAACATCCTCAAGACAGCCACAAAAGAGTCACTCATCATTATTGACGAACTTGGACGCGGCACAAGTACGTATGACGGTTTTGGACTCGCGTGGGCGATCTCGGAGCATATCGTCAAGGAGATTGGGGCATTCGCAATGTTCGCGACACACTTTCATGAATTGACGGCGCTGCACGAGACGTATCCACAAGTGCAGAACTTGCATGTTGTCGCGCACATTGGGGACAGCAGTGACGGAGAGGATGGTCGGAGACGGGAAGTCACGTTGCTCTACAAGGTCGAACCTGGCGTCTGCGACCAATCATTTGGCATTCACGTTGCCGAGCTAGTACGCTTCCCGCAGAAAGTGGTGAACATGGCGAAGAGGAAAGCAGACGAATTAGAGGATTTCTCGGGAAAACATGAGGAGGCAACCGTTCAGGCGAGCAAGGAAGATGTCGAGGAAGGAAGCGCCATGCTCAAAGAGATGCTCGTGAAGTGGAAACAAGAAACTGAAGGGAAGGGGATGAGCAAGCAGGAGCAGAGGGACAAAATGAAAGACCTGATCAAGGGAAATGAGAAGTTGTTGCAAAATCCCTTTTTCCAGAGTGTAAAAGTGTTGTAGCAAGGGACCACTGCAACGCATCGGAGTTACGTTCGGTCGACATGAATTGAAAAAGGGAAGGCTGTCCCTACTAATTAGGGGCATAACCGTATGCACATCCAGCTCGATATACATGTACCTATGTAAGCTACATGTAGGGTCTCCGCGCTAATATACTCCTTTTGTGAAACTAAGCTCAATTAGGCGAACATCAACTTCTACAAATATTGGCTATCAGTCCAAGATTACTCTGTTACCATGTAAATTTAAGCTTTATCGAGGCGCTTTCACCTAGTGCTTCTTCGGTGGGCGCTTCCTCGTCCTACTGCTGCAACCTGCGGCTCTGTACCAAGTTTTCCTCCTTTCGGGTTCTGTCTTAGCTAAACCTTGCGAAGGTTATATCATTATGCTCCGAACATATACACCGACCGATTACTTGTGTGACATGAGGTTGACGAAGGACCACTTGATTCCGAGCAGAAGTACAAGATGTCAATATCGATAAAGCATTTCGAGGTTGCCCTTTCTTCTCACTCCACGGTTGAGCAGGACATATTGAACATTAGCCCATATTGTGAAGAACAGGGCAACGGAAACGACGGCAATAATGACAGTCCATCCGGTACGGTAGAGAGGCCCGTCACTTTGCTGAAAGAGTTGACTTCCGATGATCCCCGAGCAGTTGGCTGACATGATGAAGACTGCGAGTGTGATCGATCTTTCGCCGGCCGAGCGAGCATTCAAAGCCATCCAAGACCCATTTACAGGATCTAGGACATACTTGTAAGTCGTCTATGGTCTGATCGAAGATTTCGAGTAACCTACGCCAGATACTTGAGACTGAAATAGCGAGCGTTAGTATCGCAAAACGCTTATTTCCATTCCTCGAATAGATCAAGACTCTACAGGTGAGCTATTCAGACGGGTATCAGTGTCCATACGGGTTGCATGACTAAGTTGGAGACTTACTGCGAACACCCACCAAAGGAGCATGCCTAAAGATACCAGTGGCCCACGTCGATTCAGTCTATCTCTAATGAATTTCAGCAATAAAGTGTATGAGCATGAGGGATGCTACTCACGCTGCTATGCCCCAGGGTATATACAGAAGAAGCTGGATCCACTGACCGATTGACACCAAGGCATTCGATCTCAGCCTCCCATATCCGAAGGAGTTCACAAGTGTAGGTGCATAAGACCACATAGTTGATGATGGTGCCAGACCAAGGATTGTGAATAAGATGTGTGGGTACAGTGTCCAATTGAATAACTTACTGTATCAGCAAAGCCGTCGTAAGGGTGAGTACGATAAAAGTCATACAGTCTGCCTGATCTCACTCATGCTAATTTTTTTCCCGGTACTCTCCTTTGTTGGATCATCGATTAGGACTCGACGTGCTAAGATACGGCTCTCGTGTTCATTAAAGTAGTGGATTCGTGCATAACACGTAGGATTCGCAGGGCCTCTAGGGAAGAAGGTGGTGAAGATGAATCCCACAACAATAGTGAAGACACCTTCAATCTGCTCTACATCAGAAATTTAAAGAGCGTTATCACTATGAGTAACATACTAGAAAAAGCCATTGCCATCCAGCGAGTCCACAGACACCTCTCATATGAAGACTACTCACGCAAGTCAGATTTGAGCGAACAGCTCGAGTTTCTGTACATACATTCCATATGCGATGATTCCACTAAGAGCTTGGGATGAGATATTTCCTATGAAGAACCAAGCGAATCTTTTGCTGGTCTCATTCCTTTTGTACCACCTAGTAATGGTGTAGAGACCTGCGGGTATGAACCCAGATTCACACAATCTAGCACAACTTCAGCGCTCATGAATTTTCCAGGAAGTGATTTCAAGCCTTACCCAAGAAGCAGCCTGGTGCTGAGGAAGGCGCCTAAACCCTTCTGAAATGCTTGGAAAGTAGCGATCAAGCCCCTTAGATGCTCAGCAGAAAATTTCCTACAAGGTCTGCTCACTGGCATACATACCAAGCAATTATCTGGCCACTGATCCATACTGAAGGTCCAACACGGTACAGCACAAAGTTGCTCGGTATCTAAGAATGATCAGTAGTCAAGGCTGGACAGATGCACTGGGAATAACAGACCTCGAGTACCACAATGCCAACCCAGAGAAGTTGCTGTCCAACATTGAACTGATCTTGAGTGATGCCAACGTCTTTGAGGAAGAAATCTGTGAGAGCATTACCCCTACAAGTTGTTGAAATAGGTAGTAAGTAACCCATCTTCAGAAGTCTAGATTGATTTGCTACTTACATGTTGCCTCTGTCTAACTGCAGGGCGAAAAAGGTAAGCATCAGCAATGGCATAACAATCATATCGACCCTAAGGAGTCAGCCAGGATGCAAAAAGAGTAAAACGTATGCTTACCTTCGTACTAATCGTTCTTCTTCTTCTACTGTCCAGTCTGCCCCTTCATCCGAGCCAGATGGCTGCGGGACCGAGGACTCTTTGCTCCCAGTCTTGAATACTCGAAGCGCTGGGCCTTTCTCCTTGCCTAGATGCTCCTCGTGCCGATGAGTTGACACGTTCATTTTGGTCTTCGATTTGTTTGTAGTGAGCTTGTCAACAAATGAGTAGACAAAAGCAATGTCTATCTTTCAACGGGGCAGGCATAAGGTATAGCCCACAAAGGACAATGTACTACACAATCACTACTTGGGGAGATCGACATCAGAAAGCCTCAGCCCGTCCTTCTAAGTGTATCCTGGACATTGCGCTTTCTCGCCAGCAGAGTCGCTAGCAGTTGAGGCCATTCTCTCAAGTTTTGCGCGATCAGAGCCGTGGCGATGCTTCCAATCAAGTTTCACGACTGTCTACGCCATGACACCCCAGAGATCACGCAATAGCTTCCTACAGGGGAGTTCGGCTGGTCTGCAGAAAGAGGTAGGTATATCGATGCAGCAGCAGACGCGCATGTGGGGGTTGAGATCCTGCCCCGCGTGGATCTAATACACAAGATATGACTTTAAATAATGTTCTGTTAAGTCTTTAATTTCTGTCGTTAATGTCAGTTTTGCATGTTTCAAGTAGGTCCTGAGCATTATGGCCCATCTTGAAGCTCGAAAGCATATTTCTTCCGACTCAGGCTATCCAATCACTATCCATCCTAACTTCAACCCTAAAATCAAGGGTCATGTACCTCCAGAATCGATCCGAGAAGAAATTGTACCGCTGAAAGATCGCGCTGCATTTGCTGATCCGGAGAAAAGGGCCTTGTTTGCCACTGCCAAACGCGTCGACCTTACAGAATCTATAGGGACTGTCCTCAAAGATATTCAATTGTCGCAACTGGATGACAGACAACTGGACGAGCTTGCCCTACTGGTTTCAGAAAGGGGTGTCGTCTATTTTCGCGATCAAGATCTAACGACAGAACAGCAAGTGAAGCTCTTTGAGCATTACGGTTAGCCTACGGTAGACAAAACATTCCAAAAAAGCAGCTCATTCAACACAGGGACTCTTGACAAACATCCGGCCCAGAAGGCGAGTTTCCCCAGGCCGTGAGACACCTAGTGCTAATCGAAATATGGCTCCAGGATGTCAAGGTATGTGTTCAGTACACTTCGAGCATTTCTGTTCTAGACTTACTCGTGAAAAGCATGTTACGATTCGTGGAAGTACAGAAGACCACCGAGAAATCGCTAAATACACGCCTTGGGTATGATCTCGCCTAGCTGTTCTGTGATGGATACAGGTTGACCAAGGAAAGCCATCGGGAGATTTCCATGCGGACACGTCGTTTGAGGTCAATCGTACGTCGAGCTTAAACGGCGACCTAGATGATGAATCTAACGGTCCTAGCGCCTTCGTACTCTCTGCTTCGAATGGAAGAACACCCAGAGGTAGGGGGCGACACGGCTTGGGTCTCGCAATACGGCCTTTACGATGCTCTGAGTCCTGCTATGCAGAAGTTTGTCGAGGGGCTCCATGCAATCCATACCTCAAGACTGCAATGTGAGTGGACGATACCATCGGCATGTGCTCAAGTCTGAGTCCTAGCAGACGACACGATCCTTGACCTGTGGGGAACGGGACCAAACCGGCCGCCAATTGACACCCACCACCCTGCTGTGCGAACCCATCCTGTCACAGGTCTCAAAGCTCTGAACGTAAATGGGGGCTTCGTCACCGGGTTCGCTGAATTGAAGAAAACAGAGTCGGATAATCTACTCGATTTCTTCCAGTTCCATATCCATTCTGCAGACGACCATTACGTCCGTTGGAAGTGGCAAGTTGGCAGCATAGCTATGTGAGATAACCGGTAAGAAACTTCATGTGGATCTTGAAAATGGCTGAGGCAAATAGATGCGTCGTTCATCGCGTCATTCCAGGGGCATATAAAGGTAATAGGCGCGGAATCAGGACAACCGTATTTGGTGAGAAGCGTAAGTATGACATGGTTATGCCCCATCGACCCACATAAGATTCAGATCCCGTGTATCTATTGCTGGATTTCTAACATTCTCTTTTCGGAGCAGCGTACTGCGACCCAGCAAGCGAGAGTCGGAACGAGCGAGCACAGAGACTTGAGAAGGAAAGGCAAAACATGGATGGCAAACATGAAGGCGCCAATGGAGTGCACGTACCGGCGTGATGTAGAAGTAGTCACATTCTCGAGTACGAAGGTTGATGAGTTACGGACTTCCGAGGGGCATGAGCAGAGCAAGTTTTGGCACTTGAGGTGGTACAGTCATCTGACAATCTTGCCCAAGGATATTGGATTATGTCGAATCTGTAGACGCAATATTTAAGCTTCATGTATCAAACATTAGTCCACTTACAGAGTCCCCGATAACGAGAAGATGCTCTATAGAATCAAAATGCAGAGCAAACTCTGTGGCACCGCAAACGATATTTCAGGCAACCTCCGATCGCACGCCATCCCGCCTCAAGGTATCGCAAGCCAGGCAAAAAGCACATGCGCAAATGATGCGATTGTTTCAAGAATGTTGATTTATCATCTGACACCCGGGTCATCCGCAAATCCCTCGAGGAAGAAGGAAAAAAAAAATTCACAATCATGCTCTTCATCTCGTCGTCCTCTTCAACTCTCTCACAGAGGATGCGTACTCCTCGCCTCCCTAACGCGTCGCCATGACCTCCCCAACGCCATCAGCCTCTCCCTCTGCTAGCGCACCGACCACCGCCCGAGCGCCCCTTCTCCAGAGCTCCTCCTCCTCCTCCGCGACCGCCAGTAGCAGCAGCAGCAGCACCGCCAACGCCGACTACCGAAGCATCCCTCACTCCCGCGGCTCCCTCAGCAACCTGGAGGCATCCCACGAGAGCGTCGGCTGGCTCGACCGCTCGGTGGAAAACGATGTCCTCCCTGAGACGGCCGTGCTGGGCCGCAACTTGGGATGGAGCAGCGCCTACATTCTTATCATCTCGCGGGTGATTGGGAGCGGGATCTTTGCGACCCCCGGGGCGATTGTGCGGTCGGTGGGGAGTATCGGTATCACGTTGGTGTTATGGGTGGCGGGCGCGCTGGTGTCGTGGTTCGGGATGGCGATTAGTCTGGAGTATGGGTGCATGCTGCCAAGATCCGGAGGTGAATATTCTGGTTCGGGCTATTGGTGGGCTAGCATGAAGGCTAATCTTTTGTGTGTTCAGGTGATAAGGTCTATCTTGAGTTTACATATCGTCGTCCACGGTTCTTGGCGTCGGTTCTTATTGCGGTGCAATCGGTGCTCCTTGGGTTCACGGCTTCCAACTGCATAGTCTTTGCTGAATATGTCTTGTTTGCTCTCGACCGAGAGCCGTCGAAGTTTGAGCTCAAGGTGCTCGCAGTCGGGTTGCTCACAGCCATCATCCTCACCCATAGCTGTTTTCTCAAGACCGGAATTCTCATCCAAAACGTCCTTGGCTGGGTCAAGATCGCTCTGGTTATCTTCATGGTCTTTACCAGCTTATTCGCAGTCTTACTACGTCCCAAGACGGGGACTAACGACTATCCAGCGATAAAAATTAAAAGTGACTCCCTTTGGGACGGTTCCGTATGGAATTGGGGCGTCATTTCAACTGCATTGTTCAAGGTGTTCTACTCCTACGCTGGCCTTCACAATGTCAACAACGTCCTCAACGAAGTCAAGAATCCCGTCAAAACCCTCAAGTCGGCAGCATCCGCCGCTCTAATCACTGCTTGCATTCTGTATCTTCTGGTTAATGTGGCGTATTTTTTGGTCGTGCCTATTGACGAGATCAAGGAGTCAGGCGAGCTCATTGCTGCATTGTTCTTTGAACGAGTATTTGGCGCTCATGTAGGGAAGGTACTGCTTCCTATAGCAATAGCTATTTCGGCGGCTGGAAACGTGATGGTGGTCACCTTCAGCCACGTAAGTCTGACTACGAAGCGATTGCGGAAGAAACTCCTGATCTATCTTGCAGGCTCGAATGATCCAGGAGATAGCACGACAAGGCTTCCTACCTTTTTCGCGCATCATCTCTTCTTCAAAACCCTTCGGCGCTCCAATGGGAGCCCTCGTTACTCATTTCCTCCCTTCGCTCCTTGTCATCTGCATTCCAGCCGGCAACATCTACTCTTTTATTCTAGATGTGGAGGGCTACCCAGCACAGTTCTACGCCCTTGCTGGTGCATTTGGACTCGTATGGCTTCGGTACAGAAGGCCAGATCTGCATAGACCATACAAAGCATATCTTTCAGCAGTTTGGTTGCGGATTGCATTATCGGTTGCTCTATTGATTGCTCCATTCGTGCCACGTAAAAGCGTGGATTGGAAGCAGCATCTCTCAGACGTCAGCTACGCATTTGTTGGGACAGCGATGTAAGTTCCATCGTCCAGAGGTCTAGAACTTTAGCTAAATCTTTGCAGTCTCCTGTTCGGTGTTGGTTATTGGTATTTCTGGACAGTATTGATACCCCGTTGGAAAGACTATAGTCTTGAGGAGGCAGCAGAGGTTCTAGATGATGGCACGACGATCACGAAACTCGTCAAAGTGCCAAGGGGATCGAAGCCTGTCCCGACGACAGACGATTGAAGCTATGAACGATAGACGGAGTTTTTAACGGTACAACGGCAAGATGCATCAAAGTGGATCAACTACGCTTCGCAATCCAGCGAGACATACCACTAATACGGGCATATGTGTTCTATCGGAATTGTAGGTTATTAGAAATACGATAGACCGAGAAGCTAGCACCAATCAGTCCTTCTATTGGCCCAGAAAGTCGTCAATTCGCGACGAGTAAGCTATCTTCCGGTTAACATCTTCGATTCCTCTCATTTCTTCAAATCGGATTTCTTATCGAACGAGAATAGCGTCTTTGCTGATCAATAGAACGATTAAAAATCTACAGCCGGATGAGTATGTACAGCCTCGGACATTAGAGCTAAATGCGGGCGTCATAGAGTCACCTGAATAAAGCTCCCTGGACATAGCATGCTTTCTGTATAGCATTGCGTGCTAGCAAGATAATCGTCTGACAAATTAACCCCCGCTTTGGATAAAGTCCTACCGAGAAGGATATAAGGTAGGGTTTAGCATACGACTTAACGTTTATACATAGCGTCCCTAAACGCCAAAACAATAATAACGAAATACCTAAGTCTTCAACTTCATTAGGAAGAACAGCTTGTTATATTCAGTCAACCATGGCTACTGCGGCAGTTCAGCAACCTACTGGTGATACTTTCGGCCGTGTAGCGGAACCACTTGTTAAAGGAAATAAGTCTAGGAAGCACGATGTTGCCACAGAGCTTTACTACTACAAGGAGCCTGAAGATGGGTCTCCACCAGCTCCCACTTACGTAGGGTGAGATCGTCATCAATCAATCGGATCATGGCAACTTCTCGCTGACATGCAAGCCTAGGAAGCCACAAACTTACGAACGGCCGCATGTCGCTCAAGATGTCACGGTCCATGACATTGCTGGAGAGGAGGACCGCTATACCTTGGATAGCCACGGCTTCCAGATCTACAATCACGCAAGCAAAGAGAAGGACTTCGTCGATGACGACAAGATCAAGGCAGAATACTATCCCGAAACAGAGCAATTGTTGAAGGATGCGTAAGTCGTCAAGTAATTCCGACCACAGAATGAGTTTGACACTTGAGTATAGCACCGGCGCAGTCCGCGTTTTCATCTTCGACCACACCATCCGTCGGGCTGACAACGACGCTCGCAACGCACCTGTCTCGCTTCGCGGTCCGGTCCGGCGCGTGCACATCGATCAGTCGTATTCTGCCTCAGAGCAGCGCGTCTCGCACCACCTTCCCGAGGAAGCAGATGAGCTGCTTAAGAAGCGCTTCCAAATTGTTAATGTAAGCAACCGAGCATCATCTGTCCATCGCTCCACTTAACCACTTGCTCTCTCCCTGCTTCGGACTGCTAGATAGCGAACAGGCTCATTGCTGACCTCTTGCAGGTATGGCGTCCCATCCATACCATCTTCAAAGATCCCCTGGCCGTTGCCGACGCCCACTCCGTCCCGGACAGCGACCTCGTCGGCGCCGCTCTCATCTACCCGGACCGCGTCGGCGAGACGTATACTGTGAAGCCGAACCCAAATCATCGGTGGTACTTCAAGTATGCGCAACGACCGGACGAGGTGACGCTGATTAAGTGCTACGACTCGCTCAATGATGGAAGGGCGCGGCGGATACCGCACTCGGCATTTACGAACCCAGCAGAGGAGGACAAGGACCCACGGGAGAGTATTGAAGTGAGAGCTTTGGTATTCTATGATTATTAAAGGTGGGGTTGCGCTGCTTAGCAGTTCGAAGGAGGTGGTAGTAACCATTGCATCGATCTTAGAAGACAAATTGAGAATAATTTCGAGATAGAGAATGCCAGTATGTAAGATCTATTAAGAGCATGTAACAACTGCCCAGAACTTTCAACAATTCAGTTTATTTTTATTTTTATTTTATTTTATTTTTTGGGGGTATTAGAGCCTTTTTTAAATTGGTTGTGACTAGATAGATCAACTGATTTGTCTCTAATTCAGCAGATTTAATAGAGTAAGTTAATAATAAGTTAAATTACTTTATAATTTCCAAATTAGATCATAGAAGTGGTAAAGATATATACAATTCCTCAAGATCGCCTGCCTCAGGATCACCACTTCTCACGGCAGGTATCTTCTCCTTCAGCATATTTCCTGGCACGTTCACATCGTTTCCTCCAGAAAGAGACCAATTCCCAGTGAGCTTCCAAGTTAAGCCTCAGTTTCACAGAGTGTCAGATGACAAATCTCAGTCATCTCGTAACGAAGAAGCCGGGAGAGATGGAGTTGGCCCCAATACTCCATTCCCTGAACTCCCTACCCGGCATCTTCGCCATACGTACAAGAGTAACTTTACTAGTATCATATGCATAGCTGACGTTCTCTTGAAAGATAAGCCCTCCAGCGCTCGTCGTAGTGATAAACTGGCGCTACACCCAGCAAAAAAGCACAAAAGAGATGCATCCAACATGGGTGGGTGATGTCTCGAGGATAACGAGAATCCCCAATGCAAAGACCAAGTCATATAGCTCATACGGTCTCAGAATTTGCCGTTCAAAACATTCAAAGACATGGTATCTATTCTTCGTAGTTTACACTATGACGAGCTTTTCGTACCATCAAATCATAAAATTTTCACTTAACAGAATGTCAAATGAGTGTAAACGCAGGTAGGTTTGTCAATCACTTAATCTTTGGCGCATATCATGTCGAACGTTATGAAGCGCTTCAACCTACGCTCGGCCAGCCATCAGATCCCCAGCTAATCGTGCCAATCCCGAGAACAGAATTACCAGTATCAGGATAGTAATGATAGGTAAAGTAATCAACGCCGCTTTCACTGCGTATTCCCATGTGGCCTGGGCCGTGAATGCTGCCTCCCCCAGCATCGAAGACCCTTCTCGACTCATAAGGACCTGTAGGGCTGCTTGAACGTTCGACCTGGATCGTGTAATCGCTCGCGGCACCATTGCAGCAGATGCCCGTGTTGAAGAAGAAATAGTAGTACCCTGAGCGGTAATGGACATAGCCCGCCTCACGGCTGCCAGTGGTCAAGACGGAAAGGGAAGTCCCGGATCGGAGGCCAGTGGTCTTGTCTAAAGCAATCGCGTCGATACCCAGCGTGTTACCCGAACCGAAGCCGGAGCCGAATGCCATCCAGAAATTCCCTGACGCGTCAAAGTATGGACCCGGATCAATCGAGTTATACTGGGGTGTGTCTGAAACAACTACACCTTTGCTAGTCCATTTCGCCGTGGATGGGTTGATGGTTGGACTGGTGGCAAGTCCGATGGCACTCTTGGTTCCAGGACATGCATAGTACAAATGGAACAAATTCGAATTTGGGTTGAAGATCACGTCGGGTGCCCAGACGTCGTGACCATCGCTTCCAGGGCAAGCAGCGAGGACATCACCGGGAATGCCATTAGGAAAAACGGTCGAGGCCGTCCAGGTATTGCCATTATCTGATGTACACCACGTTGGGATATTGGCGCCGGTACTGTAAAAGCAATATACACCGTTGTCGTACATGAGTCGAGATGGATCATGCGACGATAGATTGTTCGGAACACGTGGTATTCCCTTGACTGATGTGATAGAAGTTGATAGTAGGAAGAGCGCGCTCAGAGCGCCGGTGAGGAGACTCTTGTACATCGTGGCAGACGTAGCGCGGAACTCACCCAGAGTGGCAGCGGCTCAGGTGGTGACTGAGAGACTTTGAGAACTAGACAGGTCAGAAATTCGAGTTCTAAAGCCAGAAGTGGGCGATATCTAGTCTCTATATGTAGTTTATCAGGAGAGCTTCTACTGCCTGATCTCGCTTCATAGAAGGATTGTATACTCAGCAGACGTGTCCTGGTTTTTTGGCTTGTTGGTCAGTTGGGTAATAAGAGAATTTACCCTGCGCATTGTTGCTCCATGGAATGAGTGCACTCTTGGCAGACATGTTATGGTGTCTTTGGTGTTGATAAATAGATTATCAGGAGAACTTCTAGTCCGAATTCTTTCTTCACGGAAGAACTGTGACCGTACCCTTCTATATCGTACTGAGAAATCCGTGCGATGCACCTTCCGCATTCTAGGCGCAAGGGACCAGATTTTCCGCGAGACAGACGAGTTCCTCTGTCGTCGCTGGCATGTCGGTAGGGTCTGATTCTACGCTAGCCGCTATACTCTAACATAGAGTAGGAGAGAACTAAGAGCGAGGTGACTGGGGGGGACCGTATTCTACTGGGATTGCGATATGCATCGCTTAATCTCAGTTAATATGGGACGACATTACTCCGGGCTGTCTAGTAGAGTAATACGAGGTTTCCCCCTCATCTTCGATACATTATTACATAGGCCCACGATCTACACACCCTTTTCCACCAAAAACCCTTGATTAAAAACCTAATTATCGTGATAGCTTTTATAACAACGCGCTCGTATCGGCTAGTTTGTGCAAGGCGTGGCTGCTCAAACTCAGCTCCTGTACTTATGAGCATTAATCGATGACCTTAGTCCATTTATTCATTGCTAGAAAGACGTACTGTAGAGCTTGCCTCTGCGCTACTTGCTGGCATCTTCATGAAGCCGCTTCAGAGCCTTCTCCCTTCTCTCGCCATAGCGCGCTTCCACGAATCAGAAAATTCTGCAGCGTATCGAAAAAGAATGGAATCACAGCGCCTCCGATGGCGACGAGTCGACATTCTACACACCAGTGCTCATTGACCCATATGGCGTAATAATTGCTTTTCGATAACCTATCAAGTTAAGAGCTCCTGGTGTGTTAGTGCAGGTTGCGTGAGTTGTGCGGATATATCCAAGGCCTGCGCGATGTGTCTTGGGGTCCTTTCCGAGGGTTATTCGACAGGACGAGTGGGTTGAGAGGAGCGAGTGACAAGGTGGCGTAATGAATGTATGGAGTAACAGTTAATATAAAAGGATCACTGCAAAGACTGAGGGTTACATGATGATGATGATAACTTCCTGATTGCCCATTCTTCCAGCCTGCGCGTTCGCATTTTTCCCTTCACACTCAGGGAGCCCCTCAGTTGAGTGACCCATCTCCACCACCCAAGAACGAAACACAGCTTGCCTCAAAGGTCCTCGTCATCAGCATCTCGATTCTCCAATGTACACCTTGCCACTCACGCGGTTGTACCAAAACTGGGGAGTGCTTCATACGCAGTAGACAGAAAATATCACATATGTACATTAGGCTTGTCTGCTATCACACAGTCACCACCTTTTAGTCTCAAGAGATTACCGAATAATAATTTTTACCCTGTAGAGGTAGTCTACAGGTGTGGCTGCTTTTCTGGCGAGGCACCCCCCAGTTTCGGTGTGCGGATTTTTTTGTCAACCGCATGCCACTGTAGCCATCTTCTTCTCATCTTCGAGGGATCTCGTGTCAGGGAAATCTGTGAGGCCTCCTGTTGCTTCGATAGGCTCCCATTTGTCTCCAAATTCCATAGCCAGCGCTTTCGCCATGCTTCTGCGCGCCCTTTTTCCTGGTGCGGCCCAAATGTTACCAGTGAACACCTGCTCTCGTTCCTTCTCCCATTCACATACGTTGTAGCGGCGCCGTCGAGAGAGTGCCCGCTCCCTGGCGCGGGAAAGTTGGTGGGGGTTGCCCAGACACTTTTGTCTTAGTACTGTAAGGCGCGTTGATTGGGGACACGATCCTTTCAACAGACCTGGGCATAAGACAACGCTTATGAGTTCAAGGTATTGTCGCTTGGATCTGGTATGATTGCCATTCGTCCATCATCGAACAGTTTCTCGAAAAGATTGTGCATCATCAATCCATTCTTCTCCGACTAAAGCACATCGTATCTTGCTCGTGCATTGGCTCCGAGTAAATAAGCAGCGTTTACTTCGCCAACTGCCCAAGGAGTTATACGCGCTGCTATGATGAGATCTGCGTCGAATTCTCTCCAAGTGTGCGCTCACTGGCGCGGGAAAATTGCTGGGGGTTGCCCGGACACTTTCGTGCCAGTACTGTACTTTCTCGCACCTTCTTTTGGAGAAGGTACAGCTGTCATGGGAGAAAGTACGAAACGAAGAGTGCACCTTCCGGGTCGGGAGAAATAGAAAGAGACTGGAAGAGAGGCTGGTAGCGTGAAAGCGGTCCTTAGTTCAGCGTTCGAAGCGGCGCCTTGCTCAACCGGCACATCTGTGTAGGATCTGTGTGGTTCGTCTGATGTTTTTTTAATGCTGCGGAGGATTCGTCCTGTAGACGGTGGTCTGACAAGTGGAAAAGAAAGAAAAACAGCCTTCTGACTTCGTATTCAAACTCTCTTCATTAGTCTCATCTGCTGGTATCAACAAAGCGGTTCTTATACTACTTCAACAAGCCAGCCACGCAAAACCCCAACTTTCCTTGAGTCCCACGCACGACGACGACTCAGATAACAGAGAACAAGAGAAGACGAGAACAAGGCTTGAGTTCTGAGCGTGGGCACCAGTGTTGATCAGAGCGGAGTGGAGGATAGAGTTGATTGTCTAGCCTGTGCAGGAGAGATGGCTTTGTACGTCATGAAGCGCCTTCCGTCCCGTCTTTGCGTACAGCACCTGTCCACAGCGGGTTGTACAGTCATGCAAAAAAACTGTCGTGGCGCAGGAAATTGCTGGGGGTTGCCCGGACACTTTTGTCCTAGTACTGTATTATTCTCCTCACAGACCAGTGACTTAAGTAGAATTAGTAGGAACAAGAAGGGGTTGGAGGAGGGCAGTGCGAGTTTTGAGGAAGCGATGGCGGCACGCATCGCATTATTGTCAAGACGGGCAGGTACATCCAACACGCCAAGTCGCGACATCACGTGATCGACACTGCACTCCGGAGCTGGCCCCGATACTAGAATTTCCGTAACGGTTCCACAGTGCCCCTCCAGACCCCGCCCGGTATTATTCCCAATTCTTGCGTTCAATTCTCCAACTCCAGACCCTTGCTAATATACTTCAGAACGATGGAAGTTCCAATAGCTCCTCCAGAAAGTCTCAACGACGTCGCAAACGACCCAATCCAATCTATATCTACTGAAAAAATTGACTTAACTTTCAATTCCAACAGCATTGGTTCGTAATGCTCCAAGATTTTCAACACAGATCCTCGCTCCGCCGCAGCCCTCGAAATTCTCGCTCATTGCAGCCCAGACCTTATATCCGCCGGTCTCGACTCTCACGTCCTCTCCTTCTCTGACGAATGGTTCGCGTCAGCCGCCAACCTGATTACTCCTACCCCCCCAATCTCCCGTCCTGGCGTCTTCACCTATGCTGGAGCTTGGTATGACGGCTGGGAGACACGACGACACAATCCCGAGCCCTTCGACTGGGTGGTTATACGACTTGGAGTTGCGAGTGGAATTGTCCGAGGCGTAGAAGTAGACACGGCGTTCTTCAATGGAAACCAAGCACCAGAAGTCGCAGTCGAGGGTTGCTATGTAAGTGGGGAGAAGGCAGACGAGAGAGTTAGGAAGCATGAGAGTGCGTCGGAGACGGCTGATAGAGAGGGAGAGGATATGTTTTGGCGCACAATCTTACCGCGCCAGCCGTGTGGACCTTCAACGAGGCATGCATGGAAAATAGTGGAAGGAGAAGAGGGTAAGCAAAAGCCGGTAACGCATGTGAGGTTATTGATGTTTCCGGACGGAGGGATTGCAAGATTGCGACTGTATGGGACGGCGCTGCCTATCCTGCCGGAGAATCCTGAGACCATGTTTGATATGGCGAGTGCGCAAAATGGGGGTGTGGCGGTTGCATGCTCGGATCAGCACTTTGGGCGGAAGGAAAATCTGTTACTACCGGGGAGAGGGAAAGATATGGGTGACGGATGGGAAACGAAGAGAACGAGAGGAGAGCATGTGGACTGGGTGGTTATACGACTAGGCTGTTCAGGGGAGATTGACAAGATTGTGGTGGATACTGCACATTTTCGAGGGAATTTTCCTAGGTCTGTGAAGGTCTTCGCATTGGAGGGTAAGAGTGAGACGGACGAAACGGCACCCGTCGATGCCAATGATAAGGGTTGGGTTGAGATCCTTGGAGAGCAGAAAATGGGTCCAGATAAGGAACATGAGTTTGGGCGGACGAGTGGACTAACGAATGTGGAGGGAAAGGTATGGAGATGGGTGAAGCTGGTAATCATTCCGGATGGTGGTGTCAAGAGATTAAGAGTACTAGGAAGAAGAATAGAGCGGTGACATAGGGATCGGGAAATGCCTCTGAAGGTATTACGGTGAAGCCATGAAACTGGATTCTTGTCCAGGCCAGTGTCAGTCATCGAATGTCGTTCATTCTTACGGCAATAATGAAGCCTAAATAAGACAAAGGTGCAGCTCTCCGACCCCAAGTCCGAGCTAGCCTCAGACAGTGAACTGATATTATTTCCACTATTATCAAAATCTTTCTTGATGTTGACTTAGTTTGTATATCTGATAGTTCTCGGAGTTTCGGCCCTATTCGACAACTGACTTAGTTGCTTCAGATCACTTCTCGAGTCCTAAACCTATCAGTCAGGAATGCGGTTAACGCGGAATCCCTCAGCACAACGGGGGCATCCAATGTCCAGAGCCTTGGGAGATGGTACAAAATCCGCAGATTTATCCAACGAGCTAAGTAAAGCGGCCGCAGGCGACAGTACACCCCGTAAATGAGGATAGACGCTGGAGATCAAAGGGGCTGGTAGGGAGTTCGCAGTTAACCGTACACCTTAGCACCGCTATTCTTACAGTCCCTTTCATTTTTGCTGATAGAGATTTGAACTTAGCATCATCAATGGAGAAAATAGTTTGAACGATCCACAGGATCGTCCAGACGAAAAATTGAGTTTTAATAGGAGTAAGCTGCGAGTAATAAGCAGCCCTGGCCCAGAGCGAATCTTTCAAAAGAAGCAAAGTACGGAGTACCTCTAGAAGTGTGGGGAAAGCTATAGGTCACGTGTATCGGTGTAGCCTTGCACAATCCCGGCTCTACAAATCTTTGGACCTCGTAGAACCGACCTCCCCACGAAACGCGCTCAAATACACGACTTATGGTGCCTGGACCTCGATCCCGCCCTTAAGCTACTATAGCCTTTGGCGTCTTCGCAAAAATCATGTCTGGCCGCAAGGATTTTCTCGGACAGCCCGCACCTGAGAACTACGTCGCTGGTCTCGGTCGTGGCGCGACTGGTTTTACCACACGCTCAGATCTCGGTCCCGCACGCGAGGGTCCTAGTGAAGAGCAAATCAAAGAAGCACTTGCAAAGCGCGCTGCACAACTGGGCACTGCAGCTCCGACCGCTTACGGCGCCCCCGAAAAGAAAGACGACGATGATGATGACGAGCGCTTCCAGGACCCAGAGAACGAGGTTGGCTTATTCGCAAGCGGCACTTTCGATCGGGATGACGATGAGGCAGACCGAATTTATCAGGAGGTAGATGAGAAGATGGACAAGCGTCGGCGAGCACGAAGGTTAGTACACTATTCCTTTTCCCTACCCTCCCATTTGAAGCGTAATTGTTTATCAGTCATCTCGTGTTTGGCTGGACAGATTACCGACATGAATCCGTTCCGTCCTTTTAGGGAAGCCCGAGAAGAAGCCGAACGAGAAGAATACGAGCGCAATAATCCGAAGATCCAACAACAATTCGCGGACCTAAAGCGTGCTCTGGGCAGTGTCACAGACGAGGATTGGGCCAGTATACCAGAAGTGGGAGATCTCACAGGTAAAAACAAGAGGACGAAGCAAAATTTACGGCAGCGCTTCTATGCCATACCGGATAGTGTCATAGCTGGTGCTAGAGATGCAGGCCAATTCGACACAAGCATATCTACTAACGGCGAAGAGACAAATGGCACGAACGGCATAAACGGCGCGAGCGGTGCAAATGGAGCAGACGGCGTTGACGGCACAATGACAAACTTCGCAGATCTTGGGGCAGCTCGAGACAAGGTGCTCCAAGTTCGCCTGGATCAAGCTGCACAAGGGTCAAATACTGAGTCTGTGTCTGGGACTGCCACAAATATCGATGCCAAAGGCTATCTTACAAGTCTTTCGAAGTCAGAGCTCAAGGCAGGAGAAATCCCAGTCGGAGACGTTAAGCGTGTGAGGTCACTTCTTGAGTCAGTCATCAAGACCAATCCGAAGCACGGCCCAGGATGGATTGCAGCTGCTCGACTTGAAGAGTTTGCGGGCAGAACCGTTGCAGCGAGGAATGTGATAGCGCGAGGAACCGAAAATTGTCCCAAAAGCGAAGACGTCTGGCTTGAGAGCATACGACTGAACGACAATCACAATGCCAAAATTATCGCTGCAAACGCCCTCAAGAACAATGATCGATCCACCCGATTATGGATCGAAGCGATGAAGTTGGAAAATAATCCACAAGCAAAAAAACGTGTCTTGCGGCTTGCTATTGATGCTGTTCCACAGTCTGTTGCTATCTGGAAAGAGGCCGTCAACCTTGAAGAAGATCCGAATGATGCCAAGTTGATGCTGGCCAAGGCAACGGAGATCATCCCTCTGTCAGTTGAATTGTGGCTCGCCCTTGCCCGTTTGGAGACACCAGAAAGTGCTCAAGCGGTGCTGAACAAAGCGCGTAAAGCTGTACCCACCAGCCATGAGATCTGGGTTGCAGCTGCACGCCTTCAAGAGCAGATGGGTGCTGCAAACATGGTTGGACGGGTCATGGAACGTGGAGTTAAAGCTTTGGCTCGTGAATCTGCGATGCTGAAGCGAGAAGAATGGATCAACGAAGCTGAGCGTTGCGAAGATGAAGGTGCAGTATTGACTTGTGTAGCCATCATTAAGGAGACCCTTGGGTGGGGCCTTGAGGAAGATGACGAACGCAAAGGCGTCTGGAAGGAAGATGCCAAATCCAGCATCGGACGTGGCAAATACGAAACCGCAAGGGCAATCTATGCATATAGTTTGCGAGTATTTGTTCAGTCAAGGTCACTCTGGCTCGCTGCTGCAGACCTCGAGCGCAATCATGGTACGAGACAGGCTCTGTGGGATGTACTCGAGAAGGGCACGAACGCCTGCCCAAACAGCGAGGTCCTCTGGATGCAACTCGTCAAAGAAAAATGGCAGGCAGGCGACATGGACGCTGCTCGCCACACACTCGGTACCGCCTTCAGCCGCAACCCCAAGAACGAAGACATCTGGCTCGCCGCCGTCAAACTTGAAGCCGACCACGGCCAAACCAACCAAGCCCGCACCCTCCTCGAACAAGCCCGCCTAGAATCCGGCACCAGCCGCGTCTGGGTCAAATCCGTCGCCTTCGAGCGCGCCTGGGGCACGCCAGACGACGCGCTCGACCTCGTCAACCAAGGCCTACAACTCTACCCCTCAGCGCCCAAACTCTGGATGCTGAAAGGCCAAATCTACGAAGCCCTCTCCAAACTCCCTCAAGCTCGCGAGGCGTACAACACCGGCACGCGCGCCTGCCCCAAGTCGGTGCCGCTCTGGCTGCTCACGGCGCGCATCGAGGAGCGGCAGGGGGCGTCGGTGCGGGCGCGGTCGGTGCTGGAACGGGCGCGGCTGGCGGTGCCGAAGCAGGAGGAGCTCTGGCTCGAGAGCGTGCGGCTAGAGCGGCGGGCGGGGAATTTGGCGGCGGCGAACACGATGATGGCGCAGGCGCTGCAGGAGGCGCCGACGTCGGGCCGGCTGTGGGCGGAGAAGATCATGCATCTGGAGGCGCGCACGCAGCGGAAGCCGCGCGTGCTCGAAGCCATCAAGAAGGTGGATAAGGATCCCTTCTTGTTCGTCACGGCGGCCCGGCTGTTCTGGGCGGAGCGGAAGCTGGATAAGGCGGATACCTGGTTCGGGAAGGCGATTGTGGAGGATGCGGATCTCGGGGATACGTGGGCGTGGTATGTGAAGTTTCTACAGGAGCATGGCACGGCAGAGAAGAGGGTGGAGGCGGTGAGTAAGTGCGTGATGAGCGAGCCGAAGCATGGTGAGGTGTGGCAGAGCGTTAATAAGGACCCGAAGAATGCGGGGAAGGGGATCGAGGATATCTTAAAAATTTGTGTGGGATTGGTTAAGTGAGAGGGATCAAATGGTTTGAGATTGAGCATAGGGCGCAGGAAAGGCATGCATAGGCCTGGGTGTTATGGTGCCTAGATCACTTTATACCAATTGAGGTATTGGTTGCTAGTGTGGGTACTATCTACACCTAATAACAATCGAGATCTTTTCCTGATCTCCATTAGTACAAAATTCACTTCTCTGCAAAGTGACCATTCCACTTGGATATCGAACGCCCTGCACCCGGAAATGCTTCGCAGCCGCTCGCCATGCCGAAACGCCATGTGAAGCCCCCATCTTCCAAACTTTGTCATCCCAGATATTTTGTTACAGAAGGTACACAGAATACGGCCAAACTCTTTTTGTGCAAGCAAATACCACCCCTTCACAAGCCAACAGCCAAAAAATCTTCCAGCAGCCCATCCAAATGTCCCCGATCCTCCACCGCGCCTCCATTCCACCCAACCTCCCTGTCTCCCATCCCAACATCCCCATCCGCATCCACTCCTTTCCCCCCCACCACCACCATCTCCGCAGCACTCTTCCCCTCCTCCTCCTCCGCCCACAACCCCGCCACAATCCTCCCCGCAACCAACGGCACCTGCCCCAACCAAGGATCCCCCACCTGCAACGCAAGCCTCAAATCCTGCATCCCGAGGGGCCTCCTCCTCCCCGCCGCCTCCATCTCCACAGGCAACAAACCCTCCTTCCCTCTCGTGACCTCCCCCCTCCACGCCGCCGCCTCCTCGCGCCGGCGCCGTCGCCGAAACGCCGCCGTCTGCACGTACGGCTCGCCATCGCTGCGCACCCGCGCGAAGAAGCTCGTCAGCGCCTCCTTGATGTACGTCTCTGCTGCCGCCGCGAGGTACTCGGCGCACACAGCTTCTTGCGCCGGCGCCGCCGCGAGCCCGCATTCGTAGCACATCGGTCCGAGGCGTGGGAGGAGGGCGTCGGCGTCGGGGAATTCGAGGGTTTCGGAGGAGAGCGGCTGCAGGTAGCGTTTTTTGATTTCGCCTTCGAGGTTGGTTTTGCTGCCGGCGGTGGTGGTGGAGGTGGGGGCGGTGGGGGCGGAGGAGGAGGATGAGGTGCTGGTTGTGGTGGTGGGGAGGTTGATGGTGCGGGAGGAGGTGTAGGCGTTCATGCGGGTTTGGAAGGGGTCGGATGGGGAGAGGAGGGGGTCGGAGTGCGAGGTGGGAGATGAGGGGGCGGCTGTTTTGATGCGGTGGCGTTCGCGGGCTTGGAGATGCATCACTTCGGATTTGATGCGGGCTTCGGTAGCGTCAGAGCCTGAAGTACCGCCTTTGGGGAGGGTGGTGCTTGGGTGGTCGTTGGCTGAGACGAATGGAGCAGGACCGCTGGACTCAGGTGGATCGCGGGAAAGGTTGGCGTAGAGACCAATCAGAAGTTGATTGTGAAGGCGTGAGAGGTCGAGCGATTGAGAGGGCGTGGGTTGGGAGAGTAGAGGGTTGAGGGTGGTATTCAATTCAGCGGGCGTGAGGTGGCCTGAACAAAATATTAGAGCTGAAAGACTGTATATTTCGCAACTGTAGATTCGAGAGAGGGCAGAAATGCAAGTGAACGTCGGCTACCTTGAACGAAGTCGCTGATTGCCTCTTTGTATTTGCTCCATCCTTCGCCAATACCCTGCTTCAGCGCTGTATAAATGGGCTCAATATCAACGCGTGGCGCTTTCTTCTTTTCCGGCTCGGTAGGTCTTGTCGTAGGCGTTGGCAGCGAAGTCGATGCGAGTAAAGGGGTGGACGGGCCATGATGAGATATGCTATCGGTGCGCTGTAGGTCTGCCGGGTTCATGGCTGAAAGTGGTAGAGGTGGTGGGCGAGACACGTTGCGCTGTCGCTATCGAGAAGCGCAGAAGACTGCAGAAGATTGGTCAGGAGCATTGGAGGTCGAAGCGCACGTGGATCGCTCAGGACGATGTGGAGGGATTTCGAGAATATGTGCGTGCCGAGAAGCTGAAGACAATCCGTAGGGTTCGGATTTAGAGGTTTGGAGCGAGGGGAGGAGGTTGCGGGCGGTTGGTCCCGCAGAGCCTCAACCTTGAACCAAGCACCAAGAGCACCAAGAGCACCAAGAGCGAGAGTCACACTTCACAGCTCGTATGTCACTGAGGTATATAGGTATAGGGAGCTACTTGTCTGGTTCCTGATGATCACACCAGGTAGTTACGCACCACATTATTTTGGAGAAGGTCTGTGATCTGTAATCATCTTCGAGTCCATTCAATTTTATACACAGGACAGTCTATCGCCCAGACACAGTGACCGCTTCTATCTCAAGCCCCATCTTCATGTGATGTTAAATACATCCTCGTCATCTCCCATACGAGTTCAAGAGAATGACATCGTGTTGTTGAGCATCGCGCCCACAAATCTTTCATCTACCCCGATTTCGAACACCTTGTTCATTCTTAACGCCTCATCAGAAATCGTGAAGCCAGGAAGTCTGTGACTTCTCAAGCAAAAATCAGCTCGTGTGCTGAACCCAGTGGTCTCGGTTTTCCTCTTTCCAGAAAAGCAACTTCCCCTGAACACCGACTCTCATCATTGTCTTAACATAAAACAGGATAGAAGAAACAGCAAAGGAGAGCGTTATCACAAACACAGCGCTAAAACGCAGTATGAAGATTCCCAAGCCAGGCAGTCACTAAGGAGCCTGCACACCATGGGGTATTCATGAAGATGGACCGTTGAAAGGTCTCTCTTGGCTCAGAGGGATGGCATGTCTCACTAGAAAGGTAGAATCATATTGGATCCCACCCCATCTCATCCTCTCCCTCGTCCACATTCCCCGACCCACCTTCCTCATCCACTCTCGGCCCGGGACCCAACCCCCACCCAACCTCCGTCCTCATCCCCCCGTTCTCATCAACCCCCTCCTCCGGATGAACCACAACGCTCCGCCCAATCGCCACCGTCTTCGTCCTTCCACTCAACGGGATCTGATACTTGAGCACGCCGCGCACGATCAGCTCAAACGGCCAATCCAGCACCTTCTCCCAGCGCGCGCTGCCCCCGGCCTCGGTCTTGTTCCCAGGCTTCTCGAGACGCAGCTCGCCCACCGAGTAGTGCGCGTGGTGCTTGATCGGCGAGCCGTCGAAGGAGAGGGCGGAGTCGAAGTGGAAGATACGACCAAGCAGCATGGTGGAGGAGTCGCCGGACGGGTCGGGAATCGGGTCGGTGCCTTTGTCGATGCCGTGGTCGTCGTCTGGGTCCCACCATGGTGGCCAGCCCGACGAGAGGACGGAGGTGGTGGAGGGGCTGGACTGGGATGTTGGGAGAGGAGAGGGAGAGGGAGAAGAGTGATCGGCGGCGCGACGGCGGTGAGTGCTGTACGGGGTGGAGGAAGGCGAAGATGGATCACTAGCGATGTGTTTGCTCTTCGCGAAGATGTTGACATCCATGTCGGTGATGGAGACGGTGATAATGTTGGGATTGATGGCCTCAACGAGGAGGTCGAGCATGAGTTCTTGCTCGCTTGCTAGCACGTTTTGAATCTCCTTGATGCTGACATCGTACAGAGGTTTGGTGGTGGCAAACAAGAAGCCAACCGCGCCGATAATCACCAAAGCCAGCATTACGGCGACGATGATCCAGCCAAAGAATCGAGCAATCCAGCTCCGTCGCCTGTTCTGGTAGTAATCCATCTGTCGAAGACTGGCACTTCCGGGTCTTGGTCGGTGAGTTCTATTCCGTGGTGTACGTACTGTACCCATTAAGGGGGTCCGTTCATCATCGGCACCCTCAACATCAATGTCAAAAGGAACTTCACCATTCTTCTTAGTTCTATGAGGAAAGTGGTCTTGACTTGCACTGGCGGGACGGGAGCTCGGCCGGGACCTTATGTGCTTTGTAGCTGAGAATGGAACGTCTGTATCGAGTACAGGTGTGTGTGTCCCTGCACTTCGCCCATGTCGTCCAATGTGATGATGCAGATGTGTTCCGCTACCTCCTGCCGTTCTTGAGTGACTTGACCGAACGGTATCGTTTCGATGGTCGGGACTGTCAGCATCGTTGTAAGCACTCGAGAATTTCATGCTTCGCTTGCCCGTAACTCTATGTCCACTGGCCAACGCATCGCCGATAGATCGTGAGCCGCCTCTGCGATCAACCTGGCTCGCAATTGATGCCACACTAGGTGTCCGAGAGTGATCTCGTGGTCGAGTATGCGTCTCGGGTTGGTTATCATACACGTAAGTATCGTCCGAATCCGAGGAGTTCGCTTCGTCTACCGCGCTGGCAACTTTGGCTTCGAAAATATCTGCTTTGGAGGATGCTTTACGCAGATTAAAGTCAGTAAATCTCCGTAGTGTTGGTGAGAGTATTCTTGGCGTTTCTGCGTCCGCAGGAGACAAGAGAGGGGTTTGTGGCATTCCGCGATTTGTTGAAGACGAGCAGTGATGTTGAAGGAGTCGTGAAGAATTTGCTGAATGAAAACCTGGACGATTTGGTGTGCCAGACGCCTTATTATCGGCGTCTTGCTGTTGATCAGACGAAGAAAAGCAATGATAGTGAGACCCACCGGTGCCTGACTGAATTGAAGTTTGTTTGCGTGAAGCCTTTTTGCGATCTTTCTTTGGTCGAATAGTCTCTGTGCTTGGTTTCAATCTCAAGCTACCAGGACCTCCTTCGCCTCGCGAATTTCCGGATCGCTCACTACCGCCACTCAATGTCGCTTGCGGGACTGAACTAACCGTCTCGGTTTCGACCGTCATGTTGCCGGGATTCTCTTGGCCGGATCGAGCTTTGGCTGGTGCGAGCGGACCGTACTGCCTTTGAGCCGAATGCGTCTTGGGGCGTTGCCCGCTTTGTCCATTTTGACCATGTCGCCTACCTCTCCCATCACTCTTGTTTCCACCGCTCTCGCTCTCGCTCTCAGTTGTCTTGGAAAGTTTGTCGCCAGGTTCTTCGGTGCTATCTTCTGAGATAGTCGGCGGCCGATCTTCTTCGGAGCTACGGGTCGTTATCCTGCCAGAGGCATTTCTGACATACTTTTATTAGCGAGCTTTGTATCTGAGACGACGTACGCAACTCTCACCTTTCGGCAGCAACCGGCTGAACACCACCCTTGACGGGAGAATTGTTTTCCTGCACTGTTTCTAGGGCGGTCGATTTCGACGTCTTTGGGGGTGTAGGAAATGATTCATCGGATTGCGCGCTAGGGGGCTCGCTAGCAGTGCTGCTGGCAGGTGTGTTAGACCCAGGTGTTGAACGTTGAATGACGATACTCGGTGTAACAGGCGCAGATGCCGAATCTGTCTTTCGTTGAAGCTGAGTTGAAGGATTGAGTAAAGAGTTCCGGCGTGAACCTGCTGAGGGTGATGGTGACTTGAGTCTCGGTGATACTGGCCAATGAGGAGGAGCGGCTTCTGAGCCCGTCGCGACACTGCCAGTGGTCTTCTGAGGCTTTGGCAGTTTACTCTGAGGATCCGGAACTGCGATTTGGTGTAACGACGGTGCAGCGGCAGAAGACAGAGCTCGCTGGATTGCAGCAGCTGATGGGACGGTCTGGTGAGTTGTTGCCGAGGTAGGAGGTCGACTGGGACTCATTTCGTGGCTGTTATTCCTCGACTTGATTCCCTTGGATGTATTTGGTAGTTCTGGTCTCGACATTGGCCGGGTGGGCGAGGTGTTGCGGGAAGACCGTGGTGAATCTCGTGGCGAGGTAGTACCAGATGCCGGAGCAGTGAATTGTTTGACAAGTGCGGTCGCAGAGGCAGGCGACGTCGTAGAAGGCGACTCATTCTTGATATTGTCACTCTTACTTCTTCCGGGCTCGGCTCCATTTTTGCCTGAAGAGGAGCCCATTCTGCTCTGGGATTCCGGATCAGAGGCATCGGAGCGGACCGCAGGAGGTCGGGAGTCTGGCGAGGTGAGAGTCTCGTTTTGGGATGTCATAATGAGCGATTCGACGAAGGTGGCGTGTCTGGATAGGCCCGTTGCTTCATTGCCGAAGCGAAGACCGTCCGGGGAGATTGGCGGTCAAATCGGGACGGCGTTGGCGAGGTCGAGAGGGTCCATGGGAATAGGAGAATGCAAGCGACGCAGGCACGAGCAGAAGCAGGAGCAGGCGTAGACGCTTGTTTGACGATGCTTGGTGAGCGGAGTGAAAGATATGCAGCGAGCCTTGACGCGGCGGCGTGTTGTTGGAGGATATAATGGAAGGAGAGAGAGCAATGTGGCTAGTGCGCGATGGACGGAGGGGAGAGGAAAAGCGCGTTCCTGATGGGTTGGTGGCACATGTGCGACACTGCAGTGAGGCTTTGGCGTCTTCTTCGAATGGGATTCTTGCTTGCCCCTTGGTCCGGTCGCTGCAAGTGCTGACAATTGCCTCGCCAGAGCGATGTTCCTGGGCCTGGTCAGCACCAGTCTGCACCGAGTCTCCGTTCCAGCACCAGCACCAGCACCACGGCCGAGGCAGCGAACCCATGTTCACCTCAGCCAGCTGCCATCCGTGCCAGGCTGAATAATGGCGCACCAGCCGCTGAGCCGGCTGACGATTCTGCCTATGACGGGACGGTATTTCCTCGATTCCCCTCCATACCGCTTTAGGACAAACAAAAAACAATTATGAAACTGCTTGATCCCGGCCCAAAACTGCGGCAGTAATCCTTGGTGCTTCAGTTGTCTTGCATTGGATATATTTTTGCTATTTTCTAATTACTATTTCTGCTATTTTTGCCATTCTTGCAAGATCGCAACCCCTTCCATTCTATCGGCACGCCTCCAGGCACTTGCCATCGCATTCACGCACTATATCTGTCTTGCTCGAGAGTTTGATTCGAGAGATTCGTTTCAAGAAGTTCGTTTTCATCTTGACATGCAAAATACGCTAAAGGGCTCCCTTATCCCAATGCAACTAAGAATGATCACAATGTCCCAGCCTTAAGTCAGGGCCTCATCATCCCACTGGTTCCGGTCATACACACTGCCTTGTTTGCTTCCACCCGGATCAAGCTTGACAAGGAACTCTGCCGGTACTGTGGGAATGTACTTTCTCTCCCTCTCCTTATTCAACCCTCCGAAGCCAGCACCGTAACTGACTAGCATGTCAGTCGAGGTGGGTAGAGTGAACGGAAGCGTTAGTGAAGGGTTCAGGAGAAGGTGTTCAGGTGCATCGTCAAAATCCTCTTCTTCATGCTGGCTGGGATTGGGCGAAGCATGGTTTGGATCCCGCTTTTCCTGAATTGGCGTTGAAGGCATTGGTCCGGGCTTTTTGTCTCCCAGCACTGGAGTCTTGTTTGCGCCTCTCCGTTGCTTCGCTTTGCGGTCAGTGGCCTCCGCCTGCAGATCTTTGAGGTATTTCATCGCACTCTTTGGTAGACCTTTCTCTCCTACCTCAGCACGGTAATGCTTCACAGCGTGTATAAGCTGCTGAGGCGTTAGCCGTGGTAATTGCTGTAACGTCGCAATCAGCGAGTCAACATCCTCTCCTAGTGACGAGAAGCACTGGAGCCACTGAAGCAGTTGAACGACAGGAGCCAGGTGACGTCTTGCAGAATCCACGAGTGTCTCGCCCGTAGACGTCATGGACCCATTCTCATAATGCTCTGCTTGTCTGTTGTTCGTTCGAGCCCAGTCCTCCAGAGTGGACACGTTCATCCGGACCTGCATGGCTTTGGTGCGAGCCAGATATTTTTTGTTCGACATGATACGATTAAAGAGCTCTGCTCCTAGCCAGTAGAAGAGCTGCGCCAAAATCTGAGACGTAATCACGGAATGAATGTCGTATAGATCCAGCACGAAAAGAGTTGATGAGAGAAGGGACGTGATGTTCTTGGGCGAAATCTGCGCTCTTCTTCGTGGTGACGGCGGTCGATAACTCTTTTCGATGGGTTCTGGCGCTTTGGCTTTGTTTTTGGTTTTGAAAATTTTCCATTCGTTTTGGAAAGTCACGTCATCAGTCAATCCGGGTATTGTTTCGTGGTCAAGCATCGCTGCGTCAAGTACTTTATCCATGCGTCGCTCGGCATCCCTAGTAATGAGGATGAAAATCTCATTGACGAGTTCGGCGATCTGCAATTGAAATTCCGTTGTGGCCTCAACAAGGCCAGCATCCTTCTTGAGATAGTGCAAGAGCAGGGTCGCATTTGATATCCAGAATGCTAATATAGTCATGTCCCACTGGTGTCGTTCCACCACAGCATTGATCTTGAGCATAGCACTAACGAGCAAGGCTTCTAATAAATCAGGATTTGCGTGATGGTGCGCATACCGAGCGCTTAGAAAAAGGATGTTAGCCGGAACCGGCTTCTGCGATGGCGATCTTTGCGGTGTCATATTCGTAATAATTATGTTGAGAATACGGTCAAGATCGCTTTCCTGAAAAACGAACATTTGATCATTGAGACATCTGTCCCACACAAAGTCCTGCGTATCTTCCAGTTCAGAAGGGGACTATATAAATCAGTAATTTGATACGTGGAGAGCCTCTTCAACGGCAAAAATCCTACCTCAGGTTGCTCATCCAATCCCAGATTGCCAAGGTCGACTTCGAGATTAATTGCACTCTCCATCATCATACGCCGTTTCATTTCATTCTCCGCCATTTCTTCTTCAAACCTGTCCTGGGAGAACCCCGAGTTGTAAAAATCATCAGTCACGCCTGCATTACCGATAGAGTAACCACTCTCATGCAAGTATTCTGATATTTCACTGTTAGGAGCTACGAAGTCAAAAGCAGTTCGGCCAGTCGAGGACTTGACGTCTGTAGAAGCGCCATGGTCCAGCAAGATTTTCGCAATATCCTTGTGTCGGTTGGTCATGGCCCACATCAATGCACTCCACTGATTCCGGTCTTGTCGATCCACGTCCGCACCGCTTTCCAGAAGGTACGCCACGACATCCTGATGACCGAAACAACTAGCGTATATCAAAGAAGGAGTACCCTCCGCGTCAGGCGCATTTATGTCAATGAGATCCTTGGCCTCCCCCGTGAGAAGCCGACGTATTCTATCGACATCGCCGTTGCTTGCTGCCATTGTCAACATACTCTGTAGCATTTCTTTCTTGTCCTCGGAAGAGAGCTTTTCGTCATTCAGCAGAGCTACCTCATCGATGCCACCGCTATCCTGCAAGCGTGCTTGTGAGGCAAGCATTTGCTCCAACCGACTGTCCGCATCGTCAACTTTTTGACCAAAGTCCTCTTTCTGATATGGCGAATTATCATTGTCCAGGGATAGATTGAAATTTAAAGGTTGCGCGGGAACGGGCGTCGTCAGAAACTGCGATTGTCCTGTCGGCTGTCAACGAATATGATTGACGTGAAAAGCGCTGGATTTACAGTACCTTGCCACGCATCGTAAACCTCCGTCTCCGACCTGTAGCTAGGAAAGTTCTTGCGATCATCAAGGGACCTTGGGAGATCATCTGGCAGTTGACGTGGTCTGGCGTAGCTCTCATCGTACCCATTCTCGTCTCCATGATGGTCTGCCCCTTCCATCTCCGGAATACATGTGGACACCCCGTCCGTAGAAGCACTGAAGCCTAGGCAGTCCACATGGAGGTCTTTTTAGGAACGGGGTAAATTGATTGCGACAAACGTGGATAGATGCATGTGGTGCGGAAGTTGCCTTGCAGATTGCCGAGAGCTTCCTTTTGCAAACGCGGATTTAATTTTGGTTGGCGAAGGCCCAGAAAGCCGAGCTTGTGTTAAAGCTTTTGAGCAATGATGCAATAAATTGACCAGGTTACTTGCGGTCGTACGTGGGATGTTCCATTAAGCTGCTGCGGGCTGTGTCCCGTCGTACGTGTGGCTTGATCCGCCACGGAAGGGCTAATTGACTAGGTAGGTGTTGAGTTTACTATTCGCGTCAGTCCATTGCGGAGCGCATTGTTCGTCGTGCACTCGACAATTAGGGCCCAGCTTACATTCGCCTTTCACGGACGCGCCTTCAAGTCAGGGTCATGCGATCTCAGCTCTATCTTTCACTTCTTACCCTATCCTCTGGCCATACGACATGTCTGACTTGTAGCGGAGGCCGAGGACCAAGGTGACTACCCAGCTAAGCTCTGCCTCCGGATCACCCGGTTCCTTGAATCGGACTTGCAGCAGCGATGCTCATGGCAGATTACTGAGCTGGGAGAAAGAGCCACATATCATGATGACAGCACATGCTGAGGTCTCAGAAGATCGGGAACAATCCCCGTCTTCAACTGCCATCCCGCCAAAGTTGGCGAGACTGTTCCACCGACTGGAAGCGAGTGCTCCCGGGTATACTTGGAACTCAGAGGTGATCCCCTTTCACTCAGTATGTGCATCCCTACAGCTGTGCTTTGACCCATCTAACAAGGGAATACAGAGTTATGATAGCTGGCATGTCTTTGGGATACAGCACCTTAGCAACGACGAGTCCTACGACAATCCTCCTACATCCCCAAAGCATGCATCCTCCCCGTCGGCTGACGGAGGTTATAGACCGTCATTCGCATTCCGCTCGAGCTACTCGGCGACAGATCATGGCAGTGATGAATCCATCAAGTCTTCCAATGCAGGAAACAGTAAGAGGAGTCACATATGGGTTGTAGCTCGAGTATCTCGTCACGCTCTCCGTCTAGAGCGCGAATTTCAGCTATTCAAGCATGTCACTCGAAATTCGGACCAGGATTCAAAGCATTTCGTTAGACCAATACAATTTGTGCATGTTTCGGCTGCTGCAGGTGAAGAGGAACTTGTAGCATCCGTCTTCGAAACACCTGGTCGCAACTACCTACATGAGCTGGTATCGTTTGGCCCCAATTTCTATAATTTGGGTCAATATGGCGCTGGCTCGAGCGGAAAGACGACGCAAATACCTCTGCAGCTTTTCTTGTCGTTTGCCATAGGCGCTACTGAATGCTGTGAGATCTTGCACCATGAACACCAGCTGGTCCATGGAGAACTGAGGAGTGATGCGTTCCACTTTTGCCGGGAATCGGGCGAAGTGAAGATGGTCAATTTTGGCAGTGGCGCTCGTTCTTTTCAGGATGGTCTTACAAGTGCAGGCTGGAGCGCTCTATCTAGGGAGATTGGCGTGGAACACAAATTGCAATTTATTGCTCCAGAACAGACAGGCCGTCTTCCTGCCGAGCCTGATAGTCGCACTGACATCTACAGCTTAGGGATTTTGTTTTGGACGATGCTTGTAGGAGAGGCACCTTTTGAAGGAAATACACCTTTAGACATCATGCAAAATGTGCTAAGCCGGAGAATGCCATTGGTATCGTCAAAGCGGATAGATGTTCCAGAGATCCTCTCCGCTCTTATACAGAGAATGACGCAGAAGAATCCAGACGATCGTTACAACTCTACGTCGGGTTTGAAGTACGATCTCGTGCGAATCCAAAGGATATTCAGCGAAGGGGATAGCGAGAGTTTACGGACGTTCAGACTCGGCGAAAAGGATATTTCTTCCTTTTTTATGCTTCCAACCACTCAGGTAGGCCGCGCGGGGGAACGTCAGATGATTATCGATGTCATAGAGCGCGCTTCCAAGCGACGGCGTCACCAAAATGTGCATGGCAAGAGAAGCCTATGGGGCTCTTCGTCTTCTACCACAGATTCTCGACCCGAGCACAACCTATTGGAGGATCAACGCTCTGAATCCAGTAGTTCCACTGGCCGTGACAGCAGGCTGAATTCGTTCAGCAAGTTACCAGATCTCAAAAGACTAAACCTCGATTCCCAGGAAAGCATTCCCGAACCCGAAGTTTCAATAACAGAGGAGACCAACGAAAGACCCGGTTTTGAAGCCAAGAACTCAAGTGATAGCAAGATCTCCTATTACAGCCAAGAAGCTGGTCAGCGCTCTACATCTGCCTATGGTACTAGTGAAGGCTCTGGCTCCAAGCTAAGAAATGCTCATCGAACGAAGCGAAAAGGGCGCTGCGAGGTCGTTTCAATCTCTGGCGTCACTGGTCTTGGGAAGTCCGTCCTCGTTCAAAGCATCCAGGTAGCTGCCCGCAGTCATGGGTATCTTGCATCTGGTAAATTTGATCAAGCTAAACGCGCGCCCTTTGAACCAGTACTCCGAGTCATGTCTTCCCTCTTTCGACAAATATTCTCCGAAAGTGACGTTAATACCGAATTTCACAATAATATACGACAATATGTCAAGCCTGTGTGGAGCATACTCCATTCTCATTTGGGGCTGCCGATCTGGCTGTTGGGCTCCGCAAATGGCCTAGATACTACTCCTTCAAGAACGCTTTCCTCACGAGCTTCGCGGACGGCATCGGAAGATATAACGTCTCCTACCCTTGGCTCTACACCTCATGTACCAAATACTCTAAACATGCTCTCAAACAATGCGAACCCTCCAAGCGGGACTCATATCACCAATTCAAACACAACGGCGGACTGGCTCCGTGCAGGAGGTGCAGCCATGTCTTCTCGCTTCTCCAATACTTTCCTTGATGTCTTACATGCCCTTGCAGTACAGAGATTTATCTGTCTCTGTCTGGACGATCTGCAGTTTGCAGACGAAGAGAGTCTCGACCTCCTCCTCAATATTGTGGATTCGAAGATACCTATTGTACTTATAATGACTCACAGGTCGGATGAAGCACTATCTCCAAAATTCCGCACGCTATTACAGTCTGCCACAAAGATTGAATTACGTCCATTCGAAGAGGATGAAACTGCTGAGTATGTGTCGTCAACACTGCATCGAAGTCAGGACTATATACTGCCTCTTGTTGCCGTTGTCCAAGAGAAAAGCTTGGGGAACCCTTTCATGATAAGGGAAATGCTAATGACTTGCTATCGGAACGCAAGTATCTTCTACTCTTGGAAAAATTCACAGTGGGAATATGACCTGGACAAAGTCTTCGCGGAGTTTACTTCTCAAAGCTACGGCTCTCAGATCAGCAACGACTTTATCCTCAAGCGCTTGCAAGATCTACCGCATGACGCACGCGCTCTTTTGGCTTGGGCCTCCCTTATAGGAACCCACTTTTCTTTCAGTCTCATCAAAGCACTGATGAGCTGCGAAGATCCAACAAGTCTCAAGGTTGCCCCCGATCTTCCACTTGTGCGCTGCCGCAATCCAGTTGCTGGCCTGCAAAGCGCACTTTCATCTTATTTCATAATGAATGGAGATGACGAAGATCGATTCAGGTTTTCTCACGATCGCTATATGCTGGCCGCTTCAAACCTCGAAGAATGTCAAAGGAAAGAAGAAATGCACTTCCTCATTGCACAGACGATGATGCGCATGAATACTGCTAGCTTTGACGATGAGTCGAGCTCCCTACACACTGTTGGGCGGCATATATGCCTGGCATCAGATCTAATCCGGGAGAAAATAAAGCTCCGTGATGACTTCCGAGACGTTCTCTATTCGGCCGGAGAAAGCTCATGTGAATCAGGAGCGAAATCTACAGGGATCTACTATTTCAACCATTGTATCAAGCTTCTCCAAGATGATCCTTGGAACGGACCGATAGATGTTTCCTACGATCAGACCCTCAGCCTATACACCAGGACTGCGGAGGTATGTTGGCACCTAGGGGACTACGAGCAAGCTGTAAAATTGCTTCAAATGGTTTTGGACAACGCCCATGATCCTGTGGACAAGACACCCGCATGTGTCCTACATAGCCGTGTCCTGGCCCAACAGGGTGACAGCCAGGGGGCCTTCAACGTCTTGAAAAGCTCGTTGGCCGAGATGGGCAAAGAAATTCCGAAAATGTCCTGGGAAGACTGTGATGCAGAATTCCATCGGTTACGTGGCATTCTCAAATCTACAAATACTGGAACCCGATCGAGGAGGCGCTCAGTGGTCAACCAGGATGTGGTGCCCATCGGCGCTATACTGGTGGAAATCGCAAGCGCTGCTTTTTGGCAGGATGCTCTTCTGTTCTATCAAATGTCCCTACAGATGCTCCAGATCTATCTCAATTACGGGCTTTACCCCCAAGCTAGCATTGGCTTCGTGAATTTCGCCTCCATCGCTGTGGGACGATTCAACGACACCGAGTTTGGAATTCAGATGGGGAACATCGCTAAAGATATCTTCAACATATTTCAAGACGATAACTATACTATCGGTCGAGGCCTCACTTATCATTGTCTCTTCATAGGTCACTTAGAAGCACATCTGAGAGAGCAGCTACCAATTCTAGAGGAAGCCATGGAAAAAACAGTGAATGCCGGTGACCGAATACTCATGCTTCAAAACGTCGGGATATCTGCCAATCTGAAATTGGTCTGTTCCCATGACCTTGCGGATGTAGAAGCATACTGCAATTATTGTCCTGAAGAATTTAAGGACTGGCAAGAAGACATGCGCGGCGGAGCTTTCTTGACTGCAATCCGGCAATTAACAAGAGCCTTGCAGGGCAAGACGAAATGGCAATCCCCTCAAACTATTTTCTGCGACGACGAGCATGATTCTTCCGAGTACCTCAAGTACCTTGAAAAGAAGGCGGCGAATCCGCGAAGGCCCCGGGCTTTGTATAACAGGCAAGTTTCCAATTTCTTGATTCTCTACTACGTGTCTCGGACATGGATATTGGCCCTTCGAGCCCCGAAGTATATTCTCTGACGCTTCGTTGCCAGTGCCCTCATTGTAGCGCTGCACAGATTCGGCTACCACGAGGAAGTAATCACAATTGGCAAGGAATTGATTGATGTCAGCAGAGGTGTCTGGTAAGATTTGCGAAAGCCTCTCTAGACGACGTTCGATCTTTTAACTGTAACACAGGTGCATACGATGGTATTATTCGTCGCTATTCCACTTGGCATTAGCATACATAGCTCTTGTCCGCAAGGACCCAAAGCGATTCAATCGAGAGGAACTTCTTAAAGAAGTCGCTGCGACTCGAAACAAAATAATGGAGATTGCTTCAGTCAACGACGTCAACTATGCCTCCTGGATGTACTTACTTGACGCCGAGGTTTCTGATGTGACTGGCTCATGGCCTGCAGCAGGAAAGGGCTATGAGGATGCCATTGACCATGCCCAGAAGCACGGCTTTGTTGGAGAAGAGGCGCAAGCATTTGAGCTTTATGGTGAAGCTTTAACACGCCGAGGCCAGAAACGACCTGCACAAAACATGTTCCTCGATTGTATTGCTGCGTATAGGCGTATTAGCGCCTTTGGAAAGTGCGATCAGGTCAAGCAACTGTACCTCTCAGAGGACCAGCGTCCTGCAATGGCTTTCACTTCGGATGCATCGACGCAGACGCATATCACTGATACAGGAAATATGATGCTAAATCTCAGGGCAAAAGAGGACCAGTCACAGTAAGCCATTTCCTTTTCCTTTTCTGTTCTTTCCTTTTCTTTCTACATTCCGTTCCGAGCCATCTAGATTAGGAATACTCGATGAGCGTGTCGTTCAGACTTCCTTGCAACCACGGAGACACCTGTTTCAGAATCATCAGCTAACGCTACAATAGCATCGAGACTTCCGAAGACCGCACCAACGCTTGGGTCGCACCGAATGGCGCAAGTGATAAACCTCGGAAAGACATTTCGCAAGGACTTTCTGCCATTGGCCTAGACATGATCGATTTAACCAGTATCCTTGAGTCTAGCCAACTTTTATCTTCGGAACTCCAAGTTGATGGTCTTTTGGCCAAAATGACTGAGATCATTGTGGAATCTACTGGAGCAGAGCACTGCGCTATTATCGTCGAAGATGACGATCATGGCTGGAGCATTCGTGCGATGGGCGGACCAGATGGGATTGCCCCGCTAAGCACTGGCCAGCCGTTGGACACAACTAAAGACAGAGTGGCACGACAAGTTAGTCTATACGTGTTACGCTTTAGAGAAGTCGTGTTCGTACACAACATACTAGAAGATGACCGCTTCTCCAATGTCGACGAGTCTTTCCTGGCTCGATCCCCGGAGGGCAGATCAGTCATCTCGGTCCCCATCCTTCATGGTAATGATGTTCTCCTTGGGTCAATCTACGTGGATGGACCTCCAAACAGTTTCACCGATCGCAACTTGACGGTGCTTCGTTTATTGGTCAATCAGATCTCCATTTCGATCGCTAATGCACTACTCTTCAAAAGGCTCCAGCGAGTCAGTGCTAGCAACGAAGCCATGCTGGGAGTACAGAAGCAAGCACTTGATCAAGCTCGTAATTCTGAGCGAAAGGCCAAAGAAGCAGAGACCTTTGCTAGAGCTGAAGCAAAAGCAAAGGAAGAAGCTGCGAGAGCCAAGTCAATGTTCTTAGCAAATGTTTCCCATGAGCTTCGAACACCGCTGAACGGTGTCATCGGAATGAGTGAATTGCTTAAGGGAAGTTCACTCAACAAAGAGCAAGAAGGATATGCCGACAGCATACGCGTCTGCGCTGATACACTTCTCAGCATCATCAACGATATTCTTGACTTCTCGAAACTTGAAGCTGGCAAGATGCAGATGTTCTCGGTCCCAATGTCTCTGACCGAGACAATCAATGAAGTCGTCCGTGCTTTACGTTTTACTAACATTGAACGTGGCCTTGACACCATTGAAGAGTTGGACGTAGATCGCGACCTTCTCGTCCTCGGGGATCCAGTCAGGTTACACCAAATCATCATGAATTTGCTCAGCAACAGCTACAAGTTTACATCCAAAGGCTCCGTCACCGTCCGGCTAAGGGTGGATAGAGAAGACAAGGACACGATCGACATAACATGCGCTGTTGCCGATACCGGGATTGGCATCAGTGACGAGCAGAAGAAGAAGCTTTTCCTTCCCTTCAGTCAAGCAGACAGCAGCACTGCCCGGAGTTACGGTGGTACTGGTCTCGGCCTCAGCATCTGCAAAGCCATTATCGAGAACGTTATGAAAGGCAGAATCTGGCTTGACAGTGCTCCTGGTGTTGGCACCACAGTATCATTCTCTCTCCACTTTCAAAAAGTCCCCAAGAACACCTCCAAGAAGGTAAACGACGGCGAAACCGACCCCATGGCCATCTACTCCCCGCTTCCCAGCTCCACCCCATCCCCCCGCTCCGCCGACTTCATCGACCTCTCCCAAGTGCCGCGCGAAAAGCTCAAAGTCTGCATCGCCGAAGACAACCTCATCAACCAAAAGATCGCCGTCTCCTTCGTCGAGAAGCTCGGCTTCAAATGCGAAGCCTACAGCGACGGCGCGCAAGCAGTGCGGGCCCTCGAACAAGCCTCCCACACCGGCGACCCCTTCCACCTCGTCCTGATGGACGTGCAGATGCCAGTGCTGGACGGGTACGACGCGACGCGCGAGATTCGGCGCCACCCCGACGCGACGGTGCGCGCGGTCATGGTGATCGCGATGACGGCGTCTGCGATCCGCGGCGATCGCGAGCGCTGCCTCGAGGCGGGCATGAATAACTACCTTGCGAAGCCAGTCCGTGCGAATGTCCTTAAGCAGATGCTTGAGAGCTATCTGAGTCAGGAGAGTAAGAGCATGCCGAATCTGCAGCAGGAGGCGAATCAGTTGGCGAGGGACGCGGTGGGCGCTGGCGATGTGGATCCCGAGGTGGTGGGGAGGGAGGCGAGGGTCGGACTGGAGGAGACGCCGCCGTTGACGGGGCCGAGTCCGACGGCGATGGCGAAGGGGCAGGGGAGGAGGCCGGAGGTGAAGAAGGATGAGACGAAGGTCTGGAATCCGGGATTGGAGAAGGCGAAGGTGGGTGCGCCGCCTGTTGAGATGAAAGGAGAAAGAGTGGGGGACGAGAACAGTGGTGGTGCCGTGGGTTAGGGAGAGTCCTTTGTAGCTTTTTTCTCTCGATGTGATTCTCAGTACATATCCTTTTTTTTTTTGCTTTTCTCGATCCTGTATTCCACGTCTTGCAGCGACTGCGTTCCAGGTTGGGGTGCAGTCATCATGATTTGGAAATTTTGTGCACGGTGCATTGAATTCAGGCGCTGCAACTCATTGGCGCAGGACGAGCGACGCTGCAAAACTTTCTAGAGTTGGTGGCGAAAAGTTGCTTCACTACCCTTGCATAACGACAGTTCGAATTTTAGACGCGAATGTACCAGTTTAGACACACGACAGTGACCGTGATATGGGTGTAGGTGTGTCCATCAACCACAGCTGGCCAAGTAGGTTCCAGAGAAGGCCTGGGGGTGTCTGGAGGTATCTTTGTAGGTTTTCCTAGTCAAGAGTGATGCCTTTGCCAAACCAATAACACAACCTCAATGGCGTCATTATCATTTCCATCCTGCACAGTGTTTTCACCTGACGCCTTTGACTGGTTTCTCCCATTTCTTTAAGCCTTCCAAAAAAAAAAAAAAAAAAAAAAAATAAGCTCTTTCATCGTCCTATCAGTCTCATCTCTCCATTCTACGTCTCAGAGCGACATGCATCCTCCTGACAGAAGATGCAAAGCCATCCAGACTGAAGTTTTCACAACCCGAGACTGGTTAGCTCTCACCATGGGTACACATCGCTCGTCCTTAGAAAAATAAGATTGGCTCTCTCGAATGAAGGTTCTCTTTGAAACCTCGCCTTCGGGTCAAACCCATGAATGGGAGCAATGACGTGTGCTAGGGGTGTAAGGAAGGGATGTATTTCAAAGAAGTGAAGGTAAACCTGCAGCAGAAGCAAGAGTTTCAAGACTTTGACAGGTTTTTTGAGCCTTAAGTCTGAAATAAAAGTAAAATTGTTTTACTTGTAAAACACATTTGTTGTACGAGCTTGGCTGCTATCTTTAGCTTGCCGAATTGTTGTACATCCCAGAAAGAGAAAGCAAGAAAAAGAAACAAGCCGGCACTTGAAGATTTTACCAGTGAAGTCGCAAAAAGCCATTTGACCGTACTTGCCTTAGACCGGAGCGACACTGCAGTCAATCATAACAGTAGCTGACTGGACGATATTCCCAATGGCATATCTGGAGCACAGGTAGCATAGAGATCCGTTCGACTCATTGCATTGTCCGCTTACCTTACACAATATTCGCACACCACTGGCCAAGACTTCTACGCCTCAAAAGAGCAGCGTTGGAGTTGACAATGATACCTCAAACCCCTTCAAACCTTTTGAAAGAACAATCGCCGATGATGTCTTCTCGTGTCCAGCGCCCCTCTCCTACCCCTTTAGAGTAGGAGAGAAGGCGACACAGTTGCGGAATCCAGCTTGCTTCTTTTCGCGCCCCGAATATCCAGATCTACCATGTCAATCAGCTGCATTCAGGCTTTTGCCCGAGGCGCAAGTCACGCGGCTACTCGGTATTCCCTGTTGTAGTGATCGTGCGGAGGGTTCAGCATGGGGCCGAATTGGGCGCCCGTAACGAGTTTTGCGTCAGCATGCATGGTCCGTTTGATCGGCGCGGTCGAGATGTCGTGGCCGCGGTCCTGAAGGCCTCGGCGTGGGGTGTGCCAAACGACGGAGGGGATTTGGTATGATTGATTTTTTGGGCGTCGCAGAGCAGAAATGGGAATTCTTCTTCAATATCCGCCGGATTTGGGGGATTCTTGGGTTGGGTTGATTTACTTGGCTTCGACTAGGTTTGATAGAACACCATGAGGAAGTGGCTCTGGCGTGCAAAAACGTGTACATTTGAAATGAAGGTATCGATGTTTAAGTCTAATACAGTATAGTATTTGTACATGGTCCCATTTCCAAGCTTCGCGGCATCTATTGGTATATTGTGACGCCGTTATCCCAATGCGCCTCGACGCTGAAGCGCAGTCGTAAATCCAATTATGAAATCATGCTTCATGAGCCTTTTTCGTTGGCCTAGTAATACGCATCCAGTATACGCCGTTTCGTTTCCCTCTTTACATACCCCATTGCTTCGGGGTCCACGATTATATTCCAATCCCAATCGTCGGCGATTCCCTCCCTGGATTCGCCCTGCTCCAGCGGTCTCGCTCCATTCTACTCTCTCTTTCCCTCTCTTCCCAGTTTACGCTCACGCTCGCGGCACTACGCTCGGTGGTCGCGGCATCAGTGACCTGGCTGCCTCTTGCCCTCGCATTAGCGACCCTAAGGCTCGCCCAAATCTCTGGTCGATCCAGATCGAATGGATCGCTGCGTGCTTTCGTGTCCTTTGATGCGGAGCGATGAATGGGACTAATGTCTGGTGGTAGCGGTGTCTCAATAGGTGTGATTGAGTTATGAGAAGAAGGCACGAAATAGATTGTACTACTCGGGTCAAAAGTTGTGTTTGCCGGGATTGTGTATGGAATGGTTGACGCGGGATTAGAACCCGTAGGAGCTTGTTGAGGTATCACGGGAACAGGGTCGCCAAAGGGGTCTTCAGACGGTGGTGGTGGAGGTGGAGAAGGCAATTTTTGAGTCCGAGTGTTCTGGGCAAGGGGACCGTCTTTCTGAGGCGGTTGTAGATATTTTCCATTGCTTGCCGCACCAGCTACCGGTTTTCGCGGGAGAACACCCACAGGCAGAAGCGAAGGTGGGACCTGATCAACGTCCCTGATCGTTGCATTAGGAGGCGGATCCACGAACGGACCCTCAGCACTCAAATTTGGGAACGGATACGCTGCTGGTTCCCGCATTTCTTGAGATACCGAGACTGGGCCTGCAGTTAAAAACTTCGGTCTGGGTGTGTTGCCCCTCGAATCTGGAGTCCCAGGATCTGGATTCGTGATTCGAAGATAGACTGGCTCAGGTGGGTTCGTGAAAGGATCTGAAGATGCGGCAGATCCGCTTTGTGCGACCTGCGGCTCACCTAATGGATTGTTGATAAGGAAGGGATAGGGCTGTGGCGAGGGTTTTGGCGAATTCGCATTGTCGCCCAACTTCGATCTCCAATTTGCGAAGGGCCCAGATCGGATCGTCGAACTTTGAGGTCCATTGAAAACATTTGGTTCAGGAGTTGCTGTGCCTTGGGTAGGGTAAATTGCTCCCGCCGAGTCGTTCCGTACTTGACCATACGGATCAGACCGGCCATTTTGACGCCGAAGCTTGGATGGTACAGCAGCAATCAACGTTGCGCCTGCAGTGGCGGCCTGGCTTTGTAATCCCTGTACATTGACTCTCAATCGAGAACCAAGCTTTTTCCATTTTCTTTGCGGCCCTTGACCTTTTTCTGCAGCTCCTGCTGCATCTCCCCGCCTCCTCCGTTGTCTCCGAAGGCAGAATAGAATAAGCAAGCTGAACACCGCGATAGCTCCCGCCGCTCCGACTCCACCCGCGATGGCAACTGTGTTTGTAGAGCCGTTACCATTACTTTTGCCGCTGTGGTGACCATCACCGTTGTGATCGGTATCGGGCTCACTGGTCGGCATTACAGACGTAGTTGACATTCCAGATGCAGTAGCAGCACTCGATGTGGTGGACATTAATACTGGAGTCGTCGAAATGGACATTGACGATGATTCTGTGATATCAGCTGTGAAGGTGTTGCTTGGTAAGGACTGCGTCGCTGAAATTGGTGAAGACGGGCAAGGCTGCCTACGATACAGGAAGGGGCCGTGACGTTTTGTAAAGCATCCTGATGCTTGTGGTAGAGAATTGGAAGTCGGGGTGAGTGTCTGTGTATTGGACGCTGAAATCTGACCGCCACCAAGTCCTGTAGCAGACGAGCTAACAGGTGTGTTGGTCGTGGTGTCAGCGGAATGTGAAGGAACGTGTGTATTTGAAGCTATCTCAGGAGATTGCGGTTCGCCTCCAGAATTGATCCCTTGAGGACTCGGCATAGGCATTGGCATCACAAAGGGCATCGAAGACAAGCTTCGCATTGACGTGAGAAATGTTGATGCAATCGATTCAGTGTAGGAAGTCAAGGGACTCTCAGTCACTAGCTCCGTCGTCACGGACGACATTGTGGTTAGGCTCGTTGTCCAAGTCGTAGTAGTTGAAGTCGATTGGTAGCTGACCGTAGCCGAACTCAAAGAGCTTGACGTTGAAGTTGAAGCTGATGTCGAATCTGCTGTCGAAGCTGTTGTTGAAGCTGTTGTCGAAGCTGATGTCGAAGCTGATGTCTGTGTCGATGTCGGTGTCGATGTCGATGACCTGTGGTGCTCATCCTTTTTCCTATCTTTTGCACATTCTGAGTCGTTTGACGTCCTTGGCACGGTATTGTGTTGCTGCGATTCTTTTTGCCCGTGGTGGTGACATGAGTGGCCGTCTCCTCTATCACCACTTCCAGATCCAAACATTTCATCTCTAAAAGTTTGGTAGACTCGCCAACGCGTGAAATATGACGGAGGTCGAGAATGGTAAAAGAAAAGAGATAGTGGAGACACGAAGGGTATTCTTAGACTGGGATGGACGCCAACAAAAGGGAACTGCACGAAGAGACACAGTTCAAACAAATCTCGTGCAGCAAGGTGACGAGCAGCGCGGAAGGCTTCCTACCTCGCGTGGCTTGTAGAGCCATAATCAGGAATCCCATCACTACGTGTCTGAGCTACGGCCACAAGAGGGACTGAGACGAGAGAGTGCGTGGTGTACGCCGACCGCCTGAAACGATTGCCGCCTCGTCCATCGTCGAGGCGCGTCCAGGAGGCGTTCGCCGCACCCATTGGATGATTCCGGACAGTGCAGAGGCCATCACTCGGCAGATGACTTAGGCACGATTTCGCACAAAGGAATCCTGCCTCAGTGTTGAGGCTGGCGAGCCTCCAAGATCGCAGATCGAAGCAATGGTGGTGGTGTAGGTGGGCGAAGATCTGCCGCCGAACCTCACAGCTGCTAACCTTGCTCTGCTCCTCCACCTACCCAAAAGCAACTTCATCAAGCTGATGAAGCAGTCTTGTTACACCAAGTTGTGCCAAACCACCTCGCTCTCTCTCGACCTTCTTCTCAAGAGGCTTGGCAATGTTTGGTGCGCCTCGCACAAGCCCTCTCGCCGCGACTGGGCAGTCGACCGATGCGAGGGCATACTACACGGCCCGTTTCAACCTACGAGTAAAAGATACGGCCATCCTTAGAGAGCGGCGGAGCGCTTCAAGGATGCTTCGTGTTTACCCCATAATAGCTAAGCCTTCTCTGGCCATCACTCGTCATCCTCTTAGACACCGATCGCATCGGTACCTGGCAGCATCCTGAGGCTTAATGCTAAGCTTACTTGTCCAATGCCTGACTGTCGTACTTGCTCGTTAACAAAGTTTAATGAAGTGCAGACTCGCATGTTTTGACGAGGGAGCTTCAAGCGGTGGAGTATCAGAGGTATTAGAAGTACTTGAGTATGACAATTTCCAAGGACGACTCAGATTCTCCTGTATGAACTCCCCTACCTGAGCCCCCCACACAGATATGAATACATCCAAAGGATTATTTGAAAGCTCACTAAAACCATCAATGCATAAATGCATGTACGCATACACGCACAGAATAAGCAACGCACCCGCTATGCTCACAGTGTAACCCATGCCTGAAATGCTAATTTTCTGGAACGTGGATCGAAAGACACGCAACGAGGATCCCACGTGTGCTCCCGCCTCTTCATCGAATCACAAAATTGCCGCGACCCTCTCGGTATCCCAAGCTCCGAGATACCCTAAAATCCCTTTCACAACTCTCGGGCCCAAACCACAGCTACCAACAGTAACGGCAGCAGATATGTTGGCTATCATTCGATGGCTTGAGATCGTGCCGGAGCTTGCAAGACAACCCTATCGATCGACATGACGATTCCTTAGCGTCACGACGAGGACTTTGGCGAGCGTGACCGCGACCTTGGCAGTAGAGGATTTAAGTAATCCCGCACATCCAACCGCTCGTCTGTCCCCGCGCGTGATATCTGCGGCGAAGGGGGATCCGGGAACGCCTGCTCAGACTGACGTTCTATCGGTTTCCCAAATTCCGTCAAGGTCTTGCCCACGTAACATTCCCATCTCTTATCACCTTCCTTACCCAGCTGCTCCCTCGCCCTTCTCATCCTCACTAGCTTCTCTGCAGCCTGCTTGATCATCATCGAGGGCGGCGCGTAGCTATCATACATTGGGTTGTAATCCCTATTCATCATGATCTTCACTGCCTCTTCCATTCTTGTTAGGGAAGCTCCACCTGGAACGGTTCTTTCTTCATGCGTTTTGGGATCAACCCATTTGCCTTTTCTCCAATCATCCAACTTCATCCCTTCCATTCCACTGGCCACATTCAATCTCTTGTACCAGCTGTTCTCCCCTTTTGCTTGATTTCTCATCGCCTCGTGCTGCTTTTCCCCTTCAGTATACTTGATCAAGACATTTCGGAAGACTGCAAATTTTTCGGCCGCTTTTCGCAATACCCTGCTGCCTGCTAAAGGTCCAGACCATGGACTTGCGAAACCGTCCCCAGTCCGCTCATCAGGTCTACCTGTGCCAATGGACAAGAGCAGGGCTGGATCCGCATCGGCTCCGTATCTACTGATAAACTCGCTCCAAGCCGCCCCTGCCGGGTTGTTCTCTCGGATCCCACCGTCTTTGAAGCCTACCATCTCTTGTCGAATATCTGCTTCAAGGATGTCGAAATAAAATGGTGCGGCGGAGGTTGCTCGTGTAACTTGCCAAATACGCAATTTATCGGCGCCTTCATTATAAAGGGTAATCCAGTTTGGAGTACCTTCAGGGTAGTAGTGCGGATACGTACGAAGAAGATAGGCTTCGTCGATTTTGCCGTTGTGCGTTGCCGTGAGACAGATACTGTAAAACGCCATGGTCAGCTTAACCGTGGTATCAGGGGATCACACCTGATCCAGAAAGTAAATGCATACACAGGTATACCTACGTTTGACATATTCGGCCCGTCTCACCTCCTTCCTTCCAACCGTCCTCCATGTTCCAGGGATTCCAGTCCTCCCCATCGCAATTTTCGTGCTGCACGCAATGCCGTTGAACAATCTTTTTGACAGCCTCTTCCAATGGCCTATGATCATATTTTGTAGCAAACGGGACTACGCTCCTTTTTGTCCCAAACAAATCATTTCCAACTTCTCTGTATATTTCCAAACATTGGGGCACTGTAAGACGCAGTCTTCCCAGTAATGTAGCGATCAATCCACCAGTGCTGGTACCGTACATATAGTCAAAGTAGTGACAAGGTCGTAAATCGTCTTCTACAATCCCTGGGCGCGTCGAGCCGTCGGGAAGAAGGGTCGCGGGTGAGCTAGGAAGCGGTTCTGTAGCGCGAGAAGTTGTCGAGAATGATGGCGGATTCAATGAAGCATCGCGCTCCTCTCTGTCACTCACGGCTTTTGGTATATCTGCATCCTGATATCTCTTCTTCTCATCCGCTTGCTCCCGTCCAAAGTCATGCGAGGCTATCGAAGGTCTCGATGGTTGCTCAGAAAGTGCTTGACTTGTCTCCATATCATGCTGCAGCTCAGGAGTCGCATTAAGATGCCGCAGTTCCTTCTGTTCCGCATCTACTCGTCGCTGCTGCTTTCCGACGTCATACTCAGTCGTTGCGATGACTGGTGTCTGCGCTGCCACAGCCTCTCCATTCGCCATGTTGCCCTCCCCTGGAATCGTGTGTATCTCCTTGGCCACCTCTTCTTCCTTATCCAACCGTCGCTCCCATTCTGCGATCTCGTGCATAAGATTCTGCAGGATTAGGAGCGAGGAATAGCCCCGAATACCACCGCCATCAAGCGTTAGGATCGCAGGTTCCCATGGATCCTTTATCTGTCTTGCCCACGTTCGCCCAGACTGCTCGTCATCATCTTCTGGAGGGGGCGTCCTGATGCTGACAGCAGGTGTGGAATCCCTCCCGCCCAACGTCAGCTGTTGAGCCATATCCTTTCTCAGCCTTGTTCCGTATGTCACGAAGGGGCGTATGGTGGCTTTAACTTCAGGCTCTCGAGGCCGGACACGGTTGCAGGGATATATATAGAAATGTTATTACATATTCGCACGAACAAGTTCAAAACGAAACGAAGGCACGAAAAAAGAGGACGAAGCGTGGTAGGGAAATAACAGGATAAAAGGAGAAGAGTAGATGAATGCCTGACGCATCTCGTCGGCTTCTACCCACACCATCTCGACTGCGCGCCGTCCCAGTCATGGGCGGTTGTGGCTGACCTTGACTGCGGTCATCTGCCGTCGGCAGGGCGAAGCAGATCTCAAGCCTAAACCTAAACTGGTACTGATCGGCAGGTACCTCTTTACCTCTGTTTGCCAGGTCGCGTGCTGAGAAATGGAGGACAAAGAGACGTCCCAGTCGGTGACGTGAGGGACGCGACGGCGGTAGAGAGTCTCCGTTGCCTACGCTGTCCCGTGGTTCTGCTAGGTTTTTTCGACGCGCGGCGGCGCGAAGAGAAGGGGACGGTAATGACTCAATAGACTGAATGGTAGAGTTTATTGGCGTGAAGAGGATTGTGTTTTAGTGGCGCATGTAAAACATTATTTCTTGCAGGCACACGCACACCTCGTCCTACTTCAGGACAAAGGCTATCTCCCAAAACTGCATGCATCAATCTTCGATCTCTAGTACTTGCAACACTTTCGACGTTGTATGATCTTCGGAATTCCTAACTCTGCAATAGCTCTCACTTATCATTCTATCAAGGTATCCATATATAAAAGCCTCTAACAATTATTCCGCCTGTAAATATCAATTTCAAACATCTCAGCCTTCTCCCGTGTGCCAAATCTGCACACTCAATACTGTATCTGGTCTATCGAAAGCTGACTAGCAATTCCCACAACGGACCGGTTGGCTCAACTCCGAGCAGAGAGTGCCCGTAGTACTAGGTTCCATGTCTTGAAATGTAGCCAATTCTTCAGCACTTTGGCTCGCGATTAATATTCGGGGAAACCATCATCAACCTCCTCCCGCCAAGCCTTCAACCCACCCTTAATATCCACCACCCTTTTCCCCTCCCCTAGCCTCATCTCCCTCAGCCGTTTCACGGCCAACTGCGAATCATTCCCCAATCGACAAACCACCACTACAACCCCCCCCTCCTCCTCCAGGCTCTTCAGCTCCCTACACCCATTTGCATTCGTGGCCGTCCCATTCAAAGGGCGCCCCAGTGGCAAAGCTAACTCTGACATCGGCCAATTAATGCTGCCCGGCAACCGACACAACTCAAACTGCGTCCGCTCTCGCACATCCACAAGAACGTGCCCCGGCCTCACTTCCGCATCTCCATCTCGCTGCCGTCCCCTTTGTACCAACCGCGCATACTCCGCCGCCGAGATGCGGTCCTCGGGCGGGAGCAAATTGACCGGATCCAGGACGCCACAAAACTGCGCATAATCCAACGAGCCCGACTTCAGCGACTCCGGCGTCACGGACGCCACCGCCGAACACGCCGCGCACGCCGCCCTCCTCGAGCGCAACCGAATAGAGCGGAACGGAGGACTCGCCATCGCCGAGAAGATCAGCAGCTCCGGCTGTGGCGGACATTGCGTCTGCGCATCCGGTTGTGGCGTCTCCACCCCGGGCCCACCCTCCCCTTCACCCTCTCGCGCCTTTGTCTGCACACCCGCGCCCGACGCTTCCGGCTGCCGCGTCTCGCGTCCGGATGACCCGTCCGCTTGTAGACCTGCCACGACGAGCTTGATGGCTTCGAGCGCTTGCAGCACGCCCATGACGCCCACGACGGAGCCGAGGACGCCGCCTTCGCCGCAGCTGACGACGCTGGTCGGGGGCGGCGGCTTGGGGAAGATGCACCGGTAGCAGGGCCCGCCGAGGGGGTTGCCGGCGGGGAGGGCGGGGTGGTTGAGGATCATGAGTTGGCCGTCGGTGCGGAGGGCGGAGGCGGAGACGAGCGGTTTGTGCAGGAGGACGCAGGCGTCGGAGATGAGGTAGCGGGATTGGGGGGAGTCGGTGCAGTCGAGGATGAGGGTGTAGGGATGGAGGGTGTCGAGCGCGGTGGTGGGAGAGAGGTGGGAGAGATGGGTGATGACTTTGACGTTTGGGTTGAGACTGGGATTTTTTGTCACTTTGTTGGGCTTTTGGCTTATCGGGAAGAAAGTCGACTTACGCGGTTATGTATTCAGACACACTGTCGACTTTGGGCATCCCTACCTTGGCCGTACTGTGTAGAACTTGTCGGTGGAGATTGGATATCTCGACGGTATCGCCATCAACCAGCCCAATAGTCCCTACACCAGCGCCAGCGAGATATGCCGCGGCCGGACATCCCAATCCTCCCGCACCAACGATACAAATCTTCGCGTCTTTCAATCTCAGTTGTCCTGACCAGAATCATATCAGCCACCCGTGCTCTGCTTCGTTTCCACTGCACAAACTCATACCTTGAAGTCCCATTTCAGGCAAGATCAACTGCCTCCCATATCTCCTATACTCCTCTAATTCCAACTCCCATCTTCCGGGCTGTTCCGCTCCTGCTTCCGGCTTCTTCGAGAGTAAGTGATTTTCGTTTGCTTCAAGGCTCGTATTACAAAGTGCATCCCACGTCTCCTGCTGCCATTCCGGCATTAACCCTCCTCGATATGCCTGTTGCAAATCATGTGCTTGTTTTGCTTCATCGATATTGCTTGCACGCAGTTCTGCCTGCACCAACTGTTCCTTGAGCTTGCGGAGTTGAGATTCATGAGCGACAATCTGATTGCGCAAAGTCGTGATGGTACGATCGAGATCAGAGGTGGAGAACATGGTGTGCTTGGCGGAAAAAGGAGCATTTTGGCATTGCGTAGAGGAAAGAATTGATTCGTAGGTAAGCACTGAGGTTTAGTGAGCCGATACAATGTTTCTAGTAGTTTTAGCGTAGGGGTTGCTGCATGCAAGATGCAAGTTTAGCAGTAGCGGGGTTCAATTCAACATCTTCGGGTGCACTGCTACTGCCAACGTCATTCATATGATTCTACATTAAGATTGGGAATAATTCGTGGTCGACTAAATGAGTACCTGGTTGTTCAGTGGACATAATGCACAATTATTCGTCGTCACATGCCACTTGCATTTTGCTGAGGTCTGAATGAACAGTTGTTAGGCTTCCAATTGCAAAAGTTTCTACTAGTACAAACAAAATCTAGCCTATGGTAAGTGTGGTATCATGTTAGAATTATCAAAGCGCCCTGAACCAGTACGGCTAGTTTGCGAGGGCGCAGTGCAAAGAACCATCAGCTCCTCTTGTCTAAGCGCCAAAAAAAAATCCGATCCGCTTCATCCTCGTAATACGTAAACATATCAGGCCGTTACCGTGAGGTTGACCTTTAGACGCCGACACCATGATGAAAGCCGTACATCGAAGAAGGCCATTGATAGACAATTTAAAGTTCCATGCTGTTAGCAATCGACTCAACCATCTCCTGACATCCTCTATCGATGCTGACTCTGCGCTTACGGTGCCGGCGAAGTTCCATCTCGGCATCCATCAGTCTACTCTGAACCCAAGCACGGAATTTGGAGTCGTTCCTTGTAGAGTCGTAGTTGAGCAGGTCGGTGAGAGTGAACTTGATCTGCTTGTTGATGTCGTCGAGCTTTCGCTCTTCCTCTTCAGCGTCGTCAATGCCCTCTTGCTCCTCGACTTCTTCTGGAATCGTCGAGATGGCGTGAGTGCTAAAAGGGAAGCTCGAGGGTGAACCTGGCGACGATGAGAGAGATGAAATTGAGCTGTTACGAGAGTCGGGAGTGAGGAATGGTGATGCAGAAACAAATCGTCGTTGGACCGCATCTCGGATTCGCGTCTGCTGATAGTGTAGAGCAAGATACTTTTGCAGTGAGGCAGACTATAGGGTAGATGATTAGCTTTATTATTACATGCTTTGTTATGGAGGAATGAATGTTACCCTCTCAGAACTGCGATTCATCGGATTGGCCATGAAGCAGCCGGAAGACTCGGTGGATGGGTACATTGTGGTGATCGTGGGGATACTGTATTCGAAGAAAATAGTATCCAGAAACGCAAATGTTTAATCACGTCGAAGGTGAGTTGATTTCACTTCCAGGATCGAGGTCCCGTCGCAGCTGGCAAAGATGGTCTTGCTGGTTTGATTGCGATTACCCTTGGTGGCAGTCGAATCCGCAGGCTGGGAAGGAGAGGTCTGGACTAAATTGCGAGTGCATATATAGTCTTGGGATTGGGAAGGCTCCAAGGATGACTGACAGCCTCGATAGCGAATCATCAAAAGGATTTGTCGGACCGGTATAAAAATGTTTTATGTGACAGTGGAAAGGCGCGGGAGCTCCGCCTCAGGTATATGCTGCTGGGAAATGATATGACGTGCGGACCCTGTGGCGGATTGCCATGGCAAGCGACGAAACACCACGTAAGAATGGGTTGACCCAGCCCAACTTGTTGCAAGATTGCGCTTGCGGAGCAGTGGCCTCCTTCATTATTCGCATATCATGAGCTGCCTCAAGGCGTGAGATTTGTTGGAAAGGACAGCCGAGCTTGGCTGGATGAGCAGTGCCAGCCGCGTCCCGGAGCGGAAAGTACGGGTAGATCAAGCTTTTCGCGATCGCGATGAGGGCGTAGGTCAAGCAACTGCATTCGATGCTAACGGCTTTTTTCGATCAGGGCAACCATTACGGATCTTGGCCTATCAGGGCGCAGTGGTTGTTCCACATTACGTCGCCAAAGAAGGCAAGAAACAAGGCACCATGTGCGGCTCCGCTGCGGGTGGCCGCCGGAAGCATCCTTAGGTGCTTGCTTAGCCTTTCCTTCTCACCCAAGAAACTGGTTTGTCTGCACTAGTTCTATGAACCGGTTTACCATGGATGATGCTAAGTTTGGACTTCCATCACAGCATGGAGTGAGATTAAGAAATCACGAAATACAGTATTGGTCACTTACCGGAAATCAGTGGGAAATTAAGATAGCCATATCGAGGTACTCTGCACGCGACCGCCCGACGTACTGAGATCTGGGATGACGTCAAAGCGCGCCAGGAGTTCTGCCGCTTCAGCACTTCATCAAAGCCAACTATGGCCTTCCTGTGGGTAACGTGGAGGCACAGTACACCGTAGACAACAACCCACTTGAGATTAGGCTTCCACGTTATCCTCCCGAGTGAACACATTTTGAATCGCCTTCAAGACTTTGCATCAGCATGAGGCAGATCTACGTGAAACAGATTCCTTCAGTCATGTCACCCACCACACTTTGGGAGAGACTCAATGCGGTCCGTTCATATGCTGGTGGGAGCCGCACATTTAGAGCAAGGCAGCTCCAGTCATCCTTTGGAGGAATATCACGACGGCCGAGAGAACGTCAGTCAAGACTCGGCAGTGACGAATGCTAATGTTCATCCTGCAACTACTACGCTCCGAGTGAATTTTCTTCTCCTATGCATCCTTTATGTGGTACGAAGTCCTTACAAATGGACTTTTCCTAAAAGATCCGGCAGAGCCATTCTGACATCTGGACCGCTGTCTCCGGACCCTTTCATTCAAAAAGCTTCAAAGATTGTGTCGAGACCCTTTGTGGTCTTGCTTTGGCCACACTAGCCTTGTTGCTCCACACTCTCAAAAGTTTTCCGTGGTACTCCATCTGGAATAAGATGTCTTCAATCCTTCTATCCGAAGCCAGCCTCCTCTCCAACCTCGCGTAGCCAGGCGCAACATACAAAACATATGTTTGCCCCAACGGATCTGCGTTCGAGAACGTTCTAATCAACAGAAGGTCACCCATCAGCAGTGTCCTATCGGTAATGTTCGCTGCGGCGTCCCCGATTGTCGCCTCATTTCCAGCGTCATACCACGTAATAATAGTCAACGATACTCCTATCAATCCTTGAATCCTCTCACATCAGTCACACTGTCTATACTGCGTAATCCAACCGTCGACTAACCCTACTTCGTACCAATTTCCCTCACTTCCTCCCGCCTTTCCCTCCAAAAGCCCTTCCCGTAACTAACGACAATCTCCTCGCCCTTTCCAATCCCTCTTGCTCTTTTGCCCCCCTTCCCAGGCCCCAGCACAAACACCGCAATCCTCTTCCCCACGGCCCCTTTCCCAACCTCCACCCACACATCTCTAAACTCAGCGTTCGGCCCCTCGCTCCGCACGCCCCGATAGTCATTTACAAAGCGCGCCTCATTCCCCGCCACACTCGCGTCAACGCTCACCCCACCTCCTTCCTCGTCCCCCCGATCCAAACTCAGGTCGTAGTTAGACCCAGGATCAGACTCGCTATCCCAATGCGCCACACCAAGGTACAGCACAATCAGCGAGTCTGGCGGCAGCTGCTGTGCCGCAAAGAGACCGTATTGGCCGTGAGCTGGGTGTACGGCGCTGGCGATGGGGAGGATGCGGACGCGGGGCGATGGGGCGACGAGCGCAGGCGAGGCTGGGCTGAGGATGACGTCGGTGGGGGAGAGCGAGGCACGGGGGCTTGTGAGGCGATCGAGCGGGAGCGTGCGGGTGTAGGAGAGGGCGCTGAGGTAAGTGAGGGATGGAGGCCAATTCTTGGGGAGAGGGGAGGACGACGATGTCGGCGGCGTGTGGGGAAGGAGAGGGTGCGGTGATTTCTTTTGGCTGGGTGGAGGGCTTGAGGGCTGAGGCATGAGGGTTGGAGGCGAGGAGCCCTCTGTAGAGCTTTTTTGGTGTCGAGCTGAGTGTGCTGGTAGATGATCGCAACTCGGTCTCGGTTTGGGTAAAGGTACGAGCTGGATGTCGAGCGGGACGGTTCGATAATCGCTGATTCCTGTAGCTGAGCCTGGGATGCTGGGCTAGACAACCTACGAAGTTCGTAAAGAAATTTTGAGAGATCGCCCAATTTGTGGAAATATGAGTCTGGCAGTCAGTGATGCAATGCCCAGAAAAGACTCAGCGAGGATACGACTGCGAAGGGATGCGAAAGTTTGGAGGATGGATAGATAATGCAATAGGATGGTTCTAAAAACATACATTTTGAATTCATCGGGTTGCTTGTTACTCACCTTAATGCCCCAAATCGTGCACTATCTTGATCTTCGATAGAGTCAATTGGCAGCAGCTGCGAAAAGCGACAACTAGCGGAAAACAGGAGTGGTGGGATTATCGCATGTTAACTTCGGCTCTGCTCTCATTTTCTATTTCCAATCCTACAATCTCAATCGGATCGGTTGTATGGATGGGGAGCCCTCGAAGTACTTCGAAGCAAAGGCGGGTTAAGCCAAGAATCATGCCAAAATTTGACTACCTACAGTACTAGGCTAGGACAAGAGTGTCCGGGCAACGCCCAGTAATCTTCCCGCGCCAGCGCGCGGACACCTTTTTTTTACATGACTGTAAGTCGCTGGTCTGCGAGGATAACGATACAACCCATCTCACCTTCAGGAAGTATGATGCTATAAATCGTCTTGGGGGTGTACATGTTGTGCTTGGCTAAGTGCCTGAAGAGCAATTTGACCCATTGAGACTGACATGCCGCCAAGTAGACCGCGTCCCTTTCATGTCGAACTCATGTCCACCTAAGTTTCCAACAAGTCCCAATCCCGCTTAATGCCTTCCAGCCATTTGTCTATCGCCAGAACCTCACTTCCGACAAGGACCTTTCCATTCTGGAGCCGCTCCCAGCTTGCCAAATCCCAGGGGGGAATGTAGAAGAACTCGTGATTGGGATTGCAAACGTCATGTCCGAGCTCACCTCGTTGAAGCTTTGCGAAACACTTGTCTTCAAATACCGAATTGAGGCACGTGTAGCACATGTGAAAGTCGTCATAATATGTCCAAATCCGTCCACAGTCCCCGGAGCACTCAAACCACGTGGGACCAATGAGCTTTCGCGTGCCTTTCAAGGTATTAGTACGCCCAAGAGCTGGTTGTGGAGAAGGCGAGTGCTCATTTGTAGCATCCCCATTGCTGCCATCCTGTCGTAGACCCTCTGGATCGGATTCCGACTTTGAAGCTAGTTGTAGGTCTTCAAGAGCTGGGAGTGGCCCTGTTGGCTGAATCATGCAAAATGCTGCGAGAGCGTTCACACTATCGCCAGAGGTCATTAAGGCATCGCCGAGTCTCTGATAGCCTAGCCAATCATTTTCTGGATCCTCATCCGAAAGAAGCTTGACACCGGCCTCAACATCTGGTCGAAGCTGCTCTCTAGCTTTTTCCGTGTCCTTGACTTTGTTATAGTAATGGCCAAGGAGGGACCGTATTTCTTCACGAGTAATGCCAAACACCATGTTCTCCCGTTCCCAGCTGGATTCTATGCTTTCTTCACGCAGCCCGCGAGCAAAGTTCTGGACTTTCTCTAGCATTTCATCCGCCACGGTGGAGGGATGACCAGCAGCGATCGCTCTTTCGATGTACATTCTCGCGAGCCGCCGGGCAGAAAGCATCAACGGACCCACCACGTTCGGATCCCTACTTCCTAGAGCTATGTTCCGTTCTAGGAGCTGAATGGCTTCATCCCTTTCCTCTGGAAAACTTTCATGTTCATAGAGTAATGTAGCGAAATGGAGAGTTAGAAGCATGTACGTTTGCAAGTTGTAATCCTGCTTCGTCTTGGTCTTACTGGCGGCATCAATGGCTTGCCGATAGTGATCCTTGATCTTGAATAGCTTTCCTGTTTGCTTAAAGGCCTGGAAGATGGCTCTATGATATTCATCCTGCATGACATTGGCGTGGAAAAGCCGTGAAAGGCGGTTCCTTTTCGTTTCATCAAATTCTTTCTCCAACTTCTCAAACATTTCAACAACTTCGTCAAAGTGTTGAACCTCGTAGAGCAAGAAGATGAGCCCCACTCGCAAGTTCTCGTCTTGAGGATAATCCCGGAGTAAATTGTCGTACAGCTTGCGTGACTCCTCGTACCTACCAAGTTTGGCCTTCCACAAAGCCTTGTCCTGAAGCAAGGACTTTAACTGTTCAGCGGGCTCAACATCGCTAAAAATTCGTTTCCCCTTCTGAACCTGCTCAATTGGAAGATCCAAATGAAATATGGCCTTTTCGAAATCGGGCTTAGGACCGTCTTTAGTTTCTTTTCCATACGTCTGAGATAAACTTTCATGGGCAAGTAAGCAGCTCGGATCTTTGGTCAAAGCTTGGTTCAGACAGTCAATGGCTTCCGAAATGTGCCCGCATTCACGATATGTGACTCCAACATTCCGCAACGCAATGGGACCCAATATACTCGACCCTTGTAGGCTTTTTACTAATGACAAGACATCGCCGATTTCTTCTGCGCCAATATCTTGCTCGTCCGGAGCCTGGGTAATCCTTGCGACTTTTGGATTCTCTGCATTTTGTACCTAGGTACATTAGCCATATTCTCAAAGCACAAGGGAATTGATATGGACCTTATTACAATAGCCGTAGAGCCACTGGAAATGCTCACAGACCGTTTCTGCATCCTCAGACGTAAGCCAGAGGGTGGCTTTGTACTTTGCTCCCTCTTCGAGTAGCGCAATCGCTGGAGTTGGATGATCTACAATCGTTTTCACCCAATCTTGGCCTTTACCTACCGGACCAGCGACCTTTCTGACGACTGCAGAGCTGCGAAGCATGCGCAAGACTTGCTCAACCGAGTCATCTTCGAAGGTCCAAAGGTAGTCAACATGTTTGTTGGTTCGTTCTATAGAAATTGGGTCCGTCAATGCCTTTACAAGCCGAGGACCAATCTCTGCCTTCAGACGAGGGTCGACCGTATCGAGATCGATCTTCTTCAAATGCCTAGATAAATTGTATCTTCCATAGACTATGGTATACTTTGCTTTTTCTTCCTCCGAGAACTCGCCGGTGAGGGCCCGGAGGCATTCAAGCGCTATTGTGGCGTGAGCATTATCACAGTCTACGGTCACAGAAGCGTCGGATCGAGACAGTTTCTGGTCAAAGAACTGTCCAAAGCCGATCTTGTCGTACATGTCCTGATCGACGAGCTTTTGGATGAAATGCTGGATCATGCGGATTTCGGCCTTACTAAGAGCCTCCGAGGGCATTTTGTCAGTCAATTCGCGGTTCACAGAAAGATTCTTGAAGTAATCTGCGATCGAATCGTATCTTAGAGACACAACCGCAATGTCGCCTTCCTCCTCGTTTATTTGTATTAGAGCAGAGAACTTGGCGCGAATCTCGCGGGAGAGTGGTTGGAGGGACTCTCTCTGCATATAGAGAATGGATTCCAGATAGTAAAGCCGTAGAGGCCATTCCGCATACATGACCCAAAGCAATATCGTATTAAGATCCTGTATCTCTCGTGTGTTCAGTGTCTGATTGCAATCTTGAATGGCATCTGCGATAGCATGACTAAGATTCCCGCCTTCTTTCGCGGCTTCGAGCACAGCCAAGACCTCACTCGTGTCGTTCTTGCTACCAATCTCGCGGAGATTAACGTCAACAAGAAGAAAGTTGCCCTTTGCAGCTTCCAGAAGCCCTGAACACACTTGAGATTTGAGTTCCTGTATTTTAGATGACTTGGACTTGAATATCTCCAAAGAGCCAGCCTGGTCAACGATGTATTTCTTCATATCAGTGTAGGTCGTGTCTTTGAGATAGATGATCGGGAATCGTATGGGGATTTGCGAATTTAGCTCCTCAACAAAGTCAGCTCGAGATGTTATGAGCAGCTTAAGTCCTCCAGTCTCAAACGCGTGCGCTGAGGTGAAGGCTTTGACAAGGCTGAGTAATTCGCTGCGTTCCTTGTCCTCCATTTCATGGATACCATCGAGCAGAACGAAAAATGTCGCTTTCTTATCGGAGCGATCGAGAAATAATTTCTGCCAGAGCTCGGAGATATCCCCCATATCTGGATCTTCTCTCAGAACTGCATAAATATCCTTCCGGTAGAACAGGTCGTTATTAACGATCTGCCAGGCCCACGCTCTTAGGGCATCTCCAATGGATGGACCGCCTCGTGAGCTCGGAGCATCTTTCTTGCCAACACGGTTGAGATAGTAGTACGCAACCGAAATTCTGCTTACATCGTTATGACCCTGAGGATAGCGCATTAGGAGGTCACGGATAATGGCAGTCAACGTGTACGACTTGCCGAAACCTTCATCTCCTTTCAGCACTAATAAAGGCTCCTGATTATCCGTTGCATTGGACCAAGTTTGGTAAAGAGGATCGCCTTTGAGCCATGAGCAAGATTGTGGCTTCAGGTTGTCTCGGTTCATGCGGTATTCTTTGTCGGTATCAAAGTCCTCAATGCCGAGTTTCTTCATTATCTCGGAAAGTATTCTCTGATCAGCAGATCTGGCACTCAGCTGGCTCACTGACTCCAGAGTTTGGACTCCGGTTGTCTTGATGTCTTCGACACTGTCACCCATCTTGACGATATTCCGTTTATTGGTTTCAGATGCGACTAGGGTCAGGGCACCTTTCGTCTGCAGCTCTTGAGCTTCTAGAGATGCCAGATAGTCCAGTTGCTTCTTGATGCCACCATCGTCGCTGAACAGAGCCATGCGGAAGAATGATTTCGCTTTATTTTCATTCAACTTCTTGATACACTTGCCGCAGATGGACACAATGGCGATCAAAAGCCTATTAGCCATATCGATCATTTCTGGTTCCATAACGCCCTCATGGTCGCGGTAGATTTGGAATCGCTCCATAATAGCGGCAATACGACCGAAGAGATCGTTGATGTTCTCCCCGATTTTCCCTACTTCGAGGCCAGCATCGATGAAAAAGGAAATTCCGCTCATTGCAATCGAGGCTGGGCTGCCAAAAACCATGGAGGCGCCTTGGGCGGCGATCTGGCCGACACGCTCAACGGCAACAACTGTATTGCTGATAGCCGTTTTTGCGCTCTCCCATTTGTGTTTCTTAGCGGCATCTCGAGCCTTTTGAGAATCGAATTGGGAATAGATATCTCGACCGCTTATCGTCTTGCTCTCGGGTGTGGTTTTAAGATCGATTCCAGTGGCCTTTTGGAACTCCGCACAAGCATCATCCCAAGCACTCTGGAGACTTGGCGCTCTGGCCGCCATTCGGGAGAGCGTTGAGATATTTCAAGGGCTGCGGAGAGATGACATGACGATGGCTTCGATGAGATTACCTTCCATATGTACATATATCCACAGTCATTAGCTCCGCTGCTCTACTGTCATCAGCCGGCTCAGCCCATTCTCAATTGGCATCCTTAATTTAGATCGATATTCTCACATAGACCATGAACGGTCATCGTCAGCATATTTTGTAGGCAGCAAGAAGCAGAAATGCAGAGCAGATGCCTTCATCGCCATGAAAAGCTGAAAGATTGATTCTCAAACGGGCTGGGTGTCCGTGCTGCTGCAAGGATGGGTAGATAGTGTATACGAAATTGGTATGGTCAACACTCTAATTAGCCTCTTGCAAAAAATTCCGGTGAAGATGGGAATCTCAGGCCAGTCGCGCCAACTAGCAATGCCTTGATTTAGGTACAGAGGGAGGCTTTTAATGTTAGTAAGCCTTGCACCTGATACAGCTACAAATGTCGTAACTAGGCAAGACCCTCCATGAAATGATTTCCCTCATATCTTACGCAAAGCTATCTATTCTGATTCAAAGTATGGAGGTATCAAGCGACTCAATTCGACACATACGACACATCGCCAGAAAGACACGACCATAAGAACAGCGTGATTAAAGTTTTACCCGGATTGCATAAAGCTTGAAGGAGGGCGTTGCAGAGATCGTCCGACGGTTCTTGTTTGATACCCAACTGAGCTCTTATCCACGGTCTGTTATTGCCGTCGTGCTCCTAGAAGGCGTTGAGGCCGTGATAGCAGCCACACCTAATCAGCACCAGCATTTCCCATTCCAGACCTTGAGAAATGTCATTATGTCGAAACGTAGGACTCCAGGTCGTTTGTGCTGTCACAGGTAGACTCGTTGTTGAGACGGTCTGCAGAATTGTCGCCAAAAGAGCGGGGCAATTTGCCCACGATGTCCAAAGTGCGTTTAGATACAAAAAATATTTCATTGCCAGGAAACATCATTCCGTTAAGGATAGAAAATCTCGGGTAACTCCCGTGTTCCTTCTTCTGGCGCACAGACTTCACTGACGTTGAACATGCTGTTGCGATGGCCGCCGGTCCCATTAAAACGCAATCATGCCAGAGGTTGTAAAATATTTACTCTTGAATATTTTTATTGATAAGCAACATCTCGAGCCGCGTCTTTGACTCTTCCGTTAGCGTGGAATGTGTTTTCATTCGCTTCGCCGCTTTCTTCGGTCTCGAAGCTTTTTCAACTTCCTTGTGACTAGGTAGATCGACCAACTTGTCTCTGATCCAGCAGATGTACGTGCTCTTCATGATAGAGGACGTCTCCAAACAGTTTATCTCAGCTTGAAATGCTGTGCTATGGCTGGAAATGATATTCCCTTCCATGGAGTCGTTCTTCGCTTCCTCGAGATGAGATAGTCTAAACCTGTCCCCGGTAGTGAAGTGAGCCCTGGCACCGAGATTGACCCCCCAAAACACAATGGTCCTTAGTCTTTTGACATTGTCTTCACCAATCATGGATAACCAGAGCATAAGCTCGTCACCAATCCAGACTGGGGTAAAGCCGCACATGACAAACTGGACGCCGTTACAGATGTGACGTTTGTAAATTGACGTATGGAAGTCATTTTTCGTATAGAACACATCCAAAGACTCTGCGCGGATGAGACGGCAACAACGCGTGAGTGGGGGCTGCTGAAGCTGCATGTTGTTTCTTTCAATTACTGGAGAAACGTCGTTGGTACATAGGACGAGCTCGTAAATATGTTTGCGAATCTCAATTGGTAGGTCCAGCAATGATCGTAAGGTCCCCCGGAGTCCCGGTGTACGGTTACTCGTTGACTCTTCCATGGTTACCGTTGGGGACGGAAGCTTTTGATAGGACGAATATGAACGAACGAGTGGATACAGAACTGCTTTTCTGCTTTGATGGAGTCAGTCTCTGTCTTTGGTATACAAATTTGTGCTATGAAGTTGGCATCGCTTGTGTCGATTCTGTGGGGTGTGGATGAGTGTTCCCGTAATCTAAAAGTAAAGAGAAGGCATTTAGTAGGAGCGGCTGGGGGGCATCTCTTCAATGATGTATCACATATTCCAGAAACTCTGGTCATGCAACGACCGCCAGATCTACTCACCAGTAGCCACTTCATTCGTTCCGGGCCGCCTATTGCAGAGACTGACGGAAGAAACCTAACTATGCTCTCCTCAGTAACATATTGACGAGAGTCATGCACCAGGTAGCCTGTCCTTTTGATCTTTTCTCGAAGGGTCCCGTCCTCGGGGTTCCCGCTCCAGAATGACAGCTGACGTTTGATATTAATACTTACCATCGCGTCAATCAGAGTCGCTTTATTGGACGAGGCGATCGGGACTTCATAGCGAACTGCTTCTGGCGTTTCGACTACGATCCTAAGCCTTGCAGTATTCGGCATTGTGGCATGGAACGGGTGCGTTTTACAGGTCTACAGAGCACTCGAGCAGCGCCAGCTCGTGGTGCGCGGTTGGTGATATATCACCATTGGGCATCATTGGGTGAAATCAGGTCTTAGCGGACCCAGGAGAGTCGTGAGGCCAGACACGAAATATGAATATTGAAGCAAAACACGATTCATTCGCATGCTAAGAAGCAAGGCGCGCGATTAGTGAAAAGGTTATGTAGAGAGGTACGAAGTGCTGCTTGGAAACAATGGAAATTTTTTCCGCTCGACGCATGCAGTTAGCGAATTCCTAGAGATCCGGTTGCCGCGGTTTCTGAAACTCTAAACGCTTCCATCTCCACTCACCTCCAATTACGGCACTTGGATTTCTGGGCCGCGTTCAGTTCCTCCAATATAATCAGTCGACATGACGCGCGTCTACTTCGCCGAAATCGGCGTAAAAAGAAAATAATATGTACCAGAAGACGGTGACACTCTGATTTGCTTTGTTCTACACATGCCCGGCGCACAGGTAGACTCATTGACTTTTCATTTTACGATCCTCGTGGACATTTTGCGGGATTGTGTGCAACGTCTGAGCGCATGGTACTGGGTTGACTCGACAACCGTTCGGTTTGTGCTACTCTATCAATTCCTGCGAGCAGTTTAGTACGACAGCAGGACCGAAAAGGAAGTATGAATGTCATTCTACGAACGCCAGGTCTCTCTATACGACAATCCTGCGCGGCAAGTTCCTTCCTTAGGCCCGACGGCCCTCTCGCCGTCTCCGACCTCTTCTCACGAGTCAGGAAATATTTCCCGTATCGATACCTCTCTGCCCTCTCCTCCATCAGTGCTCCTTGGAGTACTGCCCAATGAACGAGCCAAAGACCTTCACACTTATCCTGTTCTCCCTGGCTATATGGCCATATGGCCCATGCCAGTCTTGCCATCGCCGCCGCGTTCGCTATCTTTTGTCAGTTATCGGGTAAACCGGCTTTGTACCCGCGAGTATAACCAATATCGCTCTGACCACAACAATTTCGATATGGGCGATGCTACAGGTAACGGAGAGACCAAGAAATGATTGGAACCTGAAGTGGATAACCTGGAGACTTAGTCATGGCCTGTGGCTGTTGAGGTTAGGCTGCTAAACTTCAGTGTCTATTACCGAGCCCGGTAGGTTTTGATTGCGATAATCTTTCGGAGTCTTGGCGAGTGAAGCCTGCGATCGACCTAGAGGCTATGTTTCAAATGTCCTGGGGAAGAAGACTTGATATTGATGTGGACAAACGATGCCATCCCCAACATGCTAGGAAAGATGCCAGTAGGATTGAAATCTGTGCAATATCTTCATGAACCAGGAAAGTTCCTGCAAGACATTGACAAACAATAAGATTTTCATTATTCGTTTGGGGTATATCGGTTGACAAACAAGCACTTCTCTTCCTCAAGGTCCCCAGGTGTTGAAGATAGGATGAGTAGTGCACGAACAGTTGCACCATTCTCCCGACCTGCATGGCATTTTCCGATATTTTTACTAATCAATTCGTGGTGTCGCTCTTAACCTTGCCTGCCCAAGGGCGCGTAGCGAGAGGTGCAACTCTCCTTCCGTACCCTCATACTCAATCGTCGAGTCTCCAATTGATGGCCCCATCTTCAACAACCAGCTTATGCATGCTGAAATCGATGCTTTCATACATTTCTTTTGCGGCCTGCCTTGCCTGCGCGTGCCAAGGTCCACGTCCACCAATCCTTGCATCTTCCCGGTTTCGCCATATGCCTGGATCACTGTTAGCGTATTCTAAGTGTTCCAAAAACACTCAATGCTCCACCTGACTGAGGTAGAAACAGAAGAAAAAACATACAAGTGGCCAAGTTTCGGTTTCGACCATCTGTCTTTCCGAACCAGTACTTTAGCAGTCCACCACTCGCACATGCCTCAGCGTGGGAATGCTGGTCAAGCTCGCCCAGTCTCTTCCTATCGACATCTTGCTTGAGCTTGGAACGGAAGATCACGACATAGAACTCTTGCTCTTGCCACTCAAAATTTGCATCACGACACATTTGGCGTAACATGTGGAAGACAATATGCCAATTGAAGCTTTCGAGGTAAGGCGCTGTCGCATAATCGGATCTTATGGGCTCAAGGAAGGTGAGGGCAAGAGCAAGTAGACGGTTAGGCGTTGACAGTCCACGAAGGTCGAGGAGATTTTGGTAGTCTGCGTACGGAGACGCCTGGAGGTGGTCCTCGTCAATTTGGAAGGACTTCAGATCAGAGAGACCTCGCTCAAGGCGAGTTCCGCCCGACTTAGCAGAAATGCCCTTAGGGTTCGGCAGATTGGGGTGGCGGTCTGCCAGAGGTGGAATAATTTCAGTGTTGATGAAGATGGTGGATGCCATGTCCTCCTTGTTGCTCAGAAATTGGAAGCCTCCAAGTTCGGTGAAGCGAAGGAAAGCTTTACTTGGAGAATGAAGGAGCGTGGGACTTTGTACGTGCCGGCCGTACGTCGTTTCCATAATTATTACAGGGCTGTGAGAAAGTTACCGGAACTACATGCAGGACTGCCATGGTTATGTTGAAGTATCTGTGAGCAAGAAACGAAGGTGCAATTGCGACGCAGGCTTTGTTTGAGCACGCATTCTTGCCTACAAATTCCGTGAAATGGCGCAATTGCAAACTATGAATTTACGAAACGCACCAACATACCGCAAGCCAGCAGGTCAGAGGACAGATTGTTACCAATGCACCCGCAGTCGGGACAGCGTTGACAAGAAGACCCACCTGCTTCTGCTTGAACGCTAGTTCTGACTAAGGGAGGGTCGAGCTTGGTGAGCACGTCAAATGTCGTTTGTACCATCCAGACGTGACCGCCATTTGGTTGACACTATCTGTCAGCCCAAGTCTCGCGATGCATGACATCACGGGCGCCGGAACCGTGTTGTGTAGGGAGGGTTGGAGATAAAGGTGCCTATCTCAGTTGAACGGGCATGAGGTTGGTCGGCTCCTCCGCAACCAATTGTGGGAGAGGATATCCATCGTGATAGAAGAAGACGAGGAAAGGTGAACACTGAAATGGTGCCGCATTCCGTGTCTAGGCTCATTAGCGATTAACGTTAGGTTTCGGCCCTGACCGCCCTTGCATAAGCCAAGGTATACATATGTACTTCGTATCCGTCCTAATTAATTCCATGACTCTCCAACCCGGAGAAGCCCGATTTGTCCCATTTCACCACTGTGGCTTCCCACGCCTCCTACACCTCAATTGCGTGCCCGCATCTCTCATCTCGATTTGGCCGGGCTATCCTGCGGCTTCAACAACCCGCGTCGTATCAAGAGCAGTTACTGCCGCTCTCGGCGTCGATCTTGATGTTTGAGACCAACTGAATGCTCCCAAACATATCTCGTTGTTGTCTAACGTGTCCATCTATTGTTATCGAAAAGTTGATGGCGCCTGACGAGAAGAACACGAATAGGCCGGGATGTTAACTTCAAGCTAGGAAACAGGGACGTGTCTGCCTCGACATGCGACGTCCAGTTGTTGCAAACGCCAGCAGGGACATCATGATCTTGCCTTGATCGATGCTGGCGTTGGTAGACCAGCGAATGAAAGTGCTGCTTCCCTTTATCGTAAACGTGATGATAGCCGATGGGCAACCCAGGCTTTGGCTGCGAAATGTAGGAAGGGCCAGTCAGGTACTGCATGCAAGTTCAATGGGGTAAGGTGGCAGTAATTCTAGTGATTGGATCATACGTACCGAAGCCGCTTCTGGATTTCTTCTACTATTCCGCCTTAGCTCCAGTCCATGTAAGTCGCCGGCTGACCTATCATGACAATCGTGGACTTTCTTCTGCAAGATTATGCACCCAAGCTGGAGAGAATTGACAGCAGTAGCTTCCCCACGGCCATTATATTTGCACCAAGGGCCTACACGGAAAGAATTCCTTCAACAGTAATAAACGCCAGACTATCAGACAAGATCTTATGTCCTGGGGACGTCCATATGATAGTACAAAACCGCCAAGCGAAGTAAGCCTGCATTCCCAATATTTGTTTAGGAAACTGTCTGACAAAATCTTCATAGACCAGTGTAATGAGTGAGCCACCGCTGGTAGCAACATTCAAGTCTCTCCCTTACACATTGAGCTTCCGTATCCTCCTTGCACGTTCTGCGCGTGCCAACCATATGTCCTGATTCTCAGAGGAAACTTTAGCCTTTTCCCATACGATCTCGTCTGCCGCCTGATTGTTGGCTACGCTCATGATCTCCGCAGCACGTCGCACCAACAATGAGCATGCTAATGTCGTTTTGGACTGCTCATCCATACTGAGCTTCAGCACCGCCCCAGTGAGTGCTTCAAGGATCACCTCCATGGCCGCGTTCCGACATTTACGAAGGGCGTCCGCGTCGGCGTCTTTCTCCTCGTTGTCCGGAATGCGAGAAAGGGGGATGACCATTTGCGTTTTGAAGGCTTCTTTTAGCTGGGGCTTCATTTTGTGGAAAACAGCCAGGCAGACATCATTGGTCGTCGTACCGTAAAACCGCTCCATGTCAACCATTGGATACTGGCTAACCACGAAGCGACTTAGGCTGTCCGAAATCTGAAATTAGACGTGGTGTAGTGGTGAATTGTGGCCCGACTGCCACTACTGAGATGGCTTCTGCTAAAGTTGTCTGATACCTCTTGCTGCCAAACTGCTCAGACGTTGTTGATTGATGAATGGATTCAATGAGGAATATTCTTTGCCTTGACCTTCAGATATACTCGCCGCATTTTAATATAGTTCAGAGAAATTGCGTAGACGAATAGCAAACAATCACACCTGCAATCGCTCTTTCAGCGTTTCAGATATAGAACCTTTGTTAACGAACGGAGTTTGTTTAGAGACACCAGTTTACATCCGTCTCAGCTTCGGTACCTGAGAACCTGATCAACACCATTCTCAAAGAAGAATAGGAGCCTGTTTACCCTTCAGCTAACAAAACAGAAATCTCTTACCTCTCTTAGGGGTATATTGAATGCAATGTACTGGAGTTCAATAGTCACTGTTTTTACCTGTAACTGTGGTTAATGTAGCAAAATCCAGCCGGAAAAAGACGTTCCAGGTCCAAACAGCAAGTCCTCATCATCTCTCTGTAAAAAAACACTCCTTACTTGAGAGCCCATATCCCGCTCTTCTTCAAAATCGTACCTTACGGCGGCTGGGGGTTTCCTCAACTGATAATTAATACAATGTTATTTTAACCTTGCTGTTATGACCTTGTTGGCCCATGTCAACACCGTCTTAACATGGGCCAACATGGTCATAACAGTTAAACTGAGGTAACATTGTATTAATTACTAGTTGAGGAACCCCGCAGCCGCCGTAAGGTAGGCAAACAGGGCTTACTCAAACACGGTTCGACACAGCAAACGATTTCACATCATCGGCATCCAATACCCCTTCATTGAAACTCATCATAGACACTAAGAAGAGACCCTCCCCCATCCTCCGATCTACAAACAAACTCCCCCATAAAGTCCGCCTAAAACCCAGGCACCCCCCAGCAAGAAGACCTAGTACCCCAGACAACCACTCTGCTCCACCACCTCCTGCATCCCACCCCCCCACTCCATCACCTCCTCCAACTGCTGCTCCAACCACCCAATCTCCTCCTCCAATAAGCTCTGCAACATCACCATTTCCTCCCAGGTCACCCCCAGCAGCGCCCACATCTCACCCCGATCCTGCTCTCTCCACTCGCCGCCGCTCGCCAAACACCCGCTGTGCATGCCCGCAATGAGGTCCTCCACGATCGACGCGAACTGCCGGCCCGCAAACAGCTGGAAGTAGGTCGCGGGCGTCGCGGCGTGTGCGCGGGGCGAGAGCTCCAGTCGGCGGATGAAGGACAGGAAGTGCGCGTCTGCTACCGTCGGGCGGAGATACGCGTGGAGCCGGGAGATGGTGTGGGAGGGGGGTCGCGGAGTGGGCATCGGGAGGGGCGCGGAAGAGGGGCCGTGCAGGTTTAGTAGCGAGTTGTTCATGGTTAGGGTGGAGCGGTGGGGGAAGGAGTTGATGTGGTCGATTGGCGGGTCGGAGGAACTGTCGGTAGATTGCTGCGGTGGTCTTCTTCTATACGGTCATGATTTGTAAGCTTGGGGTTGGATCACGAAAGCGATGGAATATTTTGTACTCGGGGAGTTGGGTAGGAGCTAGGAGTGTGAGGGGGGGTCGATCGTACGTACTTCTGTGGTAGTGGGCGGCACTTCGTAGGTTTGCTCTTTCGTTTTATGAAGGATGACCGTCAAAGGGCTATAGGCCAAGGGGTGTAGTTGTAATGATTTGAGGCCTTCCCGACGTTCGTTAGGGAGATTGGTCTGGATGAAGACCAAGAGAGTAACCTCCGGGTTCGGCTTCTCAGGTGTGCGACCTAGGAGGTTGATGGCAAACTGGAGGACCTTGTGCTAGAAATGTCAGCAACTGAACTCTAAGTCTCCTAGAGACGCCTTACGCTCCGTGTGAATGTTCGAATATATACTACTTGCAGACCATGAACAGTCTTCGCTAATGACGCAGAAAAATGCTGAGGTTGTTGCTTGCAGTTGTAAGGCGAACGGTCAATAGAATCTAGATCGCACAGGTCCAGTTCTATTAAATTTGCGAGATACGGACGGACTTGGAAGGTTTCGTGTGAAAAGCATGTGATATACAACGTTAGGCAGGAGTGAGTGGCTGCTGCTTCTTGATTTCTGAAATCACACCAGTGAATGGAAGTTCCCGTTATGCTAGGTATCGTTACGAAAAGTGTGTGACTTGATACTCTGAGGATATTTTCGAAAGTGGGAAAGTGAACGCTGGCCTGGATTTTCGAGTATTAAATCTTAAGAGTGAGGATTTGTATGGCTGTAAACCGCTTGAACACTTGCGCCTACACCACACAACCTACCCTGGCGTTCTCTATGCATCACCCTCACCTGCAATCCTCACCGCTCTCCTTCACGTCGTCTACCCAAAGTAGCTCCCAACCATTAATCTCCCAATAGAACGTTGGGGGTTGCCTTCAGATCGTGTAAGATCCCGTCCACGTTTCGATCTTTGCTGCTTTTGATGGTATTTATATAGTAAGTAGTATCGAAATTCTCACGACTTCAATATTCCTTAGTTCAGTCCACGGCTCTTTTCACCCCCAACGGCATAAGACAAATAGCCTTCAAACAGCACATTCATAGGATGACTAGCTGCTCAAGCTGAAACCTCTGCATGAACTTGTAGAATTCTTGATAGCCATCAGATCTTGTCTGCTGGATAGATGATGCCATTCTGCCTTCTCAACTCCGTTGTAATTTGTAGCACTGTTCGACTCAAGTCCTCCAAGTCCTTTGCAGCTTTCTTATCATCGTTTTGGATTATTCTCGCAAACTCTGCCGCTTCTTCTTTCAGCTTCAGCTCCTCCTTCGGGCCTGCCCACTCTTTGGTCTCTTTCGTTCTTGGATTAAATAATTTCACAGTATCGATATTCATCGTTGCATTCACTGTCACAGTACCATTTTCACCGTAGATCTCGGAAGGCGCGGCCGAGTTGTAGCATTTGCTCTGGTTGATGGATACGGAAAAGTTCTCGTATTGCAGCAATATGAATCCACCACCATCGGTACCTGTCCGGCACCTAAAGGCTTGATAGGTTGACGATCTAGGACGTCCGAATAGGGCGACGGCAAAGGTGATGGGATAGACGCCGATGTCTACCAAGGATCCGCCGGCGAAATCGAGGCTGAAGACATTAGGGGTTTCCCCATTCAGCACGTTTGTGTAGCGGGAAGAGAAGGAGGCATAGGTCAGGCTGGCACCATATACCTGACCTAACTGTGTAAGTCCGCTCTTCAATGTCTGGAAATTTGCTTCTTGGATGTGTCTGTACGCTTCGATGAGATAAACTCCATTAACACGAGCTAGGCTGCACAGGTCCTCGAACTCTGCAACGGTAGTTGTTGCAGGCTTCTCGAGGATGACGTGCCTTTTGTGTTGGAGGATGAGTTTGGTTTGTTCGTAATGCAGAGAGTTGGGAGATGCGACATAGATGACTTGGATGGCGTCACCGGCTAATGATTCGATTGAAGTATGCACAGAAGAGACATCGTATTTGGCTGCATATTGTTCTGCAGTTTCTCTTGTCCTTGAGTAGACCGAGGTCAACTTCCATAAGCCCGTCGCATGAGCACCGCTGATCCATTCGTCGGTAATCCAGCCTAGGGCTCGGTGAGAAAAACGGCCATCAATAGGGCATCACTTGTAGGTGTACTTGTGCCAATGACCCCAAATGTCAGGACCATGCTCGCGGTTTTCTCAAAGCATCGAAAGAAAGAGGAAAAGATGAGACCAAGAAAAGGGCAATTACCGCCAGGAATGCCGTCGTAGGAGATCGAACCCACCTACGCGGTAGAGACGAAAATTGACGAGTATGAGGTCACAGTGGCACACAGTGCTAACGGCTTGAACATCCTTTACCGAAATGAGTGGAAGTGGAGACGGCGGCCTCCGTCTGCAGGGCACGCATGTAGCCGCTCTCCCCGATGCCACCAATTTTCTGATCGAATGAGCGTCTGTACTCCGTCTGTAGCGTGGGTTGTCGTACCGGACGTCACAATGGTGCAGGAACAGGGTCTGACTCTCTCTCTGTCTCCACCGATTCCAATGTCCATGTATCGCCTATCGCCCTACTTCTTACCCATGCCCTCCACAAGGGACCTTCACGTCTTAAATGTTCGGGAAGGGCGCATCTCCAAAGCTTACCTATATCATTTCGGGGATGCCTAGTCTGCGTTTATAGGACCATGCTGAAGACTAGCACTATCAGGCTCCCGCAGTGATTTGGCGACATGTTCAGTTTTGGTGGAGGTACGTCTAGTAATCCTGAAGCATTTCGCAAAACAAGTTTTCTTTCGAGTTTTTGAGCAACAAGAATGTCCGAGACAAGAAGATACCCCACACCACGTGTTTGAATTTTCAATCAAGTGTTTTCGCGTCCACTTGTGCAACTTTTTCATCTCGAAGGTTTTTTTTTTTCCAGCTCTGGATTAAGCGTCTTCCAATAGTGGTAATCTCGCGCCACTGCTATGTGATTTGCCAAATAATTGATCAACACTTTTCTTTTGATATTCTTTTCAAAAGTTCATCATGTCATTTCTGACAAGTTCTAAACTGAATTCTAATGGAAAATAGCTGCGTTCTCGACGGCGCATGAGCCAGAGAAAGAGCGAGATGCTCCACCAAGACCGACTCCTATAGCCTTTCCGGATACCGAAAGACTGAGTAAAGCCCTTCACCAGTGGTGGAAGTCCCATAGACCACCAAACTTCCTTCCACTCTTCTCTAGAATCCGCAAGCCGACCGATGCCGATGAAGATCATCTCGCGGCATTGAATATTAAAGTTGTGCAAGGATGTAGCCTAGAGGATTTGGTACCAGGAGAGCATCATGGAAATTCCCATCTTCCGCCGAAGGCATGGCTGAAGCCTCCTTCGACTGACCAAAGCCAAATGCACACTACTTCTACGAGCCAGCCTGTTCTGAGCAATGGTAGACCTGTCCCAGATCATGAAATATTCTACTCTCGCGCAAAGGAGCTCCTCGTGGAGAATGAGGCAGCATACAAGGTTATTAGCCGATCCACTCCCAAAGGCCAGGCACCTCCACGGCTTGCCCATTTCCGACGATTTTGGGAGGGCATGGACTCCCTTTCTCACTACTGGGATACAAGCGCAGACGAATATTACGTCGCAAGTCCAAATGGCCATCAAGGTGACAAGGCTGAGTCCGCAGATGAACCCCCAACCAAATCAATTGGAGATAGCGACGTTCCCGTCCTGCTCACTTCTTCTGTCCCGCCACCGCCTCCACCTCGGAAACGGACTAAGACCGGTGAAGGAGACGATGTCTCACACGTTGGAGTCGAAGGCATGAAGACTGTCATCCTCGACCGTACCGCTCCGTCTTCATCGCAATCTCCTCCGATCATTCCGCCACGGTCCTCTTCCACCTCATCGTCTGAACCATGGGATTCTCTTCCGGCTGCTCCTCAATCTCAATCCAAGCCCTCAGACAGCGAGACCGCGACTGCCATGAAGCCATACCCTCAACTCCGTTATCGGGGCCATCGGATCGCCGCAGGCTCGCAAGTACCGCTGTCCTTCCTCTCGGATACCATCCGTGCCTTCGTCGAAGCCTGCGCCTGGCCCCACGGCTGCAGTCTCACCTCGCCTCGCCGACTCCCACAGCTCCAATTCGCCGCATCTCAACGTCCTGTACCTAAGAATCCCGTCTCCCACGGCGAAAAGAAGAGCCACGCAGAGCCCCCAGGCACGTCATCTCTCTCCAAACCCAGACACACCCACGCCGAAGCTCACGAATCCGTCCCATCCTCCTCTCATGCACCGACCGACCCCAGCACCCGCATGGACATCGACACCCGCTCCACCCAGCCATCTCTCGCCTCCGCCCCTTCCACCTCCCACAGCTCCTCCTCCTTCGCCGCCGCTAACCCCACTTCCTCTCCCCATGCGGACCTCGACCTCGACCCCCACTCCGGCAAGCTCCTCCTCCCCCTCCGCATCTCCGCCCTCATCTACCGCACCCCCGCCGACCGCATGCGCGCCCGCTCCGGCTGGCTCGAAGGGCCGCTCCTCGCGCTCTGGAGCCGCGCGGAGACCGGGCTGGGGAGGGTCGTCTGGGATCCTGCGGAGGAGCTGAGCGAGGCGTCGAGGGAGGCGCTGCGGGGGGCAGAGACGGAGGGGCGAGAGGCGAGCGGTGTGGTGAAGGACGAATCTGGCGAGGTGAGGGGAGGAGAGGGACGCGAGGAAAAGGGAAGCGGGGGAGAGGGAGAAGGTGGAAGCGGTGATGGTGATGGTGGTGGTGGTGGTGGTGGTGGTGGCGCAGGCGTGACGCAGAAGGAGGTGCTGGACGCGCTGAACGAGGTCGGGGCGCTGCTATTTCTTGCGCAGGAGCGTGCGAGGGAGGGGGCGGCGGCGAGGCGGCCGGGGGAGGGCCAGTGGTGGACGGAGAAGCCGAGGTGGGGTGGGGGTGAGGGAGGCGAGGTTGGGAATCCGGTGGGGAATACGGATGAGTTGAGTGGGGAGAAGGGGAGGGAGGAGGCCGAAAAGGCGGAGAAGAAAGCGGGGAGGGAGGAGGGGAGACGGCAGCAGGAGAGGGAGAAGACGGCTGCTTTGGCGATGGAGGCGAGGGTAGCGAGGGGTTTGGGATCGGGGAGGGAAGGGAGGAGGGGTAGTGAGGGGAAGAGCAAGGTGAGCGCGGCGGAGGCGTGGAAGGTGGTGAAGCCGGGGCTGGGACATTGGGACCAGAAGGTGGAGTTTGGGGGGATTGGAAGGGAACCAGGGAGTGCTTGGGACCAGGTATGCTTCTCTTCTCACTTTGTGTTACCCACAAGAACGATCAACAGAGTTGCTGATGCAAATCTTCCGCGTAGGTTTTCCTGGTGAGTTCAATGAACCGCCATATTTCCATCCTGAAACTACGAGTCCACGCCGCATACATTCGATATGTTACCAACGGTGAATGGCCAGATGTTCCTCCAGACGATGAGGCCTGGGACACGCCGTTGTTGCAGCGCAGTCAGTGGTACGATTTGTTCGACAAGGAGCAAAGAGCTGAGGCCGTGCGTGGCGTCTGGGGAGTGCTGACGCACCAGATGCGCGCTACGGGTCAAATAGATACCGACATGAAGACATAATTAGTTCAGAGTAACATTGAGAATGGAACAAAAGTCGGACAGTATGTAGATTGGTTTGAACAGGAATTATAGACGTCCCGACTCCATACAATCTGCCTAAATGTAGTCTTCGACATTATTATTTCTCTCTTCCTTTGTTGAAGAACCTCAACGGCAGTCTGACGGAGCGATCTAGAGGCTCGAGCTGAAGCAAAAAGATCCATCTGAACGAGAACACTCGTAATTAGACTAGCCAGTGCGCTGGAGCACAGAGAATGTTGAAGCTTCTCCAGAACGCCAACGCTTTTTGTTGAAAACAGCCCTTGCGGCGCTGACCAGGGGGTATCAGTTGATGTGGGGATGATTCCTGAAATGCCGCCATGCTAAGATGCCCACAAAGATCTATGTTGAATCTAGATCTTCTTCCAAAACTGGAGTTTCGGGAGTTTTTGAAATGCTACCAACGCCGTTTAGTTATGCAGTAGATTGATGCACAGGGACGGTACATCAGGGTGGTGAGGCGGACTATTAAATGATTAGAAGTTCAGCTTCTTTGGCTTCTCCCAGTTGAAATTCTGGTTGGAGAAATGCCCGTTCTTCGCCGTCTGGCAGTAGATTGGCTTGATGAGATCAAGCTCCTTGACAATGACACCTGGTCGGAGGTCGAAGTTCTTCCGGATGATGTCCACGAGCTCATTGCTGGTCTTGTCGCTCGTTCCGTAGGTCTCGACGAAGATACTGAGAGGCTCGGCAACACCAATAGCGTAGGAGAATTGCACAAGCGCTCGGCGGGCAAGTCCGCTATGGACGATTGATTTGGCGACCCAGCGGGCAAGATAGGCAGCCGAGCGGTCTACTTTACTGTAGTCCTTGCCTGAGAAGGCACCACCACCGTGAGCGCCCCAGCCACCGTAGGTATCAACGATGATCTTGCGACCAGTGAGGCCAGCATCTCCTTGAGGACCACCAATGATGAAGAGGCCTGAGGGTTGAATCTAGAAAGCCACGTTAGTACAAATGAACTGAAGCAGTATGATGGTGGATAGCTTACATGGTAGACCGTCTTGTCGTCAAGGTACTTGGACGGGATGGTCGTCTTGATGATCTTCTCCTTGATTTCCTTCCTTAGCTGCTCAGTCGTAATTTCTGGCGCATGCTGTGCCGAAACTACAACGGTGTCAACTCTCTTGGGGATGACCGCACCACCGTCGTGTGCATATTCAACGGTGACTTGAGTCTTGGTGTCAGGCCTCAACCACGGCAGAGTTCCGTTGTTTCGGGCAGTCTTCATGGCCTCGTTAAGCTTGTGTGCTAATTGGATGGTCAAGGGTAGCAACTCCGGCGTCTCGTCAGAGGCATAGCCGAACATGATTCCTTGGTCTCCGGCACCGAGCTTCTCCAACGCCTCTTCATAGTGAAGACCCTGGGCGATATCTGGGGATTGTTGCTCAATGGCAACGAGGACGTTGCAAGTATTGTAGTCGAAGCCCTTGTCGGAGCTGTCGTAACCGATATCCTTGATGGCATTACGGATGATCTTTTGGTAGTCAAGATTGGCCTTGGTCGTGATTTCGCCAAAGACCATAATCATCCCGGTCTTCGTGGCAGTCTCACATGCAACTTTGGAAAGCGGGTCCTGGGCAAGGCAGGCATCGAGGACAGCATCTATGTTTTCTTAGTTGCGTGATTAAGTAGTTGAATTGCAGATAAATTCTTACCGGAGACTTGGTCGCTGTTGCAACGATAGATTAGCAACGAATATTGTGAATTCTCATCACAAGTTCTCGAGATAAGCACTCACGCAATCTTATCAGGGTGCCCCTCTCCGACGGATTCCGAAGTGAAGAGGAAGGTTCTCTCTGGAGAGAAGCCGTTTACTGCGGCCATTCTGACGATATTATGTTGGTCAATTGAATTACAAGAACGAATCTCGGACTCGAAGACTTGAGAGAAAGGCTGAACGGGGGCTGAGGAAGGTAAGGTGGGTGCAGGTATGTTGGCAAGAGTTGGGAAGGGACGTGGGGTTTTCAGCGATGGGCGGTGGGCAGGCGCGGGCAGGGTCTTAAATTTATTGCAATGACGGCGGGCTGGCGGGTCTTCCCTCCTCCACCGAATCTTTTCGGCAGATCGCGCCATCTGCACCTTGCCCGGCCGGACCTCCGTTCAGTTCGCATGTATTTTGGGCACCCGAAAACTGGTGCTTGAACCACCTCTTCTGTCCAGCTTCGAGAGAACACCAGATCTTTCACACCATCATGAGCAAGTTCGGGTGTCTCATCATGGGTCGTCTACCATCCTCCTCCTGCTCCAATAGAGCTTGGGCTGACCCTCCATAGGGCCTGCCGGTGCTGGCAAGGTAAAAGAATGATACCGGTCGAGTCTCTCAAGTTTCTTTTCGCAAGACTAACGCACCTGTAAAGACGACTTTCTGCGCTGCGCTCATCCAGCACCTCCGCAACTCCCGCCGAGCATGCTACTACATCAATCTCGACCCGGCGGCCGAAGACTTTGCCTTTGAGCCTGACATTGACATCAAAGACCTCATCTCCCTCGAGGATGTCATGGAAGAAATGCACTTGGGTCCCAACGGCGGGCTCATCTACTGCTTCGAGTTCCTCTTACAGAACATGGATTTCCTGACCGAACCGCTCGAGACCGTTACCGACGAGTACCTTATCATCATTGACATGCCAGGCCAGATCGAGCTGTACACCCATATTCCCATCTTGCCGAGCCTCGTCAAGGACCTCACGCGGGGCAGCCTCAACATCAACATGTGCGCTGCTTACCTCCTCGAGAGCACGTTCGTGGTCGATCGTCCCAAGTTCTTCGCTGGTACGCTGAGCGCCATGAGCGCCATGTTGATGCTCGAGATGCCCCACGTTAATGTGCTGTCGAAGATGGATCTGATCAAAGATAGCATACCCCGGCGGGACCTGAAGCGATTTCTCGATCCCGACGTTGGCCTGCTGGATGAGGACGCCGAACGTGCGGCGAAAGCAGCGAAAGCGGATGGCACTCTGGTTGTGCCAGTGGCGCCGTCAGTCGAGGAGAATGGTGACCCAAATAAGACCGAGGATGTGATGGCGGGGAAGAGCTTCAGGAGGTTGAACAGGGCAGTGGGGAATTTGATTGATGATTTCAGTATGGTGAGCTTTTTGCGATTGAATGTGCAGGATGAGGATAGCGTGGGAGCTATCCTAAGTTATATTGATGATGCAATACAATTTCATGAGGCACAGGAACCAAGGGAACCAATGGATGAGATTGATGTTGATGAGATGGTGGGCTAATGTTACGCCATGATGGAAGCGTTTGATAGCTGGACGCCGGTGTTTGGGTGTTTTCTGGCGTTGAAGGGCAAAAAAAAAAAAAAAAAAAAAGAGGTATTTGAGTGGTGACATGGTCTATAGAGCAGTTGTGTTTGTCAGACAAACGAAGCGTGGCCAAGTTGCCATCGTACAACTCGCTGGCCTCAAAATTGATAGCGGGTGCATTTGCTCGCTCCCGTTAATATCGCTCATTAATATCGCTCATCGACGACTTGTCCTGAGTAGAGCTCAATAGCTGCGAGAGAAATATAAAGGCCATGTAGGGCATTAAACTATCCCGCAAATCCGAAGAACTAGAGGTTTTTGGTCTTATCAGGCCATCAACCACAGACAAAAAGTTCCATCCTATTCTCATCTTGGCTGTTCAACGCTGACTGTGCCCCTCGGGTACATTGCTATTATACCTTCCATCTCGCCGTAGTATAACTGGAGCTTGCTAGCATATATGTCTAGGCAGTCTCCCTCTCCGCCAGCAACTCCTCCCTCTCAAGACTCTTTTTCGTCTCTCTCAGCGAGCAAAAGGCATCATCGCCAAGCTGAGACCATCAGTGTGTCAATTACAAGCAAAGGGGATGACTTGCGGAGCCCCAAGACTCATTCCCCCAATGCAGATCTCGACGGACCACAAAACGTCAAAAAAGTTCAATTCGAAGAGCCCAATCCGGCAGCAGCTAACCCGAAAGATGAGAAGCCCACTGAAACACCGGAGTCCACGGGGGGCGGGCCTAACCACCCGACATTAGCCTCGCCGGAGCCTCGGCCGCCGAAGGCGCATCAAAACAATGGCAAAGGGGCCGGCATCCAGAACATCGATCATGCGGACTCCGATGGGCAGAGCTCCAAAATGACAATGGAAAACATAGGAGAGGTGGACAGGGGATGTAATGCTCGAGGGCAGTTGTCGGAAAATATTTAAGGTTCGGCGCGAGGATGCATGCGAGCACGGTGAAAAGTGTTGTATTAATATTAGGGGGACTACCATGCAGGGTCGGAAATAATGCACTCGTTTGGCGGAGATCCCGGATTTGCAGATATGATACAATGGGGGAGTCATCAGACACTGCAGGTAGACTGACCAATTCGAAGACTTTCATCATCCTGTTGGTCTCCGCTTTTTCTTAAAATCATCGATCCATTCCTGTGCCCGGGATCGGGGGATAACATAGACCTTTAGCATTCCGTCAATGACCTCGACTTTCCCGGTGGTCAGAGTCTTCGTCATTGGAAGCTTCTTGCCGACCTTGATCAGGCCACCGGTAGTAGTTTCCATGTAGCAGTCAATGCTCTCCACAGTGTATTCATGCTTCTCGTCCCAGGGCAAAGGCAACACGTAAGAAAGTTGTTCTTGAAGACTGACATGTTCAGAGAGATCTTTGATGAAATCGGTTTGGAGGTGGAGAGGGTAAAGGAGCATTGTAGGAATGAAAATGGTGGAAGAAGCATCCAGAGGCCTTTCAAGCTTAACTTTTGCATCCTCTAAGTCTGGTGCTTTGCCTGTGGCCCTGGTGTGTATATTGCGAGCCTTTAAAGCAAGTTTGAGGGCGCGCTCTTCAGCCCTTTCTCGCTCTTCGCGTTCTTCACGCTGCCTAGAGAGTTGAGCTAAATGCTTTTCACGCTCCTGAATTTTGGTGACTAGATTTTGGAGAGCAGAATTATTTGCATCGACATTGAGGCCGCTCGTACAAGCATCACTGGCTTCTGGTATCTTGTCCAGTGCCAGGCACGCCGAGGCTGAGCGATACCAGGCTTTGACATTTCTGAAATTAATTCGTAATGCCGCGGCACAGTCAAATGTACATGACCGATAATTTTCTGTCTCATCTCAGATTAGTTTTGAGACTGCTTGCCATGGGGTCGAGATTCTATCATACTTAGCTCTAAATTGCAAAGAGCCCTATTGACATATGATGCCTCTTCAGTTTCCTTTTCTTTTTTAGCCTCAGCCTCTTCATCAATCTCCACGATATCGATATCAGGCATCTCTTCTATACGATCTTGGATGGATTTAGAAGGTGCTTTCAGTACGCCTATAGCTTTGGTATAGAATTCTTTGGCATCCAACCAGTTTTTCATGCGGGCATGCTCGTTACCTTGTTGCCGGAAATTTTCGGCTTGTTCTGCCTTGCTGCCTTCATATGCCAGGGCCTTTATAGCCTCCAGAGCTACGTTCTCATTCCCCTGCTCGTCGGTCTCATCTAGCTCGGTCATGAAAAGGGGTACTTTGTTCATCATCTTCAGTACGTCATCCGCAGTATGCTGTTTAACATCTGCCATTGCTGGAGGCATTTCGGCGGAGGCTGCTGCGATATCCCTTGACTCAGATTGTTTTGAGGGCAAGCTGCCGCTTGTATCCAATGAATTTTGGTAGGCATTTTGAAGCTCCTTAAATTGGTGATCCATTTGCAACGGAGCGCATGCGCAATCAGAGTCAAGTATCTCTTGCACGTGTGGCAAGTTGTGTCCGAATTCGTGCACTGATAGGATTTGACAGGGCGATAGGGGCGAGCCTCTTTTCCCTACAATGCCTGGCGGGAAATAGATTCGTAGCAAGAGTAATTAACGCAAGAGCTGTATTAGCATGAAGAAGCAGACGCGTCAAACTCGAAACGGCCAATTTGACGTTTTCGGGATAATCACCGACGATACCCATGAACAACCTTTGCGCCAATCATGCCCACGTTTTCAGCTTCCTCCCGGGGGCGAACGTTGAAGAAATTTCCGAAAGCGCTCGAGCCCGGCCGTTGCTGATATGTATACACCAGATTTACGATAAGCTTTTTCACTCCAGTACCTGCATATACCTGTGTCCGGAGTCGTACTCGGTCGCCTCCCTATTGGTAGATCGCTTGAGGGTCATACGGGACAAAACAATGGCCAGTGTGGACAGTTGTCGCTTCTTCATGCCTTCTTCCCTTCCGCTCCAGCGTCTCCGCAATGGGTGCACCCAGGATGCATGCACTGCTGTCACTGCAATCCCTACCATCGACAGTGGCACCCTTCTGCTCGTCCCGCTTTGAACCTTCTTATATCCGCTTTTGGTCGGATGTGTACCCCACTCAATGATGCTTTGCTTAACACGGCGTTTGCGAAGGTACCAGACTCTTCGCTTGTGCCGTCCATTCTCGACTGATACTCAGCTGAAAAAGGCATTGCTGAAACATGTGGCACGGTGACTCGATTCCTCAAATCTGGTGGCCTAGGACTGGCAGCACGCCGGTGTGAGGTAGCGGCGTGAAAGACATGACGGGCCGACGGCAAGAGATTATCTTCGTGGACGCTTCATCACCTCACGATCCCCGGCAGTAGGGTTAGACGAGCCTAGAGCGAGAATCTAGATATCTGAGAGACGGCAAATGCAGCCCAATCACGGTGACGCGGAGCATCGGTCTCAATTCTTCATCGCCAAGCTTGCAAGCTGTGAGCACCCGCAATTGCCGTTCAAGGGCCCGGCTGCGCCCACTCTAGCTCTTTCCTCCAGTCATGAAACCTCACCTCGGGCATCTGCAAGCCTTTTTTGGTGAGCACCGAGGAGGGGCATGGTAACTATTGAAAATCGCACGTCAGTCGATGTTGACGTGCCAGACGATACCGCCGAACCCAACCGCTACCGCAGACGTGGCCAACTGTCCTCCAGATACGCTTCAGGAGCAGCTGGTGAGTGGTGACAGCTAACGGAGATCCCCAAAAAAGGTCAGCAAGTTTTGGAACCACTGTTTCGGTGCCGGATGCTGTCCACCAACTGGTAAGACTGGTAAGGAGGCGTACACTAAGGTACTCCACGCCGCGCCCAGCCCAATCAGTATCCCTGAGCCGATCAAGATCCATGCTCGCCCGACTTCCCCGTCAACGTTCTGACTGCAGCGCCCCTAAGGATTGCTCCTGATTTTCATTCCTTCGGCCGGTTCCCATTCGTTCGTGCTCTGCACTCCTCTCGTTCCGCATCGCGCTTCTCTCCTTAGAGCGTAACTAAAGGGGAGCCGCATGGTGAGCACAGGCGTCAATCATGCTTCCACACGCAGGCAGACCCCAGTCACAGACGGGATGGCCCTCACCGCGTCTCCTTGCTCTTGGGTTTTAAACTTCTGGCGAACAGCACAGAGACGTGATGGAGATGCTTGGAGTGGGCGTGCGCACGAACGCGAGTCGATCAAAGCAACCTTCAATTGCTGTTCCCTTCGGTCCGTTTTTGTAGTAGTTTTAATGTTTTCACTACCCTCGTGTTCTTGCTCCACCACAGCTGTTGGAAAGCGTACTGCTTGACTTCGTGCTTGAATCGTGTCAGCGTCATTTATCAACCTTGTTGCACTAGCAGACAGTCGGCGGCGGGACTACGCGGCTATCATCTCCTTGAGCTGATCATTAGGTCTTTTTCTCTCATCACGCTCTAAGGCTTGATGTACGTACACGCGAACTCTGCACGCAGATGGAACAATAGAACTAATACCAGCAGTCTTTCCTTGGGTATCCTGCACTCGTTTGAGACCTTAATTGCTCGGCTACTGTCTTTTACGACCATTTTTATCAGAACGAGTCATTACACCCGTTTTTGTCGGAAAGCATTCCCTGCATTATTCCCAGCTAGCCAGGCTTTCAAAGCTATCCAGAGTTAGCGTTTTTGTTCATGCGTTCAGGTGACGCTACCCCAGATATATTGTGGGTGAGGAGGTGGATGACCGTGTTGTGAGAAGGTGCGTTGCATTGCGGAAGCCGCGACACTCGTGCAATGCAGCTTCCCGATCTGTGGTGTACAACGTGTAGCAGCACCATACCACCCTGTGTTCTGTAATCACCTTTTGATATCCTACCTGACGCTGACCAGTTCCTCCCAGCGTTACGTCTACTATGACCCACGTTCGCAGTATGAGGGACCTATTCGAGGAGCATCAGGCCTTTACGCTTGCAGGTCAAGCTCTGCCCACTCCTACCGACACGCCATATACAAGATCTCGAAGATCTTCACGGCATGGAACTCCGACGCCTTCCAATCCTTCATCGTCGCCTCCTCCATTGCCTCCTGACTCCGGCAAGGACAACGCGCCAACTGAAGACGACGAGGAGTTCTCCATGCTCGACCCCCGCCGATTCACTCCCACACTGCACGCTTCACTTGTCTCTGAGATTCTATCATTACGAAGGGAATTGGACTCCAAACATCGATTCATTGAGAATCTCGAGCACAATCTCCAGGATTCACGGTCCGAGAGTGAAAATCTACAAGAACGATTGACGGAGACAAGTAAAGAAAACCGTTCGGCGAAGCGGCAGTTGAAGCAAGTGGAGGATGGAACACTAGCAGCCCTGCAGGAGCTAGCAAGCGAAAGAGATGATCTCAAGAACGTGCAAAAGGATCTTAGACATAAGTTAGAGGTCTCTCAGAAGCAGGCAAAAACACAAGAGCAGGACGCTGAGCGAGCCTACAATGTTCACATGAGCGAGAAACAGGGGTGGGAAAATGAAAAACGCGGTCTGGAGCGTAGGGTACATGCCTCTGAGAGTCGGCTCCAGACTTTCATCAATGAAGTCAATGCACAGCACGCAGCAGAATTCGGTCCCGAGCTTGGCGATGTCAGCGAAATAGAAGAGGATGCGAGGGATAGCGGACTGGGCAACGACAGTGATGTACCAAGCGCTCAATCTAGTCCAAGTCGCCAAAGGCCTACACGAGATCGCAGTTCTAGCAGTACTCGGCGAAGTAGCACCCGTCAAAGCAATCGATTTTCTATCGACAGTGCCCTCGGCTCCGGAAGGCAGTCGAGACAGCATGGCCGAACTTTGGCCGATGAGCTTGTCTTTGATGAAGAGGAGGAGGATCTTGATGACTTAGAAGAGATTGAAGATGCGTATGCAGACCGTGAAACAAGATTAAGAAGGGCGCGTGAGTCAAGACAGTCGTTCAACCAGGACGATAAGGCCAAGCGAGTACTTGGCCTTTCAAACGGACGAGAATCTTCTTCAGATCATTATGACAGCCTGGAGTACGAACGGCGAGATCTCATTCGACCTATTCAAGAAGTGCCGACTCCGAAGGAAGAAGAGCTAAGCCCAGTGATGCCAATGAACTCATCATATGTAGATGCTGGCATACAATATTCTCCGCCGACATCACCGACGCTCCCCATCATGGTTCCGACGTCGCCTCCAACATCACCCGAAGCCGCTCCGATACTCCAAGAGAAAGCTACGCCATCAGCAGAAGTGGAGGCAAACCAAAGCCGCAAGCGGATTGCCAGTCCAGTGCGGAGTCCGAGTCCAAAGCCACGAAAATTGACCTCCGAAAAGCCAGCTACACCGTTGGTTGTTCTAGTGTCATCTGCCACGCAGACTATCGAAGAATTTCCAGTCCTGGCACCGGTAGCAGACGCTGCTATTCAAGCAACGCAGCCAGGCTATGAAACCGTTGTGCAGCCTTCCTACAGCTCAATCTCTACTCAGACAGATCCGCCAAAAGAGGAGGCAGTCAATCACGGCAAGATTGAGAGGATGCCAGCGCCGGCCTCTTTGGCTATTCCTTTAATCGCGATCCACCCTCCCCTTTCTGGCCCTCCGTCTCCTAAAGAAGCTGTGTTGCCTCCCGCAACGAAAAATGCTGCCTGCCAGGTTTCCATTGAAGACCGAGTTCCTACTACAGACTCAGGTACCCAAACGGAAAGGATTACGATTGACCAACGTATTCTGAAGCTTCCACCACACTTATGGCCTTCTGCTATCAAGGATAAAGATCTGAGATCTGTAGAGACCTCTCAAGGAAGTAGAGAACGTTTACCAATTGCCATTGGCAAAGAAGATCTTGGGAGTGAGCGGCGACCTGCACTGGAATCGTTTGCGCTTTCGAAAGAGGCACAATCGCCACTGCCACTTACTGAGGACCATTACCCTGGCAATAACGACAATGGACCATTAGCCAAAGATGCTGTTGAGGGACCAAGACGGCCATTCAGGTCCGCTAGTCTTTTTGCCGGATTCAACGATGAGGAAGGTGGGGACGAGACTGATCTAGATGAACCTGATTCTCAAAGCAAAAGTCGAATAGCGCCGAAATCAACTTCAGTCAATAGACTAACGAGAAATGGCTTTTCCTTTTCGGATCCACCCACTCCAGTCCCTGAGGAGAAAGAATCCCCTTATAGTGATGTGCAAAAGGAGAGAGACGAAACATCGATACCAAAGGAGGATGTCGAGGCAAGGGTCGCAGAGAACGTTGCAAGTGGCAGGAACTCGTTAGAGAGGGCTCCGAGAGTCATGAAACCCATCCGAATGGCCAGTATGGTGAAACCGCCAAATCTTCGTCGATCGTCGCTCATCGCCAACGGGACTACCGCGCACCTACGTCAGGGCTCTAAAACACCAAGTGAGCGTAGCTTCGGTTCTGCGAGCATGAGCAGTACCGTAGCCCCTCCGCCCCCATTTCCTGTGCCTCTACGATCAAGCTCTCGTCGAGTGTGGCAAACCCGAAGTGAAGGATCATATAGCCCAACACCAGGCCAGAATGGAATGCATTCCGGACGACGACCGCTGGTAGACGCTGCGAAGCAGCATCCTGGGAAAGATGCCTTGCGGAAAGTACGTTCAGCGAATGTCATACCTCGTCATGCCCGCCGAGGAAGCCGCCCACGTAGTCGATCGCCACCAAATTCTTTCCAAAGCTCGATGCCGAGTTCAATCACCTCTCCGACATTACCTGAGCACGAGATTCCGGAGCTGCCTCGAGATAACATCAAGTCTCCGCGGCATGTTTTCCAGTTGCAGAAGTCAAATAGCAGAGCGGCTCAGTCTGATGTGACGTCTCGAACCGGTAGTGCGTCAGCAGGAAGTGCCAGTCAGCAGCAGTCAAGCGTTGTGGATGCGATCGCTATCACCATGGTTGGTGAATGGATGTGGAAATATGTCAGGAGGCGGAAATCATTTGGTGTACCTGAGTCGCCTGCGGAGGTTAGCAGGCCTGGTGAGGATGGTTCTATCACGGTGACTAGTAATGGCCAGCGTCACAAGAGATGGGTATGGTTATCTCCTTATGAACGGTCGGTCATGTGGAGCAGTAAGCAGCCAAGCTCAAACTCTGCGCTTATGGGCAAGAGCGGGCGCAAGCGTAAGTGTCATGGTTGCTTCTCCTTATATGATACTGATTTTTTTGTAGTGATCATTCAATCCGTACTCGATGTTAAAGACGATACGCCACTGCCAAAGAATGCGGGCAACATCTTCAATCGCTCTATTCTCATCTTGACTCCAGCTCGGGCTCTGAAGTTCACTGCCTTTTCTAGTGAACGTCATTATCTCTGGCTGACTGCTCTTTCTTTCTTGTCACACCATCCCTCACAGCGTCTGTCACCTCTTCCGGCCATTCCGGCACCAGAACCCAAATCCGTCAAACCTCCCTCATCCGAGACCCCGAGCGCAGAGCCGAAGATCCCGATCCCCGAAAAGGAGCTTGAGAAACCCACCCGTGCAACTGCCATGCTTCGACGTACTCCTCTTCGCGACTCCGTCCGTATCGCCAAGAGCCGTGGTGGCATCTCATCTCGTGGCCGTCCTGAAGGCCCTGCCCGTAATGCTACCGCACCGCCTACTCTACCTGAATTCCGAGAATCTTTCGACGTTGGCGTCGAACAAGAGATACACAGTGCGACAGGCACTACCTTCTTTGACCAAATCCACTCCAATCCGCCTCCTGCTGAATACCGCTTCTCCGACCTCCCCAGTAACGATCATCTCCGTCCCAATACAGCAGGGACCACAGGCACCGCCGAATCCGGTGCCGAGTACCCCAACGTCCCCCGCTATCATGGCCACGGCCGCAAGCGCAGCGCCAGTGGTCCCGTCGCCCCTTCCCCCAGAGACCTCCAAACCGTTCCCAGCAGCGGCCGTCTCGGCAGCCTCCGCGGCTGGACTCAATGGCCCGAAAAGCTCTCCTCGCGGCCCATGTCTCGCGACGGTGGCGGCGGCAGCAGCGGCGAACCACCACGCTTCTACACCGACGTGAACGATTCCACCACCACCATCGCCCCGCCACCCATCCCCATCACCCGCCCCCGCTCGCGCACCTCAGACCAGCACCACGCGCCCCTCCCCAGCACCATCCGGCCTCAATCTCGGCCGCCACTCCCAAGCGCGACCTCGGCTCCCCCTCCTCAGCTACCGGGCCAGCGGGCACCGCCGCCGTCGTCCCGCTCGGGCTCTCGCAACGGCATGATGCGCATGGAGGCGTTCGTGCAGCCGGTGTCGCAGCTGGCGCGTGCGGAGAGCGAGCCCTCGAGTGCGCCGCCGGTTGGGAAGACCGGCTTTGGTGTGGAGGCCGCGGTGTTGCTGCCGGAGCGGATCCGGACGGGGCGAAGACTGCCGGGGTTTGTGCCCCGGCGGAGGAGTAAAGTACCGGAGGCGTGGACGAAGGGCGTGGTTGTTGGGGGTGGAGCTGGGGAGGGAGGAGATGGGGGGGAGGGGTTGGCGGATCCGTTTAGAGGGTTCTGAATGAATGATTAGGGGAGAATGCGAATGAGGAAGAGGGGGGAGCTGGGTAGTAGGGCGGATTAAGGACGATACTCTATGTCTACGAATGGCTAATGAGGAAGATTGGTGCCGTATTTGCTTCGATTGCTTCGACGTTGTGAGTTTTACTTTTTTTTGCCTCAATCTTAAGGCTGCAGCCCTAGGCGCTTTTAGGTGCACTGAAGATTTGCTGTTGCTACAGATACCACGTTGTTCTCTCATCTACCTTGTCGTACATATTTGGTGGAAAAGCTACGTGATTGACTTGTCTATGGAGTTTTCGGGATATACCTATGGTGGTTATCTGAGTCCCACCAATTCAAAGCCCATGTAGAGTAATGTTTTGCCTTCTTGTATAGGATTATTTATCTATTTTTTTTTTAGATAACATCGACTACCTTTTTGTTTTTACTTAAATGCTGTCCGGTTTTGCTATGCTGATGTCTCTCGATACCCGGTATGTCACTCGCGTCCAATTCTTCACTTCTGACTGTGCCTTACGGGTAAAAGACCTAAAGGAGCAGATTTTGTCCAAATGAACTGTCGCACTGTGGAGCTGGGAGACAATAAGACCACAATAATACACTCGACAGCATAAGCCGCGCTTCTTTCCTTCCCAGCAGACTCATGATAGGCAGAAGGCCGTGCTGCAAGCCATTGCACGTTCGTTGCCAACAGGATGGCGTGATTGGCATGCAGATCTCAAACAGCACCAAGCAAGAGAGGTTCACCAGGGAATTTGCACGACCGATCCACTTAATCCCTGTCTTTCCAAGCCAGCAGCTTTGACCCGATGTTCGAAGCATACTGAGAGATCCTTCTGGGGCAATCGTTGGGATTCAAGGTGCCCGTATCCGATAAATGAAGAAAACCTTGACTGGGTTGAACCGAAGAAAGCAATCTGAAGGTAGCATGGGTTGGATTTCTCTTATCAATAATCCTCGTCCTTATTGACCACGTGCATAGGATAGGATATTGTTCGACGTACAGAGCTGGGATTACAAGCTTCAATGAGCAGTATCCAGTAGATGGACGATGGAGGGGTTGGAGCGACCTATCGACATATTTTGCTACCATGGATCTAATGTTTGGCATCGATCGATGCGGTGGAATTGCCTAATCTGTCAAGCTCCACCTCCAACCATGGACTTCTTTTATTTATCTTGCCATTTCCACTCAAATGGACGCGACACCTGACCTCAGGGAAGCTCTACTCCATGTGACAACGGTAGTACTTGTACAAGTAAATCCCAGCATTTCAGGTACGGTTCAGTGGAGGAACAACAGTATCAATCGATTTGTACCGCAACGAATTGTTTAACGCGGTGGAAGTCACGTACCTACCTGGCTCCGTCAATCTGATAAATATCACGTTGCGACTTTCAACAGGATATCGTGCAGTGGTCTAATCAACTTGACTCCAACTTGTTTAAATTCCCATGAATGTCTTGCGTCACGGCCTAATCCCTCGAGCTTGGTTAAATGGGACCAAAATTTCTCCCAGCGCAATCTAAGGCAGTTCATGATTTAGTCAGCACCTTTTCGTCAGGCAAAATTCTCGGCATCTCGCAATCTGGTGAGTGGTGGATATCGCTGACTTGATAGATTAATAAGTCGTCTACTTATCGACAGGAATCCGTTGCCGAACCCTAGCCAACCCTTGGAATAGCGGTCGATCCAAGAAATTGAAGTGGACGTGAACCAGATAAATACTTCTGATAGCGATTTTTGAACGACGTCGCAGTTACGGACTACATACGCGGTACGGACTATCCTGTACTTCTGCAAACGAAGTTTTTATAAGCAGGCAAAGCATGTAGGTATCCAGACGGTTGTTCTGCATGGTCCTAAAGTCCCAAGAGGACATGACATGCAGAAATGCATGGAAGAAGCAAAAAGCAAGTCCCGCAGGAAGAGCGATCCGTCTCCCAGGGGGAGCCTTTTTAAAGTTTCTTCCCATTCAAGGGACGGATCCCTTCCGGTGGGCCTTTTAACCACCTACATACCACCGGTGGCGGCGTCGTCCGGATGTAAGAATAGTGCCTTGGATTAACCACTTTATCCGTCCATCAAAAATTTTAGAATCTCCTAAATCATGGTGGAAAATGTCTTGAATCCAATCCAAGTCAGAATTCCTTGAACTGACGTGATCGAAATGTTGTTTTGGAGGGGAACCGGTCGCCGGCGCTTTTTCATTGATCGAGAAAGGTCAAGGAACCCTGATGCTTGTGGCACGATATCTGCGACAGATCGCGTATCACCCTTCTCGATTTGGTAGCCTACAATATTCAGTCGTTCGGCAACAAGAAGTTCTGTCCGCCAATCTCTCTCTATGATAACACCCTGAGGTACCGCGCCTAGTAGGCTCACTGCTTCTGAGATGCTCAAAGCCTAAAGTGATTAGTTTATTACCGGAGCTAGGGTGATAGGCACCGATAAAAATCGCCAGGACCACGCGCCAGGGACGATGGACGATGCACCGCGAGGATGGACGAAGGTCCCACTGGTGGAGCGTCGGTGAGGCGACTGACGTACAGAAGGCTTCATGTACGCTGCGAGAATTAACAGCAAGCCCGTCGGGTTCTGACTCGGAGTTGGCAGCCTACAAGAATCGTCGTAAATGAGCATTTGAGGTGGTTCGTCGAAGCACGTGGAAACATTGGGTTTCTCTCAGATCTTTTACGTCACGCATGAAGACACAACGAACATCTGGAGGCTCAAGTCTCGAAGTTGAGGGTGTTCTTTAAAGGCTTGAAGATGGGCGCAAGATCGATGGCATGATTGGTTGGCTACCCAGACGAACCGCTTTCAATCGCGAAGGAACCGCACCTTCTACGACCATCCCAACCACCGCACCACCTCACCACTCACCTTAAGCGACTTCTACGTGTAATCCTTGATCCCGCATTGCGAGGATAGATGGGTAGGCTTGTTCCTTCTCGCGGCGGATTTACCGCGTTTGTTTCGAGCTGCTGGCCGGCCCCTCGCACCTCCGACCACGGTCTCGGGCCTGTTCTTCCTCAACAACCTCCCCCCATGTCGGCACCTTGGAGTCTTACGCGTCCAAATTCGTCTCAAACGCACCAGTGCATGTCAACATTATGATCTACTCCTCTGTTAGATTCAAACCTCCATGTGGCCCTTGGCTGAACGTGGCGACTCTGTACCTGTTCCCACCAGTCGATCCGCTCTGGTTAATCTGGACCCTCCATTGCCTGACGAATTGATTGACTTGTATTCAGCCCACTTCATCCTGTTCATCTCCATGCATCGGCTCATTCCAGTGTTCCGGCGCTTGATCGACCGGTGGGTAGGCCGCAACCCTAGATTGTTGTCGTCCAAGTGCCGCTCCGAGCTTCTGTAGGTCTGCCAGCAGTGTCCTGCTCATCATTTGATTGTGTCATATGTAGTATTCTGGCCTGGGTGAGAAACGGTATTTATTGCTCGAGTTCTTCCCTACGCTTCAATTCTCTAGTTACTGCAAGATAAGTCTTCTTCAACCACTCTCTTACTTTTTCCGTCGACCTTCGGCTGGCACGAAAGGAGTTTTTGCACATTTGACTGCTCATATCTAAGTTCTCTCATCAATCACATCCGTTTCGCTATGGCACCTATTTTCTCATATGCGGCGCTCCTAGCCGTTATCCCCCTCGTCTTAGCAGCACCTGCACCGGCTCCCACGACGGAAGCCACAAGAACATTCCCTCATCACCCTCTAGGCACTGGCAATCACCATCATCACCACGCACCTCCCTCGGGTGAGAAAGCACCCTTCCCAATCGAGCAGCGGAAGGAGATGCCTGAGGAGAAGCCCGAGCACTTCCCTACTCCAAGCTTCCCATTCCCCACTGGCGGTTTCCCATTCCCAACCGGAGGCTTCCCATTCCCCACTGGTGGATTCCATAGGAAGCATGAGCACGAGCGACGCGCTGAACAGACTCCCAAACACCGCGGACACCCTCAGTTTCTCCCAACCGGTGGGTTCCCGGCGCCCACGGGTGGCTTTCCCGCACCCACTGGCGGCCCGTTCCCTCCTCCACCGGTACACAACGCCCATGAGAAGCGTGATGTTGGCAACAAGAAGTTCAAGCCGCATCATCGCCGGCCGGGTGCTCCGCTACCCACCGGTGGCTTCTTTCCCCCACCTCCGGCCGAGTCGGATCAGGCTGCGAAGCGCTTTGAGCCTCACCCCCATCATCACCATAACGGCACTGGTGCTACCAGGCTACCGCCAGCGCCCACCTCAAAGCCGAGCTTCTTCGTTTACGAGTAAAGATCTGGTAGATGGAGAGTGAGTGGAAGACGTTTACCCGTGATGGTGAAAAGTTCTTTGCTTGTGGATCAAATCCCAAGCACCGCTCGTGAGCAGCTGCTTGTCGTTTCCTTGTCTTCGGTATCCCGACGGTTCGTTTGGTCGGTATTCGAGATGAGATGTTAACATTCTGATTGAATTGGCGCTATCTTTCAGGCTGAAGATTGCTGGGCGACTCCTCAACCGCCATTCGCTCCACACGCGTCATTAGGGCTATGTACATAACTACCTCGGTGGCGATGTATAATGGGATTTGGATGGATTATAGAACTGTGGCTGTCTGGATAGGATAGTTCAACCTAGCTCTCAATGACATCCTGTCTTTATCGGCAATCATCTGACACCCGAGACTCGGTTGTGAGACGATTTCCGTTTGCTCTCGAATGCTCTCGTCTTGCGCAGACATTCCCTGCGCGATTATCATGCCTTTTAGATTGCTAACCATACCTTGCAGTGCATAGGCACCTGCATGCGCCGACAATGAAGTTCATCGCCTACGCACTTTTTACGGATCAGGCATATCAGGTGGTCTCTGCTGAGGATCTCGCATGATTGGTTCCCGACACTCGGCCTCGCAACGCATGCTCAACTACACAAATCTCATACTAATGACAAATCATGCTTCTCTACCCGTGTGGTCTTCATCGCTGCCGTATCTCTTTGTAAGATTGAGAAGCGCGCAAGTGCCACAGGCCCGCTATCTGGCCCAGTCACGCAGATTGGATACAAAACGTTGAGCTCTCAAATACATCATTTGGTGTTCATGCCTTGAGAAATCTACTCTAGGTGATTCGCGAGAAGGGAATAAGCGTTGTCAATATTACTTAACCAGTGTCCTTGCGTGCCGTTCCGCTAAGGCAGTCCATTCTGGAATTTGGTAGGAGATCCAATACCCTCATCTCAAATCGCTTTTCTGTCACGAGATTCAGGTCACAACTTGCGAGACGACAATCTCGTTCTTCGACCCCAGTATGGAGTCGCGTAAATGCAGTCGGATATCATTTCATGGATTTAACTCGCAGAGCCGATGCTATCTAACGAGTAGTCCGAGCAGTAAATGCCTGAAACGTCAAGATCATACATTCTTCCACCAAAAATCGTCGATCATGAGTTACTTGGGCACATTCTTGCACGCTTTCATTTATCTCTCTTGCGAGTCGGGATGACTGACATTCGTGCCAAGTGCGCTGGCTCGAGGGTGCTGCAAAAAAGCGCCAAAGCCATAGCGCAGATAAGACAAGCTGGGCCCGTGCGCGGCTCGTGCGATGGAATATTCTGCCCATCGGCACCGCCTCAGCTTTTCCTCCAATGGTATGTAATATACCCGGTACAGAAAGAAGAAAGCTTTTTCGATCTCTTCGGTCTTTTCCGTCTCCTCCTTCAGTCAATGGAAAGTTTTATCCCACCCTCGAAAACGTGAGGGTGGTACTACAGCCAAAGGATATATGAGCTGGCTGGCGAGACATGGTTGGCTACAGACTTAGCGTCTTGAGCAGGTAGCGATCAGCTCTAGCCTTGCGCACTCTCTCCGCTAGTCGTCCAGCCCACGTCTCCCCACACGTGTCGAGGCAACTCTCAGCGCGTTTGAATGGCTTCGCAGGGCCATCATCAACAGATGTCCTCCTCCTCCATCAAGATCACGGCCCTATTGGATTTCAGGGGCAACTTGTATATATCTTGACGATGCTACTGCTCATTGAACACCGCCACGTGCCGGTATCTCCCATATTCTACTCCTGTCAACGAATGTCAGGGTCAAGCTTACCTGCAGTCCTGGAGCTTTATCCATGCTCCTAACATTTCACAACTGCTCGAACCCCATGATAGCCGCTCAAGCCTTTCCCTCGTTTTTCTCCCTGTTGATGTAAACCTCTTTCCCAAGATGGCGCGTCTTCAGCAACGTCCTGAAGACTACACCGTAGGCTGGGTTTGCGCGCTTCAGGTAGAGCTTCGGGCTGCCCGAGCAATGCTAGATGAGGAGCACGAAGGCCCGCCGATCATGGATGGCAATGTTTATACCTTTGGCCGCATTCAGCGCCACAACGTAGTCGTAGGCTGTCTACCTCCGGGCCAATATGGCACAAATCGTGCAACTGCGGTGGCGACTCGAATGATGATAACGTTCCCGTCAATGCGACTTCGATTCATGGTTGGCATCGGAGGTGGTGTCCCGGGTGCCGATGCTGATATACGTCTTGGAGACGTAGTTGTCAGTAAGCCAGTAGACAACCTGCCAGGCGTGGTACAGTATGACATGGGAAAGAGGTTGCCCAACGGGTATCAGCGGACTGGCTGTCTCGCGCCACCCCCGGAACTACTATTGCAGGCGACCTCTAAGCTGGAGACAAGTCGAAGCAGGAGATTGTTGTCATCACTCCTCCCGCACGACTTCCAGCGCCCCAATTCACAAGATATACTCTTCAAAAAAGTGTACAATCACATTGGTGGATCGACTTGCAAACACTGTCGTCGGGACCGAGTCTTGCCGCGCTCGAAACGTACGGACAAAGAGCCAGTCGTGCACTACGGCACTATAGCATCTGGAAATCTGGTCATGAAAGATGGCGTTGAACGAGATAGGCTGCGAGATCAGATAGGCGGACTCTTGTGCTTCGAGATGGAGGCAGCGGGACTCATGAACGACTTCCCGTGTCTTGTTATTCGAGGTATATGCGACTATGCAGACACACACAAGAACAAGGACTGGCAGCCACATGCCGCAGGGGTAGCTGCTGCCTACACGAAAGAGCTATTGTCGGTTATACCGTCAATAGCCGAAGAAATACCACACCTTGTCGATCATACCTTCAAGGCCGAGAAAGGTTCGTATCCAATATTGCACCAAAGGTATACCTACGTCCACTGACGGCACATCTAGATTTATGGCAACCTACTAAAGCAGAGCAAGACCGTGAGTCATCCGATTACCTGGCTTTCCACATCGAAACTGAATAGTAAGTCTAGGTTGCCTACAAGCCCTGTGGTTTCGCGAGGTGAGTGTGCGAGAAAATAATATTGGTGACAAAACTCCTGGCACTTGTGAATGGCTTCTTGATAATGAATCATACAAATCCTGGTCCGATCTAACACGGGGAATTTTGTGGGTAAAAGGCAAGCCCGGTGCAGGAAAGTCAACGTTGATGAAGTTTGCACTTGAGACAGAAAGGAAACACGACGATTCTAACTCTTCGATCATTCTTGCATTTTTCTTCTACGGTCGTGCCGGAAACAATTCCATTCAGAACAGTCTACTTGGTCTCTACCGGTCCCTTCTGCACCAAATGCTCACTCAAGTCCCTGAAATGCTACTACAATTTATGAAGAGGTTCAAAAACGTTCTTGTGCAGTTCATGGACAAGCACAAGAACCTTCCAAAGAGCGCGGGTGAGCAGAAAATCGACTGGACAATGCACGAAAGTGAATTGCGGAACTTTTTAAAAGATTGGATACCTCACTACTCCAAATCATGTCCAATATGGATCTTTGTGGACGCCCTCGATGAGTCTGGCGAGAAGATTGCGAGAGAAATCGTGCAGTACTTCCAACGCATGATGAAGGATGCTCAAAATATGGATGGCTTCCTCAAGATTTGTTTTTCCTGTCGGCATTATCCCATCTTTAGTTCGCAAAATTGGCTGGAAGTGTGCGTGGATGACGAAAACGAACAAGACTTGGCAATGCATATTCGAGAACAATTAGAAGACAGGCCAGATGCCTTAAAACTCCAACAAAAGATCCTTAACAAAGCTCAGGGTTTGTTCCAATGGGTAGTCCTTGTCGTCCAAATGATTGCAGAAATGTATGATGTGGGAGAATGGGGAAACATGGATACTCTACTTGAGAAAATTCCAGAAGGACTGGTGCCATTCTACGACAATATACTGGAGAATCTAGCTACCAAGGAACGCCAACGATCGGTGCGTTTAATGAGGTGGATTTGCTACGCGATAAGACCACTTTCGGTAAAAGAAACACAGTGGGCGATGATGCTCGATGGGCACTGTCCATTCGATTCGCTCGGCCAGCTAAGAAAAGACCGTCAGTTCGCAGCGACAGACGAGCAAGTACGAAAACAGATAAAAAGTCTTTCGGGCGGGCTTGTGGAAGTTGTGGAACAAGAGGATGGGACAAATGTCGTCCAGTTCATCCATCAGTCTGTTAAGGATTATATGATCGAATTTGGACTCCAACGCCTCGATTGCAAAGCCGGGAAAAATCACAGCCATTTACAGTTATCCAGAGCTTGTATAAGTTATTTGAAGATGCTGGAAATCCGTGGCTGTAGGCCCCGAAGCGATGCTTTGATATTTGATTATGCAGGAACGGAAAAGATCATCAACACATCATCAAGAGAAGTCGCGAAAGATGAGTTGTTAGAGCTTTTCCCGTTCCTTCTCTATGCATCAAGAGGATGGGCCGAACATGCAAACAACACGTTCCGTTCAGGCCGATATCGCCGGGTCTCTGATCTCCTCCCATGGCCATCAAGCGATTTCTCAGACACGCTACTTCTTCTCGCTCAAATCTTGTATTACTATAGTACGGAACACGATCTATATCGAACCACACTGTTCCCTTGGAATACCACAATTCTACACCAAGCCGCCCTGTTTGTTGTAGATGGACTAGTCGAAGCCATCTGTAATTATGTACCTGGAGCAGCGGATCGGAAAGATATCTGTGGGAGAACAGCACTCTCCTGGGCAGCTTTGTTACTACCAGCAGAAGAAGTAGGCTTCCGAGACAGAGGGATTACAGAACGTCAGTATACTAAAAGAGTGGCGAACTTAACAAATGAATTGGTGGAACAGCAAACGGTGGACTTAAATTCAAAGGATGAGCTCGGACTGACTCCATTGGCAATTGCATGCCGTTACCAGAACGACGATAATTTTGACCTACTTATAAAGCAGCGTGGCGTGGATGTAAACTCTCGAGACTTCAATGGCTTTACGCCTCTTTCTTGGGTAGCGCAGCACGGAGGCGACTTACATATGGCCAGAGTACTTCTCAGACATAACGCAGACACGGACTCCAGAGATCCGGACGGCCTTACACCTCTCACTTGGGCGGCGATATGTGGAGAAGAAAGGACTGACATGGTCAGACTGCTTCATCAGCGAACTGCAGATGCGAACCCGAGGGACTTGGATGGCCTCACACCTCTGTCTTGGGCGGCAAGTTACGGATTATATAACGTGGCTAAGACGCTCCTCGAGCGAGACGGTGTGGATGCAGATTCAAGAGATTCTGATGGCTGTACACCTCTCGCTTGTGCAGCAAGGACCAGGGTAGACAAAGAGGGAAGTGCTTCGGTGGCTAGGCTGCTCCTTGAGCGCCACGACGTGCTGACGGACTCAAGAGACTTGCACGGCCGTACGCCACTTGCTTGGGCAGCGAGAAGTGCCCATCCTGCTGTGGCTGAACTGCTTCTGACGTACGGGGCAGATGCGAATTCAAGAGACTCGAACGGCCTAACCCCTCTCGCTTGGGCCGCAAAGAAGGGGGATGTGCCAACTATCATGTTCTTGATCAGAGAAAGCGATGTGAATGCTAGAGACAAAAGGGGGCGATCACCACTATCGTGGGCAGTAACAAGAAGTGCTATTTACTCTTTTTCCGAACCAAAGACCATTGAGGGCGTGGTGCAAGCTATACTGGAGCGACATGATGTGGATGCCGACTTAAAGGATATGAATGGCCGTACGCCATTGTCGTGGGCAGCAGGGAGGGGGACTCTTCGATCCAAGAAGACTGTGGAGGAATGTGAGGATTGCGCGGATGATCCCGCGATGAGGCTTTTGCTCGCACGGGTTGATGTTGATTTTAATTCTCGAGACATCCATGGTCGGACGCCTCTGTCGTGGGCTGCTGAGGCAGGATCCAGGCAAGCTCTGAGGTTGTTGATGGATCTTGCCGATGTCGATCTACACGCTTGCGACGATGAGGGTCGAACACCGCGATGGTATCTGAAGAAGTTTGTGAAAGACAGTACAAGGAACGATGTGCTGACGTACAGTGACGAGAGTTTTTACAAGGAGCTTCTATCGCGATTATCCTAACATGAAAACAAACATTTTTCTATGGTTGATTCTAGAGTATGAATTGATGTGATAACAAGGTAGTGATGACATGCTGCTCAGAGTCACAGATGCTGGAGATCTAACGCCAATATGCTGTACCACTGCATAGCGTTTCCTGTAAGCCAGACGACATCAAGATGTACCGTTGTGTCTTAGTCATATTGTATACTTTGCCGGTGACTTACAGTATCTTCTTTGCAGCCATCACAGTAACGTCGAGACTTTCGATCTAGCCCTTGTGGACGTTGCTCGGAGTAAAGGTCGATCAAGTATGCCTGATCATGGAGGGTCACGGACGTATTCCAAATCTGCTTCAGTTATCGATGTTGCATTTCCGTACGAAGCTAGCGTGAAAGGCATGCTGGGAAACCATCATGGAACTGGAGGAATAAGGTCATTGTGCCTGGTAATGATAACGCTGATAGCATACTGCTTTATCACTTTGCCTCGTGCGGCTACAGGGGTTGTGTTGTCAGTGGACCGAAATTGGCTTTATGCTACTTCATCGTATGTGCGCACTGCCGTACACTGAAGATACGTGGTCGGCAGTCCATGTCTGAATCTTTTGGAACAGCCATAATTTGAGCGGAAAACTCGCAAGCTGCATGCAAAGATCTGCAGGAGCGACATCTACACTGCAGTGTCTAACCATATCCAGATAGCGTCATTCCCGCTGCCGCGGCACATCGTCATACATCACTTTTTCGAGCCCAAAAACTGGTGTCTTCTTCATATTCCAGCTTGCGCAAACTCGGCGATGCCGCTGTATGGGTCATCGCTGGCGTGCCACAGAATTTGTCTCCGCCATTGTTACTCTTTGCGTCTTCTGAGTCTAACTTCTCCTTGCTCCTTCGTGTTATCTGCGCTCTGAGATATCCTCAGTCAATCAATCTCACCTTGGATCAGACCGGCCTGCCAAATGGTCTTCTCTCCTTCAATATAAAATACGGAGTCTCCTTTGTTGAAAATGCTCACTATCAGCCCCAGTACTTCGACGTGCTCCTCATGGGGCATTGTGAGGAAGAAATGGAAGAAAGCTCCGCCGGTTTGTGTGTAATTCAGATAGTAGTCTCTGGCGGTGAGCTCGAGCAGTCTTGCCGCAGTCTTACTATCTTCGGTGTCTCTATTGTCACGTCGGAAAGGCACCTCAAGGTAACCTTGACTAGATGATCAGTCAAGTCTGGAATAAAGAACCTCAGCATATACAACCAAACAAGCATCTTGTCCTTCATGTGGATCCCGAACTGGATGTACTAGTACGTCTGGAATCACAAGACGATAAAGCTTGGCGGATCGATGAATACATAATGCGCAAGTATCGGTGGGCACCTGTTTGCGAGGAACGAAGTGTACAGGTATCCAGGCGTGGGTATGTAGGGCGATGCTCTACCATTGCGAGTTGGCTGTTGCTTGCTTACCACCTTTTTCAGGGGAGATTTTGAAGGAGTTGCTGACCATGTCAGTGAGGCAGCCTAGACAGTTTGCCTGTCCCTTGATGAAAGTCTTTGATACGGCTGCTTGCTTCTGTCTAAACAGTGAGGCCAAAAAAACGTAAAAGTGACGTCACAAGGCGTCATATTTCACGTAGGATGCTTTGCTCCAAATTCCAGGTGTCAACAAGAGAAGGAAGATCAATCTAGGTAGGTATGTCAGTGAACTTAACTATGAGGGTCCATCGGGACGGGCGATCCGACTGCCAATCTTCCACACATGATCGAATCAGTCCATGGCCCGATCTTCGCGTCATACATTTTGCAACTCAGCACGCATCCAACCGAAATACATGAGGGTTTGGTCCTGCAAGTCGAAGCATCAATCCTTCAGTCTTGCGCTCCGCCTTTGCCGAGTCCCTTGATCATTAGATGCGAAACTTCTAGTCTTCTTTTGACCGTTTGCAAGAATTGCTCTGATCTTGAGTATAGTTCGGAAAATCAGACACAATGGGAGAAACTATTTCTGAAGCGATCGGAGCTGACCACCACTCCATCGATATTTACTATGACAACATCAAGAACGCGGTCGATGATGCCGCTAAAGTTCGCTGGCGGAACCAGCTCACTTGGACGCTCGCCCGCCATGCTATCAGTGAGGAGCTGACACTCTATCCAGCCATGGAGAAGCACCTCGGAGATATAGGCGTCCAGCTCACAAAAACAGACAAGGAACAACATCTTGGGGTGAGTCTAAGCCAACGAAACATGCCTGGCCGCGACTCATGTAGGAACAGGTCAAGAATTACCTATATCAAGTACAAGACATGAGTCCAACAGATCCAAAATTCTGGCCGCTCCTAGATGATCTGATGGGGGTTTTACATCACCACATTGAGCACGAAGCAAACGAGGATATGCCGCGTCTTGAGAAGCTACTACCTAGAGCGGAGAGCGAGGCTTTGGCCCGGGATTTTCAGAGAACGAAGTTGATAGCTCCTACTAGGAGTCATCCGGATGCTCCCACCCAGGTCCATCTTGAAACCCTTGCTGGATTGTTAGCAGCCCCGCTCGACTATGTTCGCAACATGGTGAGGGATTTTCCAACAGACAGTGACCAATCTGAAGCGGACGAGCGTATTCAGAGCAGGAAAGAAGACAGACCAAATAATGCAGCTGAGAGTATCAAGGCGCGCTAGCTGTAGTGTAGCCACCGAAATATTCCCTGCAGACTCATGTAACATGGGCGCCTGCACTAAGTACTTAGAAGTAGCACGAGATACTACGAATGCCAGGCATCGACAGGACTGTACACTTTCAAATCTGGACATAAAACTTAGTAGACAGATTCAGCACCTACGTTGTCCATCTTGCAACCCATTGGGCCATCCGGCTACAATCAGCAGATATGAAAAGCTTACTCGAGAGTTTCCTGGGAATCCTTGTGAAAAACAACGCATACGGAATGTTTCTTGGCCCATCTAATCAGCAGACCTTAACCATGCACGAGACCTAAGCATTTCACAAGCAAGGGGTCCTTTGCTCTAGAGTCGGCTGGGGTCAAAAGATACTGGCGGCCTTGAAAGGTAAAGAGTCTTACCAGCGCACCAATGTCCATTTCACATGCTTCCACTGGAACTCAGAGCTACTACTCTTCTTGAAATCGCTGCGGGGATATCAACGTTCTGCAGATTATCTTCCGATCTTGGATGCGAGGCAAGCCCCATGGGGAATTGCATTGTGCATTGCTCAGGCATCTGATAAGACTGAAATTGACCACGTCCCTAAACGGAAATGCGAGGACATTCGAGGCGGTTGATAAGGCTAGACTGAGGCATCTCTACATATACTGCAGTCCCAACGCTTCGCATTCAGGCGCCTTGCCTACTAATCCGAGGGATTCCCGAGATTAGCCTTGCGGACATAGTTACTCTTAGCAGCAGGGTCTATTCTTTACGGTGAAATATGGGAGCAAGAAGTTCACTAGCCGCGAAGAGAGCTGAGCAAGCCCGAAGCCATACTGAAAGAAATACATGGTGTGTTCGTTACCATAACTGTTTGTGAATATCGATTGTGGTCAAGCTCAAGATCAGGGGAGCGGGCTATCGTCACACGGATCGAATAGAAGCCAGCAGTTTAGGGCGAGCCGAACGAAGAAAAATTTGCGCAGGTATTCAATGTAGCATCTTCAAGCCGTGCATTGCACTATCATTGTCAACAACCTGCATTAAGTTTTATGTGTTCACAACGCTCATGTTCAATACTCTAGCCCGCATTTCGCAAAGACATCGTCGCTTTACTCGGACGCAAGACGTGGTGATATCATCTCTGAACGGGAGGAAGCGAAAAGCTCCGGTAACCTCTGCATGATAAGCTTGAATACACAGTTTAGAAGTAGACTAATGTAGGTGGTAACTTCCAATTTTCATGAAGTCCAATCGGTGGCCGAGAGAGACTAACCTACCTTGATATCGGAGCTATGCTAACGCTTTTCGGCTACGCGCGGAACAACAGGAAAAGCATGAGTCGCAGGCATCTACAGTAGAGTAGGTACCGTACCTACAGTCCTACACTTACTCCATGCCTCTGGGTAGGTGATAATAATTAAGTTCGCCTATGCCTCAACCTTCTACACGACCGCCCTGCGCCCTCTTTCATAAGTTAGCCTCCATTCCATCGTCAAATCCCGATAGTAAGATCGGCCTGACTGCACTGCTCAGGTGTTCCATATCTGGACGCGGCTGTAGGATCGCAGGATTCGCGCTGGATCGCATGTAAACGCGCTGGCCTTCTAAATAGCTGTTTGGGGTCAGCTGCCTCGGTGATCGACATGGATCTCATTAATCCACCTAATGACCAGGCGCCCTCTGCATGTTCTTCTTGTTCGGCACAGCAGTCCTCGTTGCTTCTACCTGATCGCGCTGAATACCGAGCCATTCTGGGGGTTGCCTAGATCGGCCTGGATCTGAACGCCTTGAAGGCTGTGGGTTGGCCTTGAAGAGTAATGCCATTTTTGGCCCGGACGGACCAATCGTCAATACGGTCGTAGGGGACTTTCCGTCATGTTGCACTTGCAGGCCTTAATCAGCTTCAAGCTTCAGACATAGCGGCTGGATCTCAATATATATTTCGTTACGCGCTGAACTTCCTTTGCTCAAGTCCATACTCCAACGCGTATCAATTCGAAAAATAGCCCCTTCAATCTCATTCCAGGCATCTATTCAAGCTATATGCTCTCCAAGATGGACTTTCGCAGAGTATCATCCTTGTTTCTCCTTGCTGGGCTTGGCTTTAGTACCGTTGCCACCACATCGACCGCAAACTCACAAAAGGTCTCTCAACTAATGGGACAGCCTGAGGGACTGGCACAACTAAGCCAACTCTCGGCGGCGGATCTGAAGTTCGACTTCAAAACACAGCCAACTTATACTTTCCAGCCCGGGGGCGTAATTAACGCCAATACAGACAGCTTTCCTGTAAGAAGCCTTATCATAATGGCACTTACTGAAGAGAGTAATCCTCACTAAAGTCATATTTAGGCAGTCGTCGGTCATGGTCTAACGCTCGCCATCCTCAATCTAGGCCCTTGTGCCATGTTGCCGCCACATCATCACCCCCGAGCAGACAACTTCGTCGTCCTCACTGCTTCCAATCCCAATGCTTCCGTCGACACGTATATGATCCAAGAGAATGACGCGCCTGTCATTAAGCAGAATTTGCAGCCATTGCAGATGACCATTTTCCCCCGCGGAAGTCTACATACCATGGTCAATACAGGTAGGGGCTGTCCTTACTCCGTCACTACCACATTTCCACTCCGTTGATAAGAACAAGCTGATCGTCTTAGGCTGCGGTAATGTCCAGCTCGTGTCTTCTCTCAATGCCGAGAACGCCGGAACTCTGAATGCCGCCAATAATTTCTATCGACTGAACGATCAGATCATCGGTACCGTTCTCGGGGCAACGGGGTCGCAGCTCAATGCGACGATGAACAACATTCCGGCGATTGGTACCGGAAGTAATGCTGGTAGTGCTGAGTGTCTGAGCAAGTGCGGGCTATCGTAACCGATGTGAAGCCGGGTAGTACTTCTGGCTGAGGACCTATGGACACTTCAGCAAGGAGGAGGTATGGGTGAGTAGGAAATTAAGGTGGATTGGATCGATAATGTTCTAAAACCTGAAATTCGCCTATGTTGGTACGATGATTATTTTTTTAAGAAATTTGTCCATCTGCTCATTGTAGCGCAAACTAAACCTAGCCTTCATTTGAATATGGAAGTTTTCAAAAAGGTTCTGATTATCGAGCACTGTGAAATAATGGGCAGATTGCCTTAAGCATCTTCTGTCTTTTCTGATAAGCAGTTAGTCTTAGTTTCAATCGTGGTATTCCGCGCTACCGTGCCCGCTAGGTCGTGAGAATCTAGAAATGGCACCAGGGTATCCAGGACTAATTCTGGCATAAAGGAAACTGAGCTGTTTTTCAGGAGCTTTCTGATCTGCCTCACTAGTTGAACACCATTTGTAGGGAGTAACTCCCTACTTCGAATAGTTGCCCTGATCTGAGCGCAAGCCACAGGGCAGACACGCATGCATGCGGCGTGAGGCTGAGACGAGATCGTCGTCTCTTCGGAGGGGGGCCTGGTTGCCTGGTTTAATGGCCGTTCTTCGGCCACAACCTCTCTGCAAGTGGACGCCGAGAAGATCATGCCAGTAGCAAGTTTGAACGGTCATTTGTCTACAAATTGTGGGTTATGAAAGCTTGTATCGCGATGACAAGTATCGGATGACGGAAGTGCTCCGCTCTCTCAAGGGGTTGACTATTGCCTAAGGCCATCCAGGGAGCGGCAGGTAAGCTTAACAACCATATCAGCTGGTCGCAAATGGAAACAAAAGCGCCAAATGATTCTGATGTCTTACTCACGGTTCAGCAGTGCCTTGCCTCGGCTTCAGCCGGAGCGTCTCTGCGCTGCTGAGGTGCTCAATGTCCGGCGCGGAATTCATTGCAGTGCTGGGTGTGGCAACGTCGATTATTTCGTGCATAGATGCTGGCAACAAAGTTTTAAAGCAATTACGAGAGTATCAAGAGGGGAATGTCGTCCGTCAGGATATCATAATTCAACTGGAAAGTCTTGTGGAACTTCTTGATAGGATTCCCGTGGATCAAAGTACAAGTCAAGGCGGACTCCAAGAGGATGAGAATTTAGTGAAGTTGGTTCAAGGATGCCAGCGGCACATCAAAAAGCTCCATCCTATCATCGAAAGAGTATCTCCTGTTGAGACCGATTCGAAACTTCAACGCTGGTCCAAGAGTGCTAGATTCCTCTGGAAAAATGGAGAGATTGTACAATGGCAAAGGGCGCTCGCGGAGTACAAAGCGAGTCTATCTCTATGGTTTAGCTCGGAAACTTATCGAATCGCATTCAGGGTTCCAAAAATTGGGAAAGGTGAGGATGCGCCGCCCAGCTACCACTTATATGACACTACGACTCTCTTTGACGTTCCAAACAAACTTACAACACAATTTGTCGAGAGAACCTCTTTATTTGATGAGCTAGATCTTCTTGTTTCAAGGCCACAGGAGCCTCCTAATGCGCGGATTACCACGATTCTTGGTATGGGAGGGCAAGGGAAGACCCAACTTGCTCTTAGATATTGCCACGAAGCCAGAGCAAAGGCCTTTTATCGGGGTATCTTCTGGATCAATGCCTATGATAGAGCCTCTATAGTATCCTCTTTTGAGAAGATAGCAGAATTATTAGCTCTGGACTCCAGAAGGTCGGACAATGACGAAGAAAAAGCCATACGTCTTGTACAGCATCACCTAGGCAAATGGTCAAGTCCATGGCTCATGGTATTCGACAATTTCGACGATCCTGACCTCTGTCCCAACTTTGGGTCTTTCATTCCTCCATACCCAAACGGAAGTGTAATAATCACCAGTCGTCATAGCTTGGCCTCTGTACAGCTTGCACCGCGTTCCACCCTCAGAATGAATGGGATGACCGATGACGAAGCACTGAATCTTCTGCTGATTCGATCATTCCAAGAGAAAAACAATGAGACTCAGCAAATAGGTCTAGATATTGTCAAACGCCTTGGACATCATCCGCTTGCTATCGACCAAGCAGCAGCATACATCGGCACGAAGCAACTTCCCTTATCACGTTTCCTTAGTGAATATGATGCTCGGAAAGAAAACGTCCTCAAGCATACTCTGGGATCGTGGGGCTACAGCCGACATCTGGATCGACAGGACATAGCACTAAATGCATACACGACATGGGATATGTCCTTCGAGCAATTAGCCACAGACGGAGAAAGAGGAGGGGTTCTATCGTTTCTTTCAACTCTGGCATTTCTAAGCCCGTCACTTATCAGTGAGTTCATACTGAGCCAGGGCACGACCGTTCAAAACCGTGTTGGGGGTGTTATCTCGAGGGCACTTGGCATCTTCATCAAGGATGGCAAGTGGGACTCAATTAAGTACGAGGATACGCTCGTCAATCTTCTCAGTCTGTCACTCATTGTAAAGATCGATTATGGTAGCCCTGATATCAGCTTCTCAATACATCCATTGATCGCTGATCGATTACGATGTACGGAGGACGGTCCCGAACATGCTTTTGAGGCAACTCTCGTCATCGCAAACACAGTCAAGTCATACTTCGATTTGTGTATCTCTCCCGAGTGCGGGTTGCCAATCCTCATGCACCTGTCATCATCAAAGCAGCAGGAACTCATCACACATGTCCGGACCTGTTTGGGAAACATCAAAGCCTACGCCGTACACTGGACCGATGGCCAAAAGGAAACCGCAATGTTATGTCAGTTCTACCTTGTAGACTACGTTCGACACTTCCGTATGTCTCGCTTTTCCAATGCCCTCTATGCCCGCTCCTTCACCTCTCCAATCGAAGATATCGACATTCACGAGCCTGGCATGCTTGCTTTCACTCACTTTTGGTCCGATCTCCGCTTCCCTCAACTCCGCTGCTCACCCACTGAAGACGGTTGGCTGCGCATCCTCAGCCGTGAAAAGCAGCATTTTGGCCTCGATCATCCCCAGACGCTCGAGTCGCAATTCAAACTTGCCAACATCTACTATCTGCAAGGCAAACTTTGCGAGGCAGAACGCTGCTGTCGAGTCGTGCTGGAAAATAGCGCGCTTGAGGGGGCTTGCCATCATTTTGGTAGTCTACGTCTCCTTGCTGAAATAAAATATCGCGAAGGGCATCACGAAGAAGCCGTAAAGGCGCTGCGAGAAGCGCTTCACGTGGTGTCAACGCGAGAAACGACATCCCCAACGGCGGCTTTACGGTATCGGAACTATCTCACAGGTGTGCTGTACGATGAGAAACGAGTAGCTCAGGCGGAAGCAGTGTGGAGAGATAGTGTGGGAGCGGATGACAAAGGAAAAGGGCCGTTGTTCAAGGTAGTGCTACTTACAAGGATGGAATTGGGGAGACTGTACCTCGCATTGGGCGGAGACCAGGGAAAGATAGAGGGTCAGAAGAAAGCGAATAAGCAGTTTGAGTTGGCGCTGGAAGGTTACAAGCTGACTTTGGGAGAAGATCATGGATGTACGAGGGAGGCAAAACGATGTTTGGATGAGGGGCGCGAGTTGCAGCGTAAGCTTATCGATATGGATAGATGACGCGCGCAGGGTGGAACGAGCCAAAAGTAGACCGAGTGATCATGATACGGGTTTGGGATCAGAACTTGGGTAAGCTTGTATATTCTTTGATAAACAGGCCTGTCCCTCGGCGGTCATATCGAGGATCATACCACTCGAAGTCCGGAAAGGAAAAGAAAACAAGAGTAGACCTCCTTTCGCGATATAAGAAAGAGGCCTCCCCTTTCAACTGGCTAAGAAAAAAAAACATGGTATCACAAGCAGTCTAACCTGCCCTGATCCCAAACGCCCGACCAGCAAACCGAGCAGCCAAGGTAATGCTGCCCACTTTTGCCTTCACAGGCTGCTTCGTAGCAATCGTCTTCTTCGTACGCTTCAAATGCACTGCACGCTTCTCATTCCCATGTCTAATGTCTGAACCAATATGCAGCTCCCGCAACGCAGTTTCCAACGGAGCAACCGGCGCAAAATCTCTCGCCTTGGGAGATCCTCCGACCGACTCCAACTCCTTTGGCGAAGGCAAAGCTGCGGCGCGCGGGAGCTGCGCCTGGCGTTATTCGATACCGTGTTGCTTTTTCAAACGCTCTAAATTCTCTTGGCGCTCGGCGAGGTCAGCTTGTGACTTGGCCATTTTCTCTGGCTGATGGTAGAGGACGACGAGGTAACGGTTCTGAAAGTTGAAGCCGTTCAGGCCATCGCAGGCTTGTTTTGCATCGGCTACATCTTCGTAGACGACGAAACAGGTTCCTTTGGTGTTGTTTGCGATACCTTGACGGACTTGACTATGAAGGTAGGGGTTAGCTTGTGGACAAGACCAAAAGAAGAAAGAGGGGTGAGAAGATCAACATACCGAACAGGACCAAACTTGCCAAAGAGGTCGAAGAGTTCCTCTGGAGTGACGTTGTAACTCAGGTTCTTAACGAACAGAGCACTGCAATGATAGATTAGCCAATGTCGTGTGACACAGTTGACTGCTTGGCTGGATGCGAAGCACATACCGATTGACTTCTGGGGCAAGTTTTCCTCCTCGACTCATAGCTTGTCAGCAAATGAAGCTTCAAAGATGGTAGTGGGGTGTTGCAGTAGGCTGAACTCCGGAGCGTGGTGTAGATGAAGTAGTTTGGACGGCGAGTTCCATCGCCGCCGGTATTGTCTCCGCGCGCGCAGACGGACCCCGGGCCGGTCCACGCAAATCACATTCACGTGACATCTTGCTTCTCCTGCAGGAACCGCCCAGCGCCGAGTCCTGCTTGTCAACTTCTCTCGAACTCACAGGTAAAGTGAATCAACCCATCGAAACCTTTCTTCACGAAGTACATATTGGACAACCCGTACAGGAGAACCTTTTCTTCCTTACAGTGCACCCAAAATGTTTATCTGATGCACCTGCCTTGGTGAAGGAACATAACGGGGCTTCCACCATACCGCTCTGTCGTCTCCAAAGCGTCAGGCTGTCGCGTTGATGAAGCGCGATCTCTTGAAATCAGGATCGTCATTGCTTATCTTAATCAATTCTTTGGTAGGACTTGCGCGAAAAGAGAATCCTCCCGTACCTTTGCAAGAATGAGTTCCGTATGCAATCATTTTGTGTCAACGGCAATTGAATATTGACCTTGTCTCCTTTACACTTCTAGTGACTATCACTTGATCTCTGCTAGACTCACTCTGATCCGAGGGAACGAGAATGATGATATTCTGATTTGGAGCTGAGCCCTCAATCAAAGTTAGTAATCGTGATGATTGGGATCTGACGGGTCTTCTGAAACATTATCTGATCTGGCCGGTCTCATTTCTAAGAGGTCTATAATGTCAAAACCATCCCTGAAGACTCAAATTCTAGACCAGCAATGTTGACCGTCTAATACCGAAGTCTTGAAATCAGTTTCGGTTTTGAGATAGTGGTTCTTAGGCTCTGGTGTCAAAGATATGAAGAAAGGAAACCGGGATGGTCGAGAAAGTATTTCACCCTTTGCTGGGTCAAAATGGAAACAAGTCGCTCTGATATGCCGATGAGGCCGCCATATCAAACTTGTAATGTGAAACTCGCAGTCAAGAAGCATACAGAATGATTGAAAGGACAGGTTGAACTATGTAGGAGTTCAGCGCACCCTAAACTATCTGAATATCTGTCATGGATTTGGAAACCTAGATTGTGAGACTCTCATCGTGGATGATTGCTCCGTGAACCAATACTGGTGATTTATCCGTCTCAGTAAGAGTGCGGGCACAATGTATTGTACAGGCTTGTGCGGAGCAGACAGCGGAGTCTGCGATCTCCGCATGAGGCCCCACTGTTCAAAGACTAGGTGATCGCGAGCGCACAACAGTCAGATCGGCCCAATCGGACGTTTTCGAATGAGAGGCTATGAGCCTATAAACACGGAGCGGGCTCTAGATCGATGAATTGGGGGGGTTTAGGTACAGACGCAAGCGTGGTGAGTTGAGCACGCTGGGGCAGCAGGCAGAAGGAGGTGAAGTCGCTCGCTGTTCGGCGGCGATTCGGTGCGGCTCGAGCTTTGGGAACTTCAAGTGCCTCCCTCTCTCTCCCCCGCGGCCCACGACACCACCAAATTCCACCATCGCATCCATCGTGAAGGCTCGGCTGCCTGCGGCTCAGTTTTTCCCATGCTGCTATGCTCGCTGCCTGACTCTCAAGAGCTCGTTCACCGGCAATCGTGGCGTAGCTTGAGTCTTCATCCTTTCGTCACCTCCGAACCACCGCGCAAGCGCCCACATAGCATAACACGATCATCTCGCAATGCCTCCCAACTCCTTCAAGTCCGTATCCCGCGACGCCCCTCTGCCTTTGCGTTCTCCTTCACCACCGAATAGATTTATCGAACCTTTGTCGCCAGCCCCCCCCGCCGCAACACTCTCACAAATTTATACCGGCGGCAAGACAAACCCAGCGAGCGGCTTCACTAGCTCGTTCAAATGGCCGGACACAAAAGAAAGAAGGATAACACATCACAGTTGGGAGAATTGGGACAGTTGGAACACTGGAATTACGACACAAACGCCTCAGAATGCGCGCGCTCATCTGGGCCATGCACACCCACAACGATCGCCTTCCACTATCGACACCCTTGCCACCGTCGCCCTAGCCACCAGCCCCACCTACAGCCCAATCTCTCCTCAGGGACCGAAACACGACTCCCTCGGTCACTCCTTTGGCGCATGGCCCACCAACAGTGCTCATCAACAAAGTCCGATCAATGGGTTTACCAATGTTGTTGAAGAGCGACCTTCGAAGAGGGCGCGTTCCGAGATTGTCCCATCTCCTCGTGCGCCGTTTGAGGCTTCACGACCAGCGACAAGCCATGTGCCTGTGACGTGGTCATACAATGTCGAGCAAAACATCGAGAACGGAAACAAGATATACAATAGTCAATCCTCCTATCAATGTCCTGAGACAAGGGCCATCCAGACAGGTGCGAACTTGTATGAGGCGGAGCTGCTGCTGGGTCTAGGAAGAGAAAGGCGACATTCATCCATTGACAAAGGACAGCTTGCCCAGCAAACAAATGGTTACGCGGCCCAGAGAGACAGCGCCCAATTTCCTCTTGGCGAACAACTTTATCGTGCTGCCTACGGCCACTACCAAAGCCGGGACAAAGTCGCTCACAGGGACGAATTTGCTGTTGATGATAATGAGACTGTGAATCGTACCGATCATGTGATGACCTCACAAGACGAAGTGAATACACACGCGCCTTCACTCAAAGTAACGACGCAGCCTCTGGCCTCATCCACGGATAACTTACTGCAGACACATACTCCTCCAGACGATCAACAGGGAAATGGCAAGGGTCATACGATACCACGAGCTCAGGAACTGAAGGGGAAGAAATCGAAAGGCGGCAAGCAAAAGCAACAAAAGGAATCGATCAAAAATACCAAACAAGATGAGAGTCTTCAGATACCTTCGACGTCTAGCCAGAAAGTTTCGAAAATCCAACAGTTGGCCTCACCTGAAAGCCTCGTAGAGGACCATACCGCCAACGCTCCTCAATTCGATCAGAAAATCGCTACACCAGGGACATCGCAAGAACGCATCCCAACGAAGACTACTCCACAGCCGAGAAGACGACGGCGATGTTCAGACAGTGAAGAATTATTAAAAGTCACCAGTGTTTTCACGAACCAACACCGTGCATCTTCGGTGCCAACGACACTTGATGATACGGAAGTAGCCATCAACTTTCCTGGACACGAGAGGCTTCGCGAAAAGCTTCCGCTAACAGCAACGTCAGCGATGGGCAAGAAGGCTGTACCAGTCACAACTTGCAAAAGCTGCGGGCTTTCACAGAATCCTGAACGGCGCAGTGAAGAGGAGGTCTGGATTAGCTGCAACGGATGCGAGGGCTGGTTTCATTGGGCTTGCGCAGGCTTGAAGAATGAGAGAGAAGTCAGAGTCATCGACAAATTTTTCTGTCGAGAATGCAAGCCCAAACACGGAGTGACGACTTATGTCCGCCAATCGAGTCGTACCAAGACAACCGTTGACTATGCAGGGCTCAACGAAGGCATCTTACGCACTTCCGATGACGATCCTGAACATCATTACATCAAATTGTTCAAGAACGGAGGCATCTTCGTGCAGCCAGAAAGATTCCCACGTATGCGACCTGAACTCGTTACTGCAGAATATTTCGAGCGATCGGGTGGAATGAAGGAGCCAATAGTTATTCCTGCAAAATGGAATCCCAGGACGGAGATTCCAGAGATGGAACCACTCCATCCTTCTGCTGAGAACGCTGAAGTCAGAAGCAGCGAAGAGAGCCTCGTAGAAGATGAGTGGCTCATGAGAGACTTTGAATACGAATCCGTACCGGATGATGGTCAAGATAAGTTGGACATGGTCATACCAAAGGGCTTGACAGTCCGGCGAGTTGCCGAGCTCCTTGGCATGGAAGAGAAGATTGAGGTCATTGATGTCAAGTCTCAAGAAGGAGGCCAAAAGGGCTGGAATATGCGCAGATGGGCCGACTATTATGAAGCAGAAGGCGAAAAGCCCGTTCGGAATGTGATCAGTTTGGAGGTCTCCGATACGAAGCTAGGGCGACTAATCCGCCGGCCGAAGATTGTACGGGACATTGATCTTCAGGATTCTGTCTGGCCGGCCGATGAGCAGTCGAGAGCAAATTTCCCGAAGGTGCAGTTCTACTGCCTCATGTCCGTTGCCGACTGCTTCACCGATTTTCACATCGACTTTGGCGGATCATCGGTTTATTACCACATCATCAGGGGTAAGAAAACCTTCTTCTTCATCCCGCCGGAACCGAGGCACCTAAAGAAATACGAGGAATGGTGCATGTCAAATGCCCAAAACTATTCCTGGCTCGGAGACCAAACTAAGTGTTGCTATCGGGTTGATCTGTCCGAAGGTGACACCATGCTGATCCCATCTGGTTGGATTCATGCTGTTTGGACCCCAGAGAACAGCCTCGTCATCGGAGGAAACTTCCTTACCAGATTGCATTACGAGAACCAGCTACGCGTTGTCGAGATTGAGAAAGCGACAAAGGTCGCTCGCAAATTCAGGTATCCTTTCTTCCAGAAGGTAATGTGGTATACTGCCATTAGATACCTAGAGCGAGATCCTCTCCCACCTTCGGTCGAGCAACTCTTTTACGACGGCAAATGCTTTGAGAGATCTGCGCCTATCTATCTTGACGATAGCAGCATAGGTGAACGTGGCACAGAACGCTACAACGCACGCTTCTACTCTGAATCCGAGCTGTCCGGCATGACCCATCTTGTAAATTATATCTGGAAGACGGTCTTGATTGCCAATGGCAAAGTAGATGGTGTCAACTCGGATACACGCAATGCCGTCGCTCGCTCAATTCCCAAAGGCCATGGTCTTGGGGAGCCCATCGAGGTCGCAAAACTCTTCGCAATGTGGGTGTCCTGGAAGCGTGGAAACGAGGATATTCCTCAATGGGCGCATCCCGAGACGCCACTCCCTGAATCTGGTGAGCCACGCGTGGAAAAGAAGCTTAGTGTTGCAGCATTGAAGAAGCTGGAGCGACAGGCCGCTATCGAAGCATATCGGGTTGCGCCAGACCGACAATCCGCAAGACAAGCCATGAAGGCTGCTGAGGCTGCGGCTACCAAGGAGCCAAGTCACACAAGCACGCCCAAGACAAGTGTGCTGGGTCCAAAAAGGATCGCTTGTGATGCATGCAGAAGGCGGAGGATCAGATGCAAGCACAAGGAAGAAGCCGGTGCAAGCAGTAGTTCCTCGCCGAAGCCACGAAGGAACTCTTCCGTTCTGGTCGGAGTGGTCATCGACAGCTCACCCAGTAAGTCTTTTGGTGATCTAAGTGGACGACCCGCACTTCAAGCGACGCCCACCGCGAACCACGTCCAAGAAGAAGGCCAGGCATCGACAGATCCATCAAGCAAGAAGCCGAGGACAAAGGCCTGTGTCGACTGTCGGAAAAGCAAGGCAAGTTTGCATTACTTGTTGGTTTTCCAGCTTGCGTACTAACTTGCGGTAGCGTCGCTGCATCCATGACGAGCATGGTAATATCGATCCTAGCAAAGCAGCAGAATCACCTGTCCCTCGTGGCTCAGGGAATAGTAAGAAACGCAAATCTCAGGGCGAACCTGAATCACCACAAGTCAGCAAAAAGCAGAAGGGGGAGAGGAGAGCGAGTGATCAATTACTCGCTGCTATTCCTATGGCTTCGCAGGATGAGATGATGGCAATCGATCCGGCATTGATGGCTTTGTCTGAGGATACTGTCACGGTTGCGACCCAGCCTCCTCCTATGGCACCTATTGCACCAATGGCGCCAATGACCGCGGTGCAATCTGAGCCACTTCTAGAAGCTTTGCAAACATCGGACTCGCTCGTAGACGAAGACCAAGCAGCCGTCGCGGGACAAGCATTACGAATAGCCCAAGAGCATTTGCTACCGTCAAGTGGATACCCAGAGCCAGAAGACTTTGATGCGGAAAATGAGTCGCTGTCAGGTTCTATCATAGACCCGCAGCTTGAAATGCAATGTCAACAAGTTGAGTCAGCTTTCGAGCCGGTTGCAATAGATCCAGCATTGGATCCGCAGTTGCAGGATGATTATCAAGCTTCGCAAACGGTGAATATAGACAGCATACTGGATCCGCAATTGCAATCCGACTACCATCCAAAAGATACTCAATTGGAGCAAGGTGAAGCTACTGCGGATATTGGATCCATGGCCATCACTGAGGCAGAAACAGATGGAGCAATTTCTGGCAGAATCACGAATGTGCTTATTGACCAGAGCAACCCAAATTCATCGGAAGGTATCAGAGAGCCAGAGAGAGTGCCAACGACAGCTAGTATATCCGGTGAAACTGATACGAGGCTGGGAACAATCAAACCTGAGACGCCCTCATTTTCTACACGAGAGCCTCAGGTTACATCATCTTCCAACAATCTGGCCGCAGCACCTGAAAACATTCCTATGAAGACGGAAGCAGGTGGGCCATTCGAAACATCAGAACCCGTGACAGAGTCAGAACATGGTGAACCAGCAATGCCCACTACTGAACCTATAGAAACCGACTGCGACACCACAGCCAAAGCCTCGACCCCCCAGTCCGAGGAAGATCTCACATCGAACACATCCGCCTCCCGCAAACGCGCCGCATCAAGCCCTCTTACTGACCTTGCCGAAGACGATGAGGACGAAGCGGCAAACATTATCGAGCCGTCACTGAACAAAGCAAGATCTGTCCAGCAGTCTCAACAACACACCCAAACGCCTGAGCACCAGCAGCAGCACCAGCAGCCTTCCCGCCATTCCTCGCGCAGTTCCAAACCCGTGGAGCGCTTCGCTCCCTCCTCTTTCGATCCAGTTCCTAACGACGCAGCTCGCCGACCCTCAACCGCGAGCTCCAGCCTCTCGGCCGCGGAATGCGTCACGCTCTCCGCCTCCGTTCCACAGGCGAAACAGCAGCAGCGTCGACAGAGCAGTACACCTGCGTCCGCGAAATCTACGAAGACACCGAAGAAGCCGTCCGTGCCGAGGGGCACGAGTGCGGGAAGTGTGGGTAGCAGCACAACCAAGAAGGGCGATGGTGTGAAGAGCGAAGTTGGGCTGGGCATGGCGGTGGAGCAGAGGGAGGAGACGCAGGAGGAGCGGGATGCGAAGTTGGCGCGGGAATTGGCGGGCGAGTGGGCGGGTTTGAGGAGGAGAGGGGGGAGGGTGTGAATAGAGGGAGACATTCGGCGATTTTATTATCATGATATTGTCTGAGGCTCTTCTGGGGGGCCCCGGGAGGAAAGATTAAAAGCTTTGGAAGAGTAAAAATTTGTTTGCGAGTCGAACTCGGCTTTTTGCTCCTTTTCTAAACTACACACTGCTTGCACGAGGGGGGAAAAGATTCGTGGAAGAATGGATAGTCGGTGCTTATAGGCGTCGAATCGGTGGAGTTGAGGAAATATCAATATCGGGAGGACATCTGGCTCTAATGCGGAGGAATATAGGTTCATGATGGCTTCTTTTTTTTGGACGCTACGATAATTGAGGTTGGGAAGATACCAATATTGCTTAGCTAGATGCAATGCTCATGCATGATTTGCTTATATACCGCGAATCGACAACAAAACTAAAGACAAGCTGCTGCGCTTTTATTAACAACCTTGGTGTCCAACGCTTCTGGTGATGGGCCGGAGGGCACGAAGTCGACTCTGAATCAAATATACACATTCATCCCAATCCACACGCTTTTCTATGTTACAGATGCGCTAGAAGGTATCTATGTATACACACAACTCCTCTTCCTTTCTAACCCCGAATTATCCAACTCGACACCTCGGATTCATCCCCTTCCCTCTCACACATTCGTACTGTAGCCCGCCAACCTTCCCCCTCTCCTCTTCAACCACTTCCTCCCCTCATCCAAAAAGAACACACTACTCGTGACCGCCACCAAACCAACAATATCGCCCAACCCCAACGCCTCCGTCTGAAAGATACGCTGCAAAACCGGCAAATACACCACACACGCCTGGCCGACCAAGCTGCCCGCGACCGCATAATTAAACATGCGGTTCCCGCCCTTCCCCCACACCCGCACCTCGCCCCGCAGCACGCTCTTGCCCTCGCTCCGACAGCTCAGCGCGTTGAACATGTCGAACAGCACGAAGCAGGTGAAGGTCATGGTGGTGTCGCGCGCGGTCACGGCGCCCGAGGGCGACATCGCTCGGATGTAGGTTACTAGCGTCCCGAGCATGATGAGCGTCGCTTGTTGCAGGACGCGTCGCAGGAGGGGCGGGGTGAGCACGCGGGCGTGGCGTGGGCGGGGCGGGCGCGACATTACGGCTGGGTCGACGGGCTCGACGCCGAGGGATTGGGCGGGGGGGCCGTCCATGAGGATGTCTGTGGGGGAGTGCGGGTTAGCTGGGTTGAAATGGGGTTTGTTGTAGGGGAGAGGGGAAAGAGGGCAAGTTGAGAGTGGGGGGGGAAACGCACTTATCCAAAGGATTTGCATTGCATTGAGGGGGTTCTTGAAGCCGAAGAAGGTTGAGAGGAGGACGAGGGACAGGGCGGCGGCGCTGGTGCTCAGTTGGAATGTTAGGAAGTTCTGGATGTTGTAGAAGATGCCCTTTCCCTCCTCGATTGCGCTGAGAATCGTACTGAAGTCGTCGTCGGTAAGAATCATATCCGCGGCCTCCTTCGCCACGTCCGTTCCTAGCTTTCCCATGGACACGCCGATATCCGCTTTCTTGAGCGCAGGTGCATCGTTGACACCATCGCCTGTCATGGCAACCACGTCGCCGCGGGACTGCAGGGCGCGAATGATCTTCATTTTGTGCTCTGGTGACGTGCGCGCAAAGATTGTGCACGTCGCTATTGCTTGGCTCAACTCCTCGTCCGTCATCTGATCAAGATCATCACCGCGCAAGACAGATTTTCCCAGACTGGAATTCATGTTGATGGGCATGCCGAGTTTCTTACCGATAGCGATCGCTGTCGTGTCGGCATCGCCAGTGATCATGATGACTTTGACGCCGCCAGCCATCAGTCGCCTGATGGACTTGTCGACGCCTTTCCGAGGAGGGTCGTTCATGCCAACGATACCGGCAAAGACCAGACCGGTGTAGAGCTCTTCGTTCTGGGCTGGATCGCTGGGATCAAATGGCGGACTCGACCCGGTTGCCGAGATAGGAGTGCTGTTGCCGCTCCGATTGCGACCTGGGATATTGAGACCGCCAGAGCGTTGTGAGTCGCGGACGGGACCACTAGCGAAACCAAGAACGCGGAGGCCATCTTGGGCCATGGACTCGGCAGCTCTGATGGCTTCTTGTCGGCGAGGTTCGTCAAGTATTACTTCGCGGCCTTGGGCCGTGAGATAGGTATCGCATCGTTTGAGAATCTGTTCCAGAGCACCTTTGATGTAGGCGACGTTAGAGCCACCTTCAGAGCCTTGAATGACAACGCCCATCCATTTGCGCTCAGAACTAAACGGAGTCTCGTTTGTGCGAGCACCGATTCGCTCTCGCACATCGTCCTCGCCGCAGGCATCGAGGAGGTCAAGGCAAGCGACATCCGTCGGCTGCCCAGCCCATCGACTTCTGGCGCTGGAATCATCGCCCATGGTAGAAAGTACGGCGACGGAGGAAGCGGAGGCATGGCCATTAGCGTGGGAGGCCACAGGTCGGGCGTTATTTGCAATGTTCCCAATGCGAAGAATCGTACGTGTGGGTGAGTCGAGTGAATCGTGGGATTTGGGTACATCGGCGGAAGGAGCGTCAAAATGCCACAATTTCGTGACGGTCATGTGGTTCATGGTCAGAGTGCCTGTTTTGTCGCTACAAACCACGTTCACGGAGCCAAGTGTCTCAACACTTGGGAGTCGTCTGACTATGGCACCTCTTTTTGACATCCGCAAAACGCCAAGTGCTAGTGTCACCGTGACAATGATTGGAAGGCCTTCAGGTATAGCTGCAACGGCGAGTGAGACGCCGATTGTGAACATCTCTAGGAATGCCCAACCGCGCCAAAGTCCTATTAACATGATGAATCCAATCACTCCAAAAGAGACGTAGCTCAGGTCCTTGCCCAGTCGATCCATGGATAGTTGGAGAGGTGTCCGAGGACTCTCAATCTCTTGCAAGGAAGCCGATATTGCTCCAAATTCCGTCTGACCACCGGTTCCTATTACCAACCCTTGTCCGTGCCCGGATCTCACAAGCGTACCCATGAAAGCAATATTCGTCTGCTCATTAAGTCGGACATCCGCACCGACTGTACCAGCAGCAGGCGAAGAGTAAAAAGGCGTCCCTGAAGGTGTGGTAGGTCGTTCATGAATGCCGCCTGGCCGGCTCGAGGCCTTCAAGGTTCTGCAGTTCTTGTTGACAGGTTCATTCTCGCCAGTCAGATTTGACTCGTCAATAGAGAGATCAGCAGCATGTACGATACGGATATCTGCAGGTATCCGATCTCCAGTATGAAATATGACCAAGTCTCCAGGCACGAGTTGAGACGCAGAGACAGTCTGCGAGAACTTTTCTGCTTTTTGGAGTGCAGCTGGTGTATCATTCACTTGTTCCAGATCCACAGCGCCAGACCCGGTTTCTGTTGGCTCCTTTCTCGTCCCGTTCGCGGCAGCCCCTCTAATAATATGCGCAGAATGGGGTACTAGCGAGTTGAGCGCTTCCAAAGACTTTTCAGATCGGTATTCTTGCACAAAACCAACGGTAGTGACAATTATTACAGCGGCCGTAATACTTATTGCATCGTCCCAATTACCCATTATTAGAGATATGGCGGCGGAGCCGAGGAGTAAGAGTATGAGGGTTTCTCGAAACTGTTTGAGGAATCGTAGCCACAGTGGTTCCGGTTCTTCATGGGGTAGCTCATTGAGTCCATAGTTGTGTATTCGTGCCTGCACTTCTGACGGGGACAGACCGTGTGTAATGGAGGATTGAAGTCGTTCGGCGGTCTCCGAGGGAGTTAGGACCGCAAAGGTAGATGTTATCGACTGTGACAAAACCGTCGAATTAGCTATGAGTTCTCAAGAGTGCCTAGCAGCCCTCTATTACCAGTCAGGATATTGTACGTACTTGGGAAGATCTTCCAGAGTGTGCAGGTTTTGGAGAGACGGATGGCGACCTCGCCTGTCTACCTGGTGAAGCTGATCGCGACCGTTTTGCGACATTGAACAACGGTAGCGCTGGTGAAGAAACTCCAGACATGATCTCATGGCCATCCAGGCCAGGATATAGAGAACCGGTTCGTAGCAAGAGATTGCGTGGGTCTCAGTAAGCCATTGAAGATGGATCGAATGCCAATGCTACCAGTGGATGGGCCAGTGTCCGGATAAGTTAGATTCCGAGGCACATGGTAAGCGACTTCCAAGAGTGTTTGTAACTCTAGTAAATGCGAGACGGATTGGCGTTTGATTGTCCAGAGCCTAGAGCCTAGAGCCTAGAGCCTCGAAGCCAAACGTTTCCAACTCCCTTTTCCTTTGAGCAACTGCAGGGGTTATCGGGGAAGACGGAGCTAGGCCGCAAAGAGAAGCGCGGCCGTATCTTACCAGCCTCTCCAATTCACGCCATACCACACACCCTCTTTCTCCAGGCCTCTCATCCCATCGCGCAACACACAATCATCTGTCAGACATGACCCCACAACGCTCAATTCGCATTTTGGACGAAATGGAATACTTCTGAGCCCCGCGCGACTCACGCGACCGCGCTTGACACTCACTCTACCACCCCGCTTTACTCGCGCATCGCGTCGAATCACAACAACACGCCCTCATTAACCGCCTGACCCACCCTCCGTACCATACACCTTTCACTTTGGTCCGCCTTCTTGATTTTTTCTTCTGCATCAATATGTTCTATTCAGAAACTCTGCTATCAAAGACGGGGCCGCTGGCTCGCGTTTGGCTAGCGGCCAATATCGAGCGGAAACTCACCAAGAACAATGTTCTTACACAAGACATTGGAGGCAGTGTTAATGCAATAGTCGATCAGGGACAGGCGCCTCTCGCCCTTCGGTTGAGTGGACAGCTGCTCCTTGGTGTGGTGAGAATCTATCATAGAAAGACGCGGTATTTATTGGAGGACTGTCATGATGCACTTCTCAAGATCAAAATGGTATGATCTCGCGCAAATTGATAGCAAACTCGAGTCTCACTTGCTATAGGCCTTCAAACCGGGTAACGTTGATCTTCCCACGAATCAATCTCATACCGTCAATCCTGCCTCCTTGGTGCTTCCAGATGCGCTTACTGAATTGGACCTCTTCGCGCCTATGCCGGATCCATCACTTCTCTTGTCGCAACTACCAGAATTAGACGAGGGCCAACATGACCCGACTTTACTTGAGCCAGATGCCAGTCAGCTACTTCTTGGGAGCATAGAAGCGGGCCGTGGCACTCAAGATGACGAACAACTTTTGAATGATGATATCGATTTAGGCCTGGATATTGGTCCAGACTCTCACACTTCAATTGACGTGAGCATAGAAAGGGGTAGAACCGCACCTACACCACGTGCGGCACAAGATGACATCATCGACGACAACTTGGGACTAGATAATGATGACTTGGGTCTTGATCTTGGTGACGATGAGCCCGAAGGTCGGCCTAGTATTTCTACCTTACCCAACATTGGTGATCGAGCGGACCGACCGGCCGAGGAAGATATGCCCATGATCGGCATGGACGATGATCTTGGCCTCGACCTAGGGCTTGACGAGGAGGCTGCTCCTGCCGCTCAGGCACCTCAGCGCAACCGGGACTCCCTCTCTCCTCTTTCCTCTATCCGCCCCAGCGAGGAGCGCGATCTTGAGGCATCCTTTCAAGCAAACAATGACACCACCATAGCTACCGATGATCGTGACATCTCTGTGATGCAAGCCCCGCAGCGCGCTCGCAAGCGCCAAAAAACCCTCCAAGCCGACACCGAGATCGAAGTCCGTCTTTCTGAAATCAAAAAACAACAATCCGATCATTCTAAGATCCTCAAAGCCCCGAGCTTTCTACCCCGCGACCCCATGCTCCTAACCCTCATGAACATGCAACAGACTGGCGGCTTCGTCAGCAACATCCTTGGTGATGGTCGCGCTCAAGGCTGGGCTCCCGAGCTTCGCGGCATCCTCTCGCTTGAACTCGTCCGAAAATCCGGCGAGCTGAAGCGCAAGCGTGACAGCGGTGTTGCGGATCTAGACGAAGAAGCCGCCACTACTGCTGTGGACGTGGAACCTGCCCCCGGCCTCGACATCCCCATGGATGAAGACTCCGCGCTCGGGCCTCTCGGCGATGGCGGCGCTGTGCAACCTCCCAGCACACGCAAGTCGGCGCGTTTCGCTGATGACGAGGGCCTTGCACTGCGAACAGAGGACGAAGACGAAGGATTCGCAACGGCAGGAGATGAAGCCGCGCGCCCGTCCGGAGAAGAAGAAGAAGAAGATGAGCCGATCATGCCACCACCCGAGGATTTTGATGAGACAACGATGCCGATTCTGCACCCTGCCGATGCGGGCCCGATCTCAGTGGGCACCAAGCACGCAGTGCATCTCTATCGAGCGCAGTTCACGGCGCAGCAGCCGAACGCGGCGAGCTCACCGTCGGCGCGACAGAAGAGCAGTATACTGTTTCAGGATCTCTTGCCAGAGGCGAAAACGACCAGGACGGATGCCACGAAGATGTTCTTCGAGACATTGGTTCTGGCGACGAAGGATGCGGTTAAGGTGGAGCAGAGTAGTAGCTCGCTTGGAGGTAAGATTAGGGTGAGAGGGAAGCGTGGGTTATGGGGTGCGTGGGCTGAGGAGAAAGCTGGTGGAGAGATCGCAGCAGAGGAGGAAGAGAATGAGGCTGCTGCTGCTGCAGCAACGACAGTAGCAGCGTAAGCATTTCAATCTCTCTAATGAACAGGGGTTCTTGGTGTTTTGGTGTTGGGTGGGAGGAATGGAGACGAGGATACCCTTATCAGCATCTCGAATCTGGACACTAGACATTTTCATGTTTGGTGCCTGGCGCAAGCTGGGAGGCTAGGCATTGCCAATGGGTTTCCGTGCTTTTTCCTTTTCGGGTATGAGTAAAAGCATTTTACATTGTCCTTTTTTGCGTAGGTCTTGAGTATTGTATGTAAATATAGGGAACACGGCGTAAAGTATCGTTAGCTCTTAATTCAACTACAGCTCTATGTGAAAGTGACGCCGTTTAAAACTTTGAATCTTGTCCGTGTAGTTGAGGTCTGATTCGACGGCATTTAAAGATTGAAAAGCTGTCGGTATCGGATAAACAATGACCGTCGGATATAAATCTTGATCCGACGAAACCAATTCTTTGAGCAAACATTTCAATCACATTTTGAATTTTCGAGATGGCCAGATGAAACAACCGTCTGGAACCCATTCGTGTGGTTTCACAGATGGCTCAGCATGAGTCTCGATTTCAACATTTTCCTTTCACCGTGACGTCATAATACAAAATCCGGACTTCGAGTCACTGATTCGAAGTTTACCTTCGGATGGGTTCAAAGTTTTGTTAAGTCCAGGAGTTCAAATTCACAGCTTTCATGGCTCCGCGTATAGAGTCGCACCTAAATGGTGCTCCTGCTCTCCGAATCACTGACATCCATCCGGTCAATCCGGACAAAATTATAAAATACATTTCTGCCTCAAAAGGAGCTGCATTCTTCCCTGACGACTGGGAGTTTAAGCTGGATGAAGAATTAATCGACACACATCATCTTCAAAGCGCTGCGCACAGTCTGAAGCATTCAGATGTACCAGTTGCCTTTCCTACCGAGACTGTCTATGGCCTCGGCGCAGATGCTACTCGAAGCGAGGCTGTCAAGGGAATCTACAAGGCAAAGCAACGACCGGTGGATAATCCCCTAATTGTTCACATTAGCTCTTTGAATCAATTACGACAGCTGCTTCGACCTTCAGGCCAGCGGGGAATCGCAAACGGAGCGACATTTGACCCGATACCAGACATATACAAACCATTAATTCAAAAATTTTGGCCTGGCCCTCTGACAATACTCCTTCCAACTCCGAATGATTCCAGATTAGCTCCAGAGGTAACAGCAGGTCTAAAGACGTTCGGCGCCCGCATGCCTGGGAGCTTACTTGCTATGGTCCTGATCAAGCTCGCTGGCGTACCTCTTGCGGCACCTTCAGCAAATGCATCTACAAAACCGTCACCAACAGTAGCCGAGCATGTCAAATATGATCTAGACGGTCGCATCGATACTATACTTGACGGTGGACCCTGCGATGTTGGGGTTGAGAGTACTGTTGTTGACGGCCTGTCAACTCCACCATCCATCTTAAGACCTGGCGGCGTTAGCATTGAGCAATTACGACAATGCGTCGGCTGGGAAAATGTTGTGATTGGCTACAAAGATAGCTCGGAGACAGGCTTGGCACCAAAAGCTCCAGGGATGAAGTATCGTCACTACTCACCAAAGGCACAAGTAGTGCTGTATCATGCGAACAACCCCCAGCCAGAATGGAATAAGGTGATCGAAGAATTTGGACCAAGAAAGAGCATCGGCTTCATCAACACAAAGAAGTGGAATCTGCCCAAGGAAAAAATGGCAACAACTGCAATAGGAAGCGACCGTGGTGAAAGCCAATCCAATGACGCCGCAAGCTCACCAGTCACGAGTTCAGAGTCAAGTGGCTTCGCCAAACTCATACGTTCAGCCACGCAGTATGCGGCATTCGAGACTCAATCTGCGACTATCCAGACTCCTGACCGGGTAGACGTAGTAGAAGTATGCGTCATCAGCTTAGGAAGGGACACTGAGAGTATAGCGAGGGGGCTCTTCTCTGCGCTCCGAGACCTGGATAAGCGAGGCGCGGAGATGATCTTCGTTGAGGGAATAGATGAGCAGGAAGGTGCCACAGCTGCAGCAGTAATGAACCGCCTTAGGAAAGCAGCTGAGGTGGAAATCCGCGATTGATTGTCGAAAATCAGGACACCGGCGATTCTCCAGCCGACATTTCCTCCAATCGCGCCGGTTTCAGGGCAAGTAGAAACCGCTCGGCACTTAAAAGACGCCTATAGCACTGCAGTTGCTTGCCTGGCTATAGTGATCAATCCAGCCAGTGGACTTATGGCCGGTCCAGGGTCTCGCCGGGTGGCTTGCATAGAGTTTCGTTGACTTGGCTGGGCACAGCAAATCGGGCCGCTACCGAGGGTGTGGGTCAAATGTTTTTCAGGGGACGCTCCAAACAGATTCTGGGACCAATTTTCCGATTGGAAAGCCCGTCTTTCAGCAGCTCGGTCCCTACCGAGCCATCGATTTCATCATTCTGCTGCGGTTTCGAGTTGGGTGGCCCCGGCTGATGATCGCCCACCCCACCCGAAAAGCGAACGACTCCGATGCCCCTGAGAGCGAACGCCACACAGTCATCCAGTTTGCGGAGCCCCATTTTATTCCTTGCATGAAGTCGCCGTCGCGCGAAGAGCGTTGGCACGGCTTGACCTCGGTGGCACTAATGCAGTTGCTGTAACCGTGCGCCAGGCAATGGGATCGCAGCCGATGCGGAGATCTACTGAATCTATCTACCGGCATGTCGGGGGTCAAAAGGGTTCAACAACCAGCACCGGCAGATGTAAAAAATAAGCATTCAGCTTTCGCATTAGTTCAAACCATTATATACCAGGGCTATCCAAGCTCATGGCGTACTTGGTAGACTACACTCCTTTCAACTCATCCATTCCCAATGACGGAACCTCGACGCGCTGGGCTGGGAAACGAAGGGGTCAATCATGGTGATGCTGATGAAATCACCGTCCTGGTGACTGGCTTCGATGTAGGTACAACACTCCTTTGGAATACAAACACCGAACCGCCGTCGACTTGAGCCTCTTGTTCCACATCATTTCGAGGATGCCATCAAAGACATAATTGAAAGCTACCTCTGTTTTGTGTTTTGCAATTATTCAATGGGTATCAGCCGCCTCGTCATGGAGGTGGCGATTTTAGTACAGTGTAGTCGCATGGAAATCGCGCTCTCTGGCTATCGCAACAAATCTCCAGAAGACCGAGGATCATTCCATCAAGTTCATGATGCTAATGAGATACATCTCAGGCCTTCCATGGACTGGAAGTAAATCCGTCTTGGCTCATTGCGTCCAGCCTACCTCCTTCCCTGCCTTCAACACCAAAATGTCCGACCCGCATAAAAATAGTTGTCCCTCCTTCCCCTTTTAGAGTGGCATGGAGGACTGTTATGGATGTCGTACCACGCATATACGCTCCGCCAACGCAGATACCCGTCACTGATCCACCATCTTCAGCTCGGGACCCTACCAAGCCACCCTTCGATATGGTCGTTCATATGGGTATAGCAACTCGGCGCGAGTACTTTAGTATTGAGACCCTCGGCCACCGCGATGGGTACGAGTTGTATGAAGATGTCAACCACGAAAGACTTCCAGAAGGATTCGGTAGAGCACACTGGCTAGACTGTCCGGAGATTTTGTATACAACCTTTGACACTGATGATGTCCTGCGGCGGTGGAAGCTCAACCTGCTCGCAGATCATACTTCAGATGGTGAAGATGTCGATCTTAGGTTAAGCGATGATGCGGGGCATTTTCTGTGCGACTTCATCTACTTTTCGAGCTTGTCAACGTACTATAGGCGGAGCGGTCGGAGGGAAGACGGCGAACGTCCTGTTTTGTTTCTGCATATTCCAGCGAAGGCGACAGAGGATGATATCCTTAAGGGTCGGGAGACGACGGTTGCGTTGATTCGAGCGATGGTCGAGAGTCGAAGGGAGGGAAGATAAAAAAAAGGAATGGATACAGATACAGTCTTTCTGTTGATATTTGCATTCTCGAAGACCCCGGTCTTGGCATAACGATATCTGGGGGATGGTGGGCGGCTCTCTGAATTTTTCACAGCAACGTTCTGAAGTTTCATTATTCAGCATACTATCGTGGGGAGAGGATGTCCCGATAGTTTATGAGGCATGGCAATTCATCAAGGATCTCCTAATGTTTTCAACCCTTCTCACTCTCTTCTTTGCGCTTCTCAAACATTGGCAGAACACTACGCTGGCCTGCACCGCCGATTCTTACAGTCTCGAATCTCGCCTCTGACAACCTTGTACCGGCTTTGACGCTCGCAAGCATCCAGTCCACACCAACGAACTTCACCCCCTTCCCTCCCACTCTCGTTATTTCTTTCTGAATTTTTGATGCAGCAAGGCCACCACCAGAACCCTGAACATCGCTCTTCGAGGAGCAAGGCACACCAACAATCACATGCGTAACGGTACGTCGGCCCAACGCAACGGAGAGATTTCCACCATGTCTGGAGATCAGATGTTTGAGTTTATGATCCGAGATGGGCGGCATCGTCGAGCCGTTGATATAGAAGGTCAAGTTCCGGAATATCTGCGGTGGTCTCGGCTTCCTTCCAATCTCTGGAATATGATCCTCCTCGGCACCAGCATCACCATACAAGCCAGTCACCTCCAGCTTCAGACCTTCGCGCTCAATCCTCGGCTCCTCAGCCAACCTACGTCCTTCTCCCTGCCCCGACAGCGGCCTATCCCTCTCCACCAAGTCCTCTTCAACCTCCCACCTCTCCACCAGCACATCCTCCTCTTCCTCCACTCCATCCTCCCCCTCTCCTCCCTCATCCCGGCCCCTCTTTCCCCCAACACACTCCCACAAACTCCTCTGCCCTTCCCCCCTCAACCCCTTGGCACCCCTCACCCACCCTCCCCCCGCCTTCCTCCCATCCTTCCCAAACCCCTCACTCCCCGCCCCCACTGTGTCCGCGACTCTGCTTCCCCCCGCACTTCCGCCCCCAAACTGCGCCGAGAGCTTGCGGTTGCGCGAGTCGCGCCAGGATGTCGAGCCCGAGAGCCGGTTCTCTGCCCGCTGGTGGCCCGTCGAGGAGGAGTTCCACGCGTCGAAGGGGGTCCGCGTTGGGGCGGCGGCGCGGGTGGGTTGCTGTGGCATGGGATTGGGTTGCTGTTGCTATCCTTGGATGGTGGAACCGATCGTGCCAGGGAGGTTGTGCCGGAAAGTTCTTGATGGAGGAAATTTTTACAAGGGTCGGGGAGATAAGGGGCAGGCTTGGATTTCGTGGGCTGGAGGCTGGTATTATTGTGCTGTTTTTATGTGGACCTCGAGGGGTTGCTGGGGTATATTCCTGTATTTTAGGGGTTTGATGGACAAGGGTTTGTGGATGGCGGGTTAATGGCGCGCGAAGACAGAGTAGCGGGGAGAGAGCCTCTCTGGTGTGGGAAATTCTCGCGGTCGCGAGCCTGAGTGCTTGTATCGTTGAAAAAGGAGGTAGTCTTGCTGCTTAAATGATTGATCTGGAGTAAATTTTAGTTGACTAGAAAGCTTCGCATGTAATAAAGTTTGGGATTTGCCCCATTAGGGATATTCAAGATGACCAGGATGCAGGAGAATTAAGGTAACGTCATCGAGGCCGCATGAGGGAGATGACGCGATTGGTCGCTAGACCGTGCCTTTGTTTACCTGCTTAGCGAGATCTCACTCCACACTCCACACTCCACACTCTACCTACAAACCACCCTGCTATATGATCACCTCTCTACCCTCAGTGTTCTCTTGTTTCCTACTCCATAGCGCCTACATTCTATGTGTGATCTTGTCTGCATCCTTAGCTCGGCAGAAGAGGCAACACCGACTTCCGCGACCAAACATGCCGCAGATCGACTACCATAATCTTCTGGCCCTTAAGAGAGGTTGCTAGCATACATCGCTACGTGTATTGAAATACTAAAGGAAGCCGTGAGCCAACACTCAGACTTCGTCTCAATCTTTACATCGCCTACCAATATCAACCTTAGTAAGAACAGGCGGCTGGAAACCAGCAAGAGCCAAGGCATAAGTAACATAATCTCAATACAGATTTTTGTTTTGCATGTTTCCTCCGGATATAGTTTTCAATCAAAGATTCAAGAGAAGCAACTTCATGATGAGTCCTGCTGTTAAGTATGCGGATGGGAGCGGCCCTACTAAAGCCTGCGCGACGCTGTTCATCACCGCTCGTCAAGTGTGTTCTCCAGATTCCGATATCACACATACCCAACCTTACCCACCTAAATAGATGGCGAACCTTCCATTCACTCCCTTCACTCCTTTCACTCCCTTCATTCTCTTCATTCTCTCCATTCTCTCCATTCCCTTCACTCCTACATCCTCACGCGTCGATAGCGAGCTCTCAAGTCCAGCTCCGTAACCCTTTACATCAACAAACTCAAAGCCTTCTAGTAAGGTTCTTATCCATTCTCCTATCTTGTTGAAGCCCCGTTAACCCCATCAAGCTACCAAGGCTCGCCATGAGCGACGACGACAACGTTTCCACCAGCTCATCCGAGGCGAATGCTCTCGAAGAGATTCGCCTCTGGCAGGAAACCATGCCAAGGGGAAACCTGACAAGGGAGGAGCGCCTGCAACATGCGGCCTCCATTTTTACCGGAATCGGTACTGGCAACGAACGCCGTACCTCCGGCGTGCGCCCTTCAAGGGCCGCCGCCCGTAATGCACCGCGTACGTCCACCAACTCCACTGCTCGCCCCCCCAATCATAACCAACGGCGTACATCCACCACCACCACTTCTAGGCCCGTTGCTCGTAGCGAACCGCAGGAAGAGCCGTGTGAATGCCGTGTCATCATCGTCGTATACATGGGCTGCGGCAAAAATGAACGGTACTACGAACCCTGCGCGAAAGCCAGAAGGGAGGAGAATATTTGCGAAAATATCAGACCGCCAGTTGTGGAAGAGAAGCCATTCGCCTGCTCTGACCGATGCAATGGTCACGTGTAGGACGCGCAAATTTGAACCCGCCTTGTAATTGGTGGTGAGCTGCACAGGGAGCTGTACCTGCTAGCTCTCTTGTTGAGCGACTCTCGCTTGATGGACACAGCTAATTTTTCGGTAGTCTTCGGTGCCCGCGAAACGGGCTTGGGATGGTGATCGCGTCTAGACGCGGGGGAGGTTGTGAATGCTTCAAGTGGCACAAGCAGTGTGCGCCTTGCTATAGATATTATTAATGAAACTTTGTATTCAATGTTATTTACCTGGGACACAAACCGTAAAATCTCCGTGCTATGCTATCTGTGAAAAACACCGCTGCTGTACCGAAAGGTTCAGCCAAATACAAATCATTTGCTCCCACCGTCGTTCGATTCGGGCATCTCCGCATGAACTGCAGTCCCTCCCAACTCTTGCACTGCCCGCTCTCCGTCAGCTTCAGCCACGTACTGCTGTTGCTGTACTACAGGTTGCGCGATCCCTGACTGAGCCATGTACTGATGATTCAGGCCGTACTTGTATGTGTTTTGGTCTATCGGCCATCCTTGGGACGCATTGCCGGGATACATCGGCGGAATTGGAGCCCGGTTGTACACAGCCGACTGAGTTGGATGCCGTCGACGTCGAAGCCAATATAGCAGTCCAGCTATGGCGACGATGCCGGCGAACCCACCGACCACTGGTCCAGCAATCCAAGCTTTGCTGCTAGAGGAAGACTGGGGAGGGATAGGAGCCGGGGAAGTTGCGTTTGCACCGGCCGCATCTCCTTCACTCGAATTCGTGGTCCCGCCGTTTGCGGCTTTGGTCTTCTGAAGCCAATGCCTGTCGTTAATCGGGAAGGATGTTCCCACAGAACTCTTCAGGTAGCAGTTCTCATATCCGTCCTCCATGGAACTATCAAAAACCACACCAGTGCATTTCAGACCGCTACTGTTGGTGTACGTCGCACATGCATCCGCGCAAGCACTCATATTTTGCATATGAAATTGAACCAGATCATTTGGTGGCTGGTTTTGATTGCAGCTGATGGCAAATCCGGCTCCGTTTGACGACGTATAGGTTGTTCCATTAGTACAGCTTGTATTTGCATTCAAGGCGCTTTGTTGAAGAATCGCCATGTGTTTTATGTCACCCGGATTGTTCCATGTCTGAATGCTCGATTGATCGACTTCGTTCTTGAAGTAGCAGTTGCCGTATCCTTTATCCATATCTGGAGCGTAGACTACTGCTTTACATAAAGGATGTGCCGCACTACACTGGGTCATGCAGCCTTGCAGGCTGTTGGCGTGTGTGGGACACAACCCACTTGTTGCAGTGGAGTGAGTTGGCGAAGTCAAAGGGCACATATCGCTAACTAAGATCATATCTTGATCACAAAGGATCCGGTACGGACTACCGTCTGCTGCGTTCTGTATGCTGGTGTTTGCGTAGGGACACGAATCGTTTGGGCTGGCATTCACATTGACTGCGAGTGCGGAGTGCACGTAGCTGTTGTCAATGGCCTCTGTATTGGTTACGTTGCTGGTCTTGCAGTAGCATACTCCTGGATTGTCAAAGAACTGGAATGCTATTCCGTATGCGACCTCTTTCTGGCTTGAAGAGCAATAATCCATGCAGTCCGACATATTGGCTTGTTGTGTAACGTCAAAGTCACTGTAAGACAGATCCTTCCGGCAGCCTGCATTTCCAAAACTCGTGCTGAAGACCTGACCGATCGGTGTAGTATAGTTGCCTGGCGGACAGTCGTTTAAAGCGCGTTTGCTAAGAGGATCTGAAGAACAGTACGGGCCATTAGCAACAATCTCTGTTTGGGCGCTTTCTGGCATGCGAAAACACAGACAAGGAAAGGATCATTGAAGTCTACAGACTTTAATACGGGAGAACGAGACACGCTGCATTGACTATTCCAAGCAAGTCAAATTTAGACTTTGCCATTTCTCACCTTGACCGTGTCTATTTATACGATAAGAGGAAAAGGTAGAACTTACTGTTTGAAGATGTCGAGAAGGTCTGGAAATCGTCAGACCCAGCCGACATGCTCATCGTGGCAAATCCATAGGCTAGGAATAGCCTAGGAAACAGAGTCTTGACAACACCCATAGGTGAAGACTGAACGCCTTCAAATTAGTGATCAGGTTTCTTGATATGAGAAGTGCGATCGATAGAATCCGAAAAGCGGGGAAAAGAGAAAGGCAAGCTCGGAAAGTATCGCAAAGAGTGGTTGTCCTGGTGGCTCGGGGCACCTAGGTTTGGATGCTAACGGATCCCTACTGATTACAGATCTTTTCCTTGGACAGTGAATTAGCAACTGGCCAATCTGCATCAACTATTCCAGGGCTGAAAATTGCTCGTCTCAGCCCTGTGAGGCGGAATTGACTTGTTCGCCATCATCTTCGAGTCTTCCACTCAGTAAATAGGGTAACCCGTGGCTGTAAAGCTGATATCGAACATTGAACCTACGAAGACAAATGACTTGAGGCCACCAGTGGGATATTGAATAAGTGGTCGTCGATGTCGACGACAATGCGAAGTTACATTTCAGATTGAGCATACTTTCTGAAGCTGGACGACGTTGCGGCACAGATACAACAACCTCCTTCAATGCTCAGCCATGTCATTTTTAGCCAATGGCAGAGGATACGGCGCGCTCAAAGGAGCCGTATCATATTTTTAGGCGTCCAAATTTGGATCCACACTGGTCTGAGGTGCGGCTTGGATTGGATTGCCTTTGGAAAGAAGATTACATCGGATACATGCTGTGCCGCGAGCTGAGGGAAATTTCCCTGCTGCGTTGTGTCAGCTGCGGCACAGTCGGAGAAATATAGGTCTCTTCCTTAGTATACTATGGTCCTCGCAGACCTTACGAAGTGCTCTAAAATTGCGATGGCTATTGGCTTTCGATCGTCTCTTGGCGGATGTCTTCTCTTGTACTAGCCTTGAGTATTACATGGTTTGAGATTTCAACAATGTCATACTTTCCGATCTCGTACGTGACTTGGCCAAGGTGCGATCAGAATTGGAGACATGAAATTGAGGTTCACATGCAATCGCAAAAGAAGAACCCACTTTGCTTTAACTTTAGCGAATGATTACAAAGATTTCGATGCGATCTTGTGGAGCGATCAATCCTTGCTGCTACGGTTCACCGAGGATCTGTCGGTCTGATCTTGAGGCGAGCCTTGCCTGAGATACTGGGAAGGGGCGAATTGAAGGAGGGTGAATGACTTAGATAGTGGAACGTCATGCTGATGCATTTGCCGCGTTAGCATCTCAGAAAAGTTCAATGGCATTCTTTGTGAAAACAACACGAGGTAGAAATACTTTCATCGAGACGTTGTGAAAAGTCCAACTCCGAGGATTCACTAATAAAACGCCCGAGACGCCGAAAATGATGCTCCGTTCTACTCCCTGACCAGTCGTGCACGAGCCTTTGTTGATCCTTGCTCACATTTTCTCTCATCAATGCATATCTCTTCTCTATATCTTCGTCTCGCTCTCTCCAGCACCGGCCGCCCCTAACTTGACCGTCCCCTTGACGACATCTCTCACCAGGCCCAAGGCCTCCACCGCAAACCTCACCATATTTCCCACTCGGTCGCCACCCAACCCCGTCTCCACTTCTCTTGTCGCCACGCCTGACTCACCTGCCACCGCCAGCGCTACATACCCTGGCTTCCTGTTCCTCGTTTGCCCGCCCGTAGGTCCTGCAGTCCCAGACTCCGATACGGTATATGTGGATTGCAAGGTATTGCGCACATGAGTAGCGAGACCGCTGACGATGGCTGGAGTGGGACCGGCATAGGAAGATATGGTCTGAGGAGTCCAGCCCGCGAAAGCGAGGCGAGATTCGAGGGTGTAGAGCTGGCAGGACGCGTTAGTGAAATGAGGGATTGCGGAAGAAGCGGTAAGGAGGTTACTGTAAGGCCGCCTTTGTAGAACTGCGATGCCCCGGGAGTGGAGAGGAGGGATGCTGATATGATCCCGCCTGCCGCCTTCGCACATTGTAAGTTTGCAGCGTCTCTGTTGCTATCTGATGTTTTGACATACTGTCTCTGCCACTGATATCGTTTCGCCTTGCTCTTTTAACAACTTGGCTACTTCAGCCACGATTTCAACGACCTCCTTCGGTGGAAAGTCTGCACTGCTTGCGTCGGTTGACATGTTTGCACGTCACTTGCTTCCCGTCCAATTCAAGTGAGGATTATCTTGAAAATGAAGCGACCACGCACTGCTAATTTGCCTTGTTGCGAAGGAGGAACAAGGTATCTTCGCAGTGAGTCGATGTGAAGGAGAAGAGAAGGAACGTCGGAACAGAATTTTTGATTGCATCGGACAAACAAGTGTAGAGAATGAGGCCTGATAACTGAATGCTTCAACAAACCTGACGTCAGGCATCGTGGGGCAACACCAGCACCGTGGGGTAGCGCGGGGCAAGCGCTTGGGGAAATTTCTCCACATGTGTGGTTGACGGGTAACGATCTTGTGCATGTTGCGTTTGTCGTCGTAAGCTCGCTGTGTCTCATCTCCGATTTGCAACCGACTGTTTGGTGCTGAAGCTGAACGAGAACTCACCGCAGTCCTGACTCAGACTGAAGAGCTAGCCAAAGGTGCATGTAAGCACCCTCTTCATCAACTACTAGACTTCTAATTTATATCGTCTCAGGGTACCAGTAAACATTTCCTGTTGCCTGATGTGAATCAAACACTGGTGCCTGCTTTCATTGGCTTCCTATCTCCATGTCCATATGGGGTATGGAGGTAGATGCAGGAAAGGATAGCCATGCATGAGCCAGCACGAATCGCGAAGACGGCAATCATCAATAGTGTTTAGCAGATAAAATCGGCTGTAGGCATCAACAGGATTGAAGCCCACGCGAACTGCCCGACAGATAGAACTGTTCCATAGCTACTTAACAGTCCTTCACGAAATAGACACGCCACGCGTCCACCACTGGGACTGCATCTACAACCTGGATGCTTTGAATGTGGTCCACAGACGGTTGCAGCCCAACGGACGATTTTTTGACAGTACGTTGCGCAGCGCCGATAAAGGAGTCATTTAGGAGATAAGTTGCAGAGTCCCATGTATTCAGAGAGACGTACCTTAGGCACCAGTGTTCACTCACGGGGATTCCATGCACCTATTTCATTTAACAGTATTGCAGGTACTTTTATAGCCTCAAGGGTGTCCTAGGCACCAGTATTGTGTTCGATACTTATACCAGGACGCACCTGATCTCGAGACCTCCAATCCACTGCTACGATTTCCATCCCAAGATCGAAACAAATAATCCATAATCCAAACTCAACTTGACCTTTCCAAATACGAAGATATGGCCGTTGGAAGCATGAGTGGTGAGTATATGGAGGCTGAGTTTGCCTGTCCCTATCTGATGGGAGATAGACACGAAGTCGACTGTGACTTTGCATTCCAAATCCTATGCACTCCCAGAAAGACCAACGGTCGTCGTTTGCGTAGATGGCTTCGATCCCGAATATCTTGAAAAGGGCATTGCCGATGAGCTGATGCCCAATTGCAAGAAATTCCTCGAAACTGGCTTTCACGTCACGGCCAACGCCGCCATGCCGACATTTACAAATCCTAATAACACCTCCATCATCACAGGTGTTCCCACTGCAGTCCATGGCATATCAGGAAACTTCTATCTGGACCGCGAGACAGGCAAAGAGATCATGGTTACGGATGCGTCCCTTCTCCGCGGTTCGACCATTTTGGCTGAGATGTCAAAGCGAGGTATCCACGTAGCTGCTATCACCGCTAAAGACAAGCTGCGTCGCCTCCTCGATTGTGGACTTGAGAATGCTATCTGCTTCTCTTCAGAGTATGCTGCCAACTGCACGCTGGCCGAAAATGGAATCGAGAATGTGGAGTCCTGGATTGGTCGACCGGCACCAAGCCAATACTCTGCAGACCTTTCTCTGTATGTCATAGACGCTGGAGTCAAACTCCTCGAAGAGAGGCGCGCTGATCTGCTCTACCTGACGCTTTCGGACTATGTCCAACACAAATACGCACCCAGGACTCCAGAAGCGAACGAATTCCTTGCTGCGCTCGATATGCGTCTCGGAAAGTTAGCGGACATGGGTGCCGTGGTAGCGGTGACTGGTGATCATGGGATGAGTGATAAATCTAATGACGATGGTAGTCCAAATGCTCTATTCTTACAGGACGAGCTCGAGTCTCGGTTTGGTGCCGATTGTGCGCGGGTAATGTGTCCCATCACAGACCCTTTCGTCAAGCACCACGGCGCACTCGGCTCCTTCGTGAGAGTCCATGTTCGTCAATCGTGTGACATCCCGGCGATGATGAACCTTTGCAAGACGTTTCCACAGGTGGAGCTTGTGCTAACCGGGACAGAGGCGGCAGCAAAATTTGAGATGCCCTTGGACCGAGAAGGCGATTTTGCCGTTGTCTCAACAGGAAATGCAACTATTGGGGCCAAGCAAACTGAACACGACTTGACGCAGCTCGGTGCTCACCGATTGAGATCTCATGGGGGCTTATCAGAGCAGCCAGTGCCTTTAATCTTGTCCAAGCCAGTGCGCGATGCTGGAGTAGCTCTTAAGAAGGATTGGAGGAATTTCGATATATTTGATCTGGCCTTAAACTGGTAAGCGGAGGGCAAGCGGCCAGGAAAATTGTAAGCTACTATGCAAGTCAGTAGTGTAGAAACAGGAGTTGTTTATTTCTGCCAGTACGTTAACCGGATGTCATTAGTAATTGTTGATGACCAAGCTCTATTTGGTGCAATGACCAATTAAGGAAAGGCTCCTGTCCAGGGGCTGGTTCTCCCGATTTCCCCCCCAAAAGCACAGCACATAGCAGAGGGTCAAATTTTTTTGCAATCCGGCGCCGATGGTTGGAATCTGCAGGTCTCAAGATCCTCCTCGCTCGTCCGCGGATACCATATTTCATACCTTCCATGAGGTCAAACGAGTGTCGCGGCGAAAGGTAGAGATGGTTTTGGGTCGGTGACCAGATTCCTGTTGGTCAGAATGGCTTCTCCGCAGTTTGTCTCTTGATGCAAGTGAGGCCAGTTCTATACACTGCGATGATATTTTCTATTTATTACTCTTTTTTCTGAATAGTTATAAAGATCGGTATTTTAGTTATCTTCTGACTGCTATAAGAAGCAGTACTTAGAAGGTTATAATCAGTAGTTCTCCAGTCGCTGTAAGCGCCCGTTGCTCATTCGCTTCACCTTGTTATATTATGGCTAGGATAAGCCATTTTTTAATTCAGTCATTATAATCTCTCCTTGCTTCATAGAAGATCTTGAGCCCAACGCACGGGCTTCTTTTCTACCGCTGCCCCGGCAACCCCTATCGCGCGGTGCCAAGCACTCAACATCCTTTGGCATCGATATTAATTGGTGTTTTGTTAGCCAGACTACAGCTAGCACAGAACAATAGAAGATCTTGACTACCTAGATAGCCAACGTTGGTATTCCGAAAGTCGTCACAATCGATCATAGCGAAGGATTTACGTATGTCATTGCAGCTTATGAATTCGATTAGTATTCGAGGCTTAGGGATCTCGATTTATAAGCGCTGCCAGTGAAGGATAATTGCAATATATCGACGGAGATAGCCCCTTTCTTATACGAAAGTACCATGTTGATGCTAATAATTCCATCCAGGTATGTTAAAGCAGCAAGAGCTTTATTGAGATTATCAAGCACGGCAGGTTGGTGATCTCGTATAAAATGAAGAATCTCTTTGATCTTGAAATCCCTCAGTGAACCAGTCGATTCTTCTAGTTCTCATCATGCTGTACCTTGCAATCCTCTGCCTTGCAACTTGCATTGCTAGTTCTTCAACCCATGCACGAGGAGAGTGGGAAGATGGATTGAACTTCAGGTTTCCAAATGTCACATCCCCACAGCCCTTCAATATTTCCGTTGAACCAGCCTTCGTTAACGAGACTCTCACAAAAGTCTCGCTGTACCGTCCATCCCGAGATATATTTTCTACGTGGACAAATGAGGGTCCGGCCAGGGCTAATATTACCGAGTTAGCTAGCTATTGGGCCACAGACTACGACTGGTTCCACGTGCAAGACCAGATCAACTCAAACTTCTCGCACTACGCTACATCCGTAACGGGGATTGAGAACTACACAGCGCCTGTGCCTCTACATTTCGTACACGAGCGCTCGGCGGACCCGGACGCGATCCCTCTATTGCTACTACACGGCTGGCCATCCACACATCTCGAATGGCAGAAGGTCATCAAACCACTGTCATCTCAAGCAGGCAATGTGTCTTTCCACGTTGTTGCTCCAGATCTTCCGGGCTATGGCTTCAGTCCAGCGCCAACGCAGCCGATGACCGTTCAATCCATGGGTTACGCAATGGATGCGCTCATGCGACAGCTCGGTTACGACAAGTATGGCATCGTTAGCACCGATCTTGGCTGGTTCGTTGGTCTCTGGATGGTCGCCGATGTTGGAAGCAATGTCATTGGGCACTTTTCCGATTTTTGGTTCATCCAACCCAATGCCACGGACTTGGCCCGTTTTGCGAACAACGAAACCACGCCTGAAGAAACTGACTACATAAACACACTTAACGCATGGACCGCTTCCCATGAGGCATACCTCCTTACGCATTCCACAAAGCCGTTAGCTATTTCGCTGGCAATGTCGGACAGTCCAGTTGGGTTTGCTGGATGGGCATGGGATTTGATCCGCACTGTGAGCGGTGGATACATGTATGAAACGGCCGATATCATTACATCGACCATGATGCTCTATATACAGGGAACGCATGGCAACATTCGACTTTACTTAGAAGCTTTCAAGGTGAGTTCCAGATTTCTTCCCTGGCACCTAAAGCTGCTACTCTCGATACTGACTGCCAACTATCAGCCTTCGATCCAAGCGTGGCCTGCGACCACAATACCGACCGCTGTTAGCGAGTGGAGTTGGGCCGGCGGCCCCTTTCCAGAGCTTGCTAACGCAGCCGCGGTAAGCTTGGACTGTCTGTGACATTATGACCTTTTATTCTGACTCTCCGGCAGCCTCTCAGCTGGGCCCAAAGAACGGCCAATGTCACCTTCTATAATCACCATGATTCCGGAGGGCACTTTCCCGCGATTTCAGAGACAGACGCTTGGATAGAGGATCTTCAAGCATTCTTTTCACAAATTGTATCATAGTAGGTTCAAAGACATCAAATAATGTCCGAGAATTGTCTTCAGGAGCAACAGCATTCTGGTCACCAGCCACCTACTTATTGATCAGCCACCTGGATATCGACCAACTACTTGGTGGGAAGCTGGGGAGATAGCAAATACAAATAGGAGAGCGGGATGGTGCAATGGAAGTCGACAAGATACTAAGCACTGCCTCTGCACTCAAGGCTTTACTGAACTACCAAAATCATCAATATCCAGGAATAGCTGAAAGTTCACCCCTGGATCTCGAAGTCTGCATAGAACAGTATTTGAAGCAAGATCAATAATCAAATCGTTGAAGTCGGGTTATGCTTAGGTGAGTAATTGTATGAGCGACGCCTTCGGAGTCATAGTCTCACCGGTATTTGGAATGGACACCAAGGAGTTGCCTAGGAAATAGTGCCACCTACTTAAAATCATCGACCCCGCAATGCCCAAAATCTTAGGGTTGTTTTATATAATAAATGCAGTAATGCTGTCATCTCCGCGAGTTCATATTCTGACTACGTACTCATAATTCCGCCATGATCAAGTCAAGAGACACAATCACGACAGGCGACGGGTCAATCCTCCACTACGAGATCCACGGTACACCTTCCGCCTCCCACCCTTCCCTAGTCTTCCTTCACTACTACGGAGGCTCCCCCACCACTTTTGCGCCGCTCCTCTCCCAACTCCACCTTCAATCCTTCCACAAAGTCCTCTACCACGCCCGCGGCTGGTCACCCAGCACCGGGCCCGCCGACCCAACCGCATATGGCATCTCCACCATGTCCGCCGACCTCTCCACCATCCTCTCCCACACCGGCGTCGCTGACCACAGTGCTGGTTTCATCCTCATCGGCCACTCCATGGGCGCCAAAGTCGCGCAACACTACGCCGCCACCGCCGCATCACCCGCGCTCCGAGGCCTGCTCCTTGTAGCGCCCGCTCCCCTCCATGGATTGAGCCTACCGCCCGAAGCCAAGGCGCAGCAGCGCGCCGCGTATCAGAGCGCTGAGGGTGTGAGGTTCGTGCTCGACAATGTCCTCACTGCGGGACCGGGGACGTTGGGAAAGGACGTCGTGGAGCAGTGCGTCAGAGATTCGATGCGTGGGAATGAGGTGGCGACGGCGGCGTGGCCGGAGTATGCGGCGGGGGAGGAGTATGCGGAGCTGCAGGAGGGGGTGCGCGTGCCGGTGGTGGTGCTTCGGGGTGATAAGGACTTCGAGCGGGAGGTGGTTGGAGAGCTGGGCGTTGAGCAGGGATGGGTTAATAGGACGGTGGAGGACTGCGGGCATTTGATTCCGCTTGAGAAGCCGGAGAGATTGGGGAAGGAGGTGTTGGATTTTGTGGAGCGGATCTCTTAGTTGCTCTTCACTGGAGGGGAACAGATGAGGGTGAGGAGACTGAGACAAAGGCTTTCGCTGTTGCAAATCCGGACCAGTTCGAAGAGAACTCCGGCCGGTGCCGCGATTGATGAGTTTCGGGTTCGAGTAAGCCAAAATTTCCAGCGTCAGTTAACAAACCCGCAGTCAGGTATATCTTCTGATGTTCTCTAACGAAGCTGTGATGGTCTGATTCTTCCGCGGACCTTTCCTGATGATGAACAGCATGGATAGAGGACAAAGTCTTTGGAAATGTACCTTACCGCGGCTGGGGGGTTCCTCAACTGGTAATTAATACAATGTTATTTCGAATTTACTGTTATGACCCTGTTGGCCCATGTTAACGCTCCCTTAACATGCGCCAACATGGTCATAACATTTAAACTGAGGTAACATTGAACTAATTACCAGTTGAGCAACCCCCCAGTCGTGGTAAGGTAGTCATACTGGAGGGTACTTTCGGGTTAGACGTATTAAGTAGAGAGTCCCGGCCAATCTGACGGCGGTCAGCAGGTTTCTCATGCCCACAGATTCAATGATACATACCGAATCTCGTCCTTTCAGCGTTCCTCTTCGTAACAATAGCCTCATCACCGACCTCTATTACTTGGCCATCATTGTCCGGATACAGATATGCATACCTACCAAATATCGGGCTCCATTTAGCACCTGGGTCTACCCTCCTATCTTTCATAAGTTTCTTAAGCATGGTCCCAGACTCTCCTGTGCCAGGCTTTCCAGTATTATAGTCAACGTTGATACTTGAGCAGCGTCCGCAGTTGTGAAGTAATTTGAGGTTTGCATCACCAATGGACATCTCACCCCAGAAATCTTCTTCCCATTCTTCCTCAGCACCTTCAAGAATGATATTCGGGCGGAATTTCGTTATGTCCATTTCCTCGCCATCTGGCAGTCGCGCGGAAACATTCCGCAAAGACGTCTTGGAGACCACAAGGAAAGGAGCGCAATCGGCAAAGGAAAGCTTCTCCTCCTCGTCCTTACCCCAGCCGAAGGGAAGAATAGTGCTGGTGATTGAAGACATCCAGGATTTGTTCGACTGACCGTCTGTAAGACCCGGAAAGAGGGCTCGACGACGGTTGGTCCCAAGGAAGACAAATATAACTTCAAATCCAAACCACTTCGAGAACCACTTGTTGTAGTGCACGCCCATATTGTATGCCTGGGTCGGGCTGTGATGGAGATCGACATCCAACACATCAAGACGCCTAGTCTCTGGGATCAAAGGGACCTCAATTGTTTCCCTTGGTCCATTGTTTGGCTCATGATGGGTCACAAACAGTTTTCCGGAAGGATCTTTCTCATCGGGATATTCTATATCGGTGTAGAACAAGCACATACCCGTAAACTCTGAGACCTGCATTTTTTCATATCGAACGCCCGTATCCTCACGATGAACCTTGTACAACATAAATCTTCGATCAAAGGGGAATCCTAGGCGGGCAATTTCAGACCGCGAGAGAGCGATGCCCCGTAGGGACTTGATAGGGTAAATGTAAAGCTTTTGACCGGGTTGGCATCATTATTTCAGGAAGGGGTTAAAAGGACTTCGCGAGTGAATAGAGATTTAGTGGTCGAGACATACCTCGCTAACCTTCATGATGTTTCAGAAACCCTGACAGTTAAGGGATAGCAGCAAGCACACGGGAGAAATTAGTACTGGGGGTATCTTGATACTCTTGCCATTGTGTTAAGAGAGGAGTAGATTCCTCTTTACTTATGAGCGACGGTATGACTCTACTCCGCAAACCCTAGAAGACCTTGACAGGGTCTTTGAGCTGCAAGGCGTGGAGATTATCCACATAACCCCGCATCAATGGTCAGAATTGCGTCGGTTAGCTAGCGTAGTGCGATAAAGCCACTGACCTGTGTGGCTGTTTCGTGGGCAGAAGTTAGAGTACAACGCGGTCTTTCCTAAGCGCAGAAGCCAACCCATACCGTATCGTGGTTCTCATCTCCACGTTCCATCGTCATGATTTCGCCAAAAGTACACGCGCAAAGAACAGAGTCGAAGCCTTGGATCATTCTGTTGCTGCCAAAAAGTGCTTGGACGAGAAGGTCGATGACATCAAGAGGATATTGCTTTTCTATGCACTTTTGTGCCACCTGAAATCCTTCTTGTGCCGTTGGAAGATACTGCCACGTTATCAGGATGTCATGAATCAAATCCGGAGAACCCACAAGTGCAAATCTCAGAAGTGTAATGATCTATTATGAATGTTCTAGAAAATGTCGGACTGCTTGCAATAGCTCGACAAGGTTCGGCGCGCTGACAGACGTACAAGCTTCCGTCGAATTTGTCCTTGTTCGCTCCTTATTCCACGTTCTGCAGTTTTTTGAAGGCGAAGATCATGTCACCGATTGACATTTACAGCCCTACCTAGGGATCATCATGAGTTGAGAATGCCACTTATGCGGCGCATGTGGATTCACAGTGAGCGGCATCAGATCAGCGATGATCTTGTTGCAAAGGTAGAGACCATGCCCTGCGGCGAAGACTTCTAGACGTATGCCTTGTAGCTTCTGACCATGACGCTTGAAACACCGACGTACATATCATGGTAAGTGCGACCTCCTGGTATAGTCATCTCGGATTCTCGTCTTTACCTTCTGTTTGAGCAGACCTTAGACATTTTAATACATGGGCTCGTTGCTTCTACTGGTATAGAAGTATATTTCGCGCTTCTTATTCCCTTCAATCTGAATCTCATCGATACCAAGATGAAATATTTTCCTATCTTCACCATTCTTTCTGCTGTCACCACTGTCAGTGCGGTACCGCACAACAAATCCAGGTCGCCGTTCGATGATTTCGCCTCGGATGTTTCGACAGTCTTCCCCATAGCTAGCGCCGAAGCTTCATCGTTGCTCAATAGCATGGCTAACGACGAACGAAAGAATCAGAGCAAGACTTTGGGCACTTACATTCCCTCAACTTATAACCCCGGTGCCCATCCCTCGGTTTGGACTGGTACCTTTTCGAAAGAACATACAACAATTACCGTGACAGACAATGGCAATCAGATCATAACTGGATCAACACAGCTATATACGACGATTACTGCGATAAATGGGCAGTTTTCGGGCACCTACACTGAACCAATAATTTCGGGAGTTGCAGGTGGGCCAGGAGGCGGGATCATGACGGCCCAGGGGAGTCCACCCACGACTGTACCCACAGTCCCTATGGAGAGTGGGACTTCGACGGCATAAGACTATCCAGGCTTCTTGATGCTCACTTTAAACGCTGACGTGCAAAACTTGTGGTCGACCCGAGTAATGGAAAAGAGTGAGGGAATGACAAGGAACTGGCTTCCTTAGTTTCAGGTAGACGCGTATGTCCTGTAGGGATAGAATTGGAATTTATCCACATAGTCTGTGAGGCAGAGTAGATGAGCTCGGAGCTCGCCTAGAGAAAAATTCATATCCATGACAGCTTCAGCTTGTTATTGTGTGAGAACCAGTGGCTGATGATGCCTGATGGTGGCTGATGGCCTGACCGCCTTTCGAGCAACTTGTCTGTGCGCTTGGACAGAATCTCGAAACGAAACGCCAACCAAGTCCCTCAATCTTCTCAAGTCCTCTGCACTTCAACTCTCCAGCTGCTCGCGCACTTCAATCCCTCTCGTGGTGACTTTCACTATTCACTACGGGCCATACGTGTGCCTTCCTGTCAAGTCAGCCTCCGCCTTTCCCACACCTCGTCTGCGCGACCCAGGAACAAAGAAATCCCTTGTAAGACGTGTAAGCCCCAAAAGCACCAAACATCAAGGTCTCCTGAACGCACCGATTACTCTGTGTCGCTCCGTGACTTTCGCTAGTCATGGCAGAACCCACGCAACTTGCCTGTAAGTCGTCTCTTTTGCAAGGCTTCGAGTCCTGTAGTCTTCCAACTTGATATTAATTTGTATTCTCTGCAATAGATAGGACCCTCAAGGGCATTGGCATTTTCAATGCGGCTCCTGTGTATGAAGGACTTCCCGGGTTTCAAAGGCAAGCTACTTCTACCTTTCTCAAACGCATTGATCTTCTCCCATACCAAAAACCGTCGAATAACCAGCTGACGCTTTGTCTAAGTAAAAGGCCAGAAGGCAACCTCCGCTGTTGTGTCTACTCTCCAGATGGCCGATTTTTCGCATGGGCGTCTCCTGAACAGTAAGAACAAAACCATAATGCGAATTGGAGGCCGATGCTGACATGTACAAACCCAGAGTCTCGGTCGTCGACGCATCAACAGGCTATCTCGTGACTAACCTTCCCGCCGAAAACGTGTACGAACTCGGGTTCTCTCCACTTGGGACATTCATCATCACTTGGCAAAGACCCAGTAAGGATGGGGAGGGTAACGCCGTCAAGAATCTCAAGGTCTGGCGAACTATCGATGATAACGCTGGCGCCGGGGGGCAGCGAAGTGTCGTCGGTCAATTCGTCCAAAAATCTCAAACCGGCTGGAACCTGCAATACACGTCTGATGAGCAGTACTGCGCTCGCTGCGTCACGAATGAGATCCAATTCTATCAAAGTGGCGATTTAGGAACGGTGTGGAACAAGTTAAGGGTTGAAGGAGTTTCGGATTTTGCAGTAGCTCCTGGCAGCGACCATTCCGTTGCCGTCTTCATTCCAGAACGAAAGGTCTGAAGCCAACGTCAAATCCATGACATAGCCAGACTGAGACAACTGACTTGAATATCTCAGGGCCAACCCGCTGCCGTCAAAGTTTACAAGATACCTCAGTTCGATACGGCGCTTTCTCAAAAGACATTCTACAAAGGTGACAAGGTTCAGTTCAAGTGGAATGACCTTGGCACAAGTGTCATCGTCCTCGCACAGACCGAAGTCGATAAAACGAACAAATCTTATTATGGGGAGACTAACATGTACATTCTAAGCGCTAGTGGCGGCTTTGACTCTCGCATTCATCTTGGTGAGCAAAGCCACTCTGGGTTTGAATTCATAGTACGCTGATTTCGACTAGATAAGGAGGGTCCTATTCACGATGTTGCATGGTCACCTAATTCCAAGGAATTCGGCGTTGTATATGGTTACATGCCCGCCAAAGCTACTATTTTTAACGCTAAGGCTGTTGCTACTCATGACTTTAGCTTAAAACCGAGGAACACCATTCTTTTCTCTCCTCATGGACGATTTGTACTTGTCGCTGGTTTCGGGAATTTAGCCGGACAGATGGATATCTACGACCTCGAGAAAGACTACAACAAAGTGTGCACTATTGAAGCCAGTAATGCAAGTGTCTGCGAATGGAGTCCTGATAGCAGGCACATTCTTACCGCAACTACCAGCCCACGACTTCGTGTGGATAATGGGGTCCGGCTTTGGCATGTTGGCGGAGGTATTATGTACAACGAGGATATGACTGAACTCTACCACGTATGTTGGCGTCCGCAGTCGCCTACAAAGCATCCATTGGAGAATCCTCTTGACCCTATCCCAACTCCACACGCATCGGCTATTGATTACCTTGGTAGGGTCAAGACTCCTTCTAAACCTGCAGGCGCGTATCGACCTCCTGGAGCGAGAGGAACTACAACGCCTTTACATTTCAAGCGTGAGGATGAAGGAGGGGCTGCTTTTGTAAACAATGGAATATCCTCTACAAGCGGCGGGATCAATGGATTTGGCAAGCCGCGCAGGCGTGAAGTTCCAGGAGCGGAGGCCGCGGAACCGAATCTGCCACCAGGTGCTTCAGCAGAAGGTGGCGTCAGTCTTGCGGGCACGGGCGAGGGCAAGGACGAGGCGAACTTGAGCAAAGCGGCCATGAAGAACAAGAAGAAGCGGGAGGCCAAAAAAGCAAAGGAAGCTGAGCAGAAAGCCACTGCGCTGGTTGCAGGTGAAGGGGAGGCTGTGAATGGGACCGGCAATCATGGCGTCCCAGGACGCAGCCCAGAAAGAGGCCACAGCCGAAACAGGTCACATGGAGAAAATTTTCGAAGTAGAAATCAGAGTCAGAAGAGAGGTCAGTCAGAGGGTCCTGATGGGCAAAGAAGAGACCAAAGCAGGAGGCGAAATCAATCTCAAAGACGGGACCAGTCCCGAAAGAGGGACGATGGCCGTGCGACAGGAGCAAAGATCAATACGCGGGCTGCAAATCAGAGTATCTCCGATGGCAATGGTGTTCCAGCCAATTCGAAGATTCCCCAGGGATCGAAGCCTGCACCGGGACCGTCTGCAGTGCCCGCAGCACCTGATCTTACCGTGACAAGCCCAGGCGGTGGGAGTCCAGAAGAGAAAAGGGTGCGAGCTCTGCTAAAGAAGTTGCGTGCGATCGATGACCTCAAGATGCGAGTTGCTGCGAGTGAGAAGCTAGAGAATACGCAGCTGCAGAAGATTCAAACGGAAGATGGAGTGAGGAAAGAACTGGCGAAATTGGGTGTTCAAGAATGAATGATTTATGATCAATCTGTGCACAGAAACTTTGGTAAACTCAGAAGACTTCCAAATAGAAGGACCAGGGTGATCATGGCAGTGTATGGCGACTGGGTATACTTCATGTACTGCATTTCGCAGGCGTCTCGGTGATCCTTCTGACTGTTCAGAAAATGGCACAGGCCTTTCAGGAGCTGCCAGACTGTAGCCTTTGCATGAGCGACGCCTCTCCATGGTCTTTGTGATTTGCATTGATTGCGTGGCTACTTGAAGAGGTCCAAATAATTAAGTTCAAAAGGCATTGGATAGAAAATCTAGATCATCATCATCCAACACTCGTCCTTGAAAGAAGTACTATGAAATAGTATGAAGCTCATTCGATGGTTGAAGTCGGAAATCCTGGTCGCCGATTGGTTAAACCTGTCCGCAACTTTCCCGCACGCGAACTTCTAAAATATCAATCACCTCTTCGTATGCCTGAGCTCCAACAATTTCCGTGAACAGTCTCATAGTCATGGGTCAGCCCTTCGACTACGCTCCCGAGAGGCCGGAGCATATCGACACTATCTTGGACGGCCTCGACCGCTATAATCCCGAAACCACGACTGTTTTCCAGGACTATGTGGCTGCGCAGTGCGAGAACCAGACGTATGACTGCTATGCGAATCTGGCGCTCCTAAAGCTGTGAGTCGAGTCTCTGGTGTTTTGAAGGACCTCCATAAGATCTGGAGGAAAGCTTTCCACCATGATGATCAAACATACCACACGTTTCCTATTACCTGAGGGCCTCGGAGCTTGAATCACTCCACCCTTTGAAGCAAGCCTATTAGCTCTATCTGAAATCCTGTTCCCTCTAAGCAACCCTCCTGAACCCACCACCAAGTCCCTCCCCTTCCTCCAGCAAACTAACGCAAAAAATCTTCCGACCTCCAGCTACCAATTCAACCCGCACCTCACCCGCGACGAAACCATCACCAACATCCTCGTCAAATCCCTCACCGTCTTCCCCTCCCCAGACTTCTCCCTCTGCCTCTCCCTCCTCCCACCGCACATCCTCTCGCCGCTATCCGCCTCGCTCACGTCCTCCCACTCCAACCCCGCCGTCGGCGACGCGCCCCTCAGCGAAGCGGTTCAGAAGCTCGCCGTCCTGAACGCCCACCTCTGCGCCGCCCGCTACGACGCCTTCTGGAGCACGCTCGACGGCGACGACCTCTACGCCGACTTGGTCGCTGATGTCAGCCACTTCGAGGAGCTGATGCGGGTGAGGATTGCGGCGGTGGTGAGTCAGGCGGTGCGGGAGGTGGGGAGGGCGACGCTGGAGGGGTGGTTGAATCTGAGTGGGTCCGGGTTTGAGCATTTTGTCGGGGAGGTTTGTGGGTGGGGCGTGGAGGGGGAGATGGTGAGGGTGCCGTTGAATAAGGAGAATGAGGCGAAGGGGACGGTGGTGAGGGAGAATGTGAAGTTTGATCGTGAGTTGCTTTCCTGGCTTGAGATTCGTCGCAAGGGACATGTGAGTGGCTGACTTTGGATACAGAATTCACGAGGGTGATACGGAGGGCGTACGAGCAGCCTGTATGAACGCGCGAATTTCCTAAGAGCAATTCTTGGAGGTGAGATGCATGGTTGTACGGACGGCGTTCGGGGGTAGGGTATATACTCTAAATCTAGGGGTTGGGAAAAAAGCCATGGCGCTTTTCGAGCTTGACAGATTCAGCCCTCAAAATTGTGACATCAAATTTCTCTTCCGTCATCCGTGGTCTGCATGCACGTTTCTCATTTTCCGCGCTTCTCAACCACCTCCTCCCACTGCACCCCAACCCACTCCTCCAGCCAGCCCACCTCACCCTCTTCGACCTTCGTCGCTTTTGGCATACAATCCTTTCCACAGACACCTAGAATGACCGTCCCCCAATCCATCCCTTCCAACCCCGTCTCTTCCGCCTCCAGCTCGGCAATCGCCTGGGGCGTTAATTGTACCTCGAACAATCTCTCCGTGCCACAATTCTCACATCTCGGCATCCCAGATGTACCTGGCGTGCCTCTACTTTGCACTTTCGCATCCGATACCGTGCTGTGCGTCTGATACGGTGCAAGAAGCTTGCCCACTGGGTCAGACTTGTTGTATAGGAGTGGTTGACCTCGGAACTCATAGCGGAGGACTTGTTCTGGGTTTTGGGCGAGTCGATCCGCGAATTTCTGGAAGGTCTTGTCCAGTGTGGATTCGAAGGCCTCTTTATCTTCTTTACTGCTCCCACTCGTGCCAGACTCGGGCGTGTCGAATTCGTTGTCTATGCGGGCGGAGGCGGGGATGTTGGAGGGGTTCTCGGCCGAGAGGGTCTCGTAGTCGGCGTCGAGATGGTAAGTCGGGTACGGTGGCGGGAAGGAGGACTGTGATGGCCATGGTGTGGAAGGTTCTGCGGATTGGAACGCTTGAGGAGGTTGCGAGTTGATGCGCACTTTCGACGCAAATGTCTCCGGAAGGTCCGTTGTAGCTGTAGAGGGTTGTGGAGGCTGCGGAGGCTTAGTAGCCAACGAGCTACCAGAGAAGGGATTCGTGGCCGTGGAATTAGAAGCGTTGGCGAACGGATTCGATGTAGTTGAAGAAGTCGAGAAAGGGTTCGTAGGTACATTTGAAGAGTTTGCTGCTGAACCACCGCCAAAAATCGCGCTGCCTAGATTTGGCAATGGTGATGCCTCTACTGCGCTTCTCGTTTTGGGTTGCAGTTTCTTGATTTCTTCTTCTCTGCCTTGCCCAGGGGATATTCTAGTCCCTCGAAATCCTCTTATAGACCCATGTTTCCGTCGACATTGCCTTTGTCTGCAGGCCTGGATATGTATTCTCCTCTCATGCCCTGGGAAATATTCCGGCAAGTCGCCATTCAACTGTAGTAACAGCGACATGTTCTTGTTACAAATCTTGCAATTCGCCAGTGAGGCAGGCGGTGGATACTTGTCGTCGAGCCATGTCTGTCCCCCTCTTAGCGATCATTTGTCTGAGCCTCTGCCGCTGATAGACGTAGACGTACTGGATAGCCACCTAATTGGCTAATTTTGTCATCCGTAGGAATTTTCGAGGCATACCCAAGGAGCACATTCGTCTCCGTGAACTCGCCCTCGTCTGCCCCGGATGAGTCGCTGTCATTTGGATCCATAGTGTTTGATGTAAGTGGTTGTGCCTCTATTGCGATAGGTAACGAAATAATGTTGTTGCCATTCGCCGAGCCCCGCCTCTATACTCCGCCGTAGCCTTGAAGATTTTGACAAAGATCCAAGATTTCAATTTGGGGGGGGCACGACGACAACGAGGAGTTCTTGAGGATAATTTATATGCGATTCTGTCCTCGCATGATACTATCACTTGGTCATATCTATCTTTTCAATTGAGCGTTGTTGATGATGGTGCAGTTGACGGAAGTTGGTATGGGAGGAGAACTGGCCAACAAGGCAAATGGTCTTTTTGCGTAACCGTAATGAGTAAACAATGACGTACCTCGGGTCAAAGGTCTCCGAACCTTACTATCGCTCACCTGTCATATCGGTGAGATCCACCAAGCTAACACAGCAACAGTCCCGTCAGTAATTGTGAGAGTGACTAGTCTTAATACCAGACCAAATGCTAGAATCCTCGAAAAAAATGAAGATCATAATTCTTCACACCTCCATCGCAAGCTCCGAAGCACGTGCGGAAGCTCCTTAGTGCTTAGATTAAACTGAGTCTACTTGATCTTGTGTGTAGCTGCACTTGAAGACAGTCGTATCAAGAGCTAAGGGCTCCATTAAATTCAATCAGCACTCTGCCTTCTGTAGATCTAATCCTGCCTTTTGACTCGCCACCGAGTTAGGTCAGTGGTCTCCATGATACTGATCTCGTTCTGAACTTCTTCCCCTTTGTGGACATGCCTGTCAATCGTCGAAGCTACAAAGCCACGTGAACGACTAGATGAATAGCACTACTCATACACTATTTACCATGCATCCCTGACGATAGTAACATACTGCGAGAAGGGTATATTCCTACCATGAGGCCTAGACGCCTTGCTCCAACCCTGCGTGCCCTGGTATCTAACCCCCCAGCTCGTTTACGGCAAGTACACTCCTCCCGCCATGACCAAATTCATCCGCGTAAACTCCACCTTATATACCGGACTCTTCTTCGTGGGAAACACACTGATTTGATCCGACGAAACCACCACATCCTTCCCCTTCGTCTTCTTCTGCCCCCCCGCTCCCGCCCCCCCGGGCGCCGCATCTCCCACCTTCCCTACGGCCCCAGCCCCCGCCGTCGTCGCATCCGCACTCGCCTTTCCCCCCGCTGCCCCGCTGCCCGGCTGCGCACTAATCGAATCCGGCGTCTGCATCAGCACATCCCAGACGCGGACGGTGTGGTCCGCGCCCGCCGACACCAGCACGCTGCTCTCGACGCTCCAGGCGAGGCTCCAGACGCCGCCCTTCGCATGGCCTCGCAGGCGCTTGAGGCGTCGTCCCGACGAGAGATCCCATAGTATGATAGCCCCGCCTTCATCGGCCGACGCGAGCAGGCGTCCCGAGGGCGCGACTGCGACGGCAGTGACGAACGCAGTGTGGCCTGTGAAGAGGCGGACGGGCGTGCCGCGGGCGACGTCCCACAGGCGGACGGTCTTGTCGTTGGAGCCTGTGACGAGGTAGGAGCCGTTGGGGTGCCAGGCGAGGCAGTCGACGTCGCCGTCGTGGCCGGCGAAGATGCGGAGCGGTGCGATGTGGTCGGAGGACCAGAGGCGAGCGGTGCGGTCGTGGCTGGCGGACGCGAAGTAGTAGCCGAAAGGACCCCAGGAGAGGTCCCAGATCGGCGCGTCGTGGCCTTTGTAGGCGACGAGGCAGGTCCAGGTGTCGAGGGACCAGAGGCGGATGGATTTGTCGGCGGAGCTGGAGAGGAGGACTCGGGGAGATGTGGCGTTGGCGGGACTGTCTAAAGGAGTGGGGTCGGGTTCAGAGGTCGAGGGCGCAAAGGAAAGAGCATAGACGGGTGCAGAGTGGCCGATGAGGCGTTTTGAGGCGGACGGAGGTGGGTTTGGGTTGGTAGAGGTGGGTGCGGAAGGAAGAGGCGAGCCGTCAATGGACCAGATGCGGATATACGATTCGGAGGTTCCGACCGCGACAAGCTTGAGATCGCCAGAGAATTCGATACAGTTGATACTATCCAGACATTAGCGATACTGCTCACCATAAGTTGTGAAAGGCAGAGGCGCACCTGTCAAAGGTGTTGTGGAATGTATGCATCACAACACTGACACCAGGACCGACCCCACCAGTGCGCCCGGGAATTGGGAATCTGTCTCGATTTTCTTTAATTTTCTGGACTTCCATCATGACGTCGCGCTGAGTTGATGGAGGGAGCGGGACTGCGTCGCGGTTCGGCGTATCGTCGTCAGGCTCTCGCTTAATGGTTTTCTCAAGTTCCTCGACTAGGGTGTTACGACCAGCAACCGGAGGATTTTTGGCATCCTCCTTTTCCAAGTCCGCACGAACATCTTCCATCAGGTCACTTTCCCGTTGAGCAGGGCCAAGCTGCACCTTAGGCAAAACCTCGGGAGCATTAAGTGAAGTATTCGCAGAACCTGGGTGATGTCCTGGGATACCCTCATCTTCAGCTGGCATTTCTTGTTCAGTACTTCCTCGATGCAACATGGCTGATATGCTGTATTCACTGGACGCTTTAGCTCGGTCTATAGTCATGATGTTCATGTGACTTTGCATGATGTTCATGATGATCTTTCCGCCTTCTTCGAGATGGCTCTCTAGAAACTGCAAGAGACTGTGAAACGCCATCATGGTTATGGATAGTCTGTATTTATTGTTGCGATAAAGTTTGGCGATCTCACTTGCTTGGATATGTTCCGGAAGTGTTATCCTCGAAAGTGCGCGAAGGTCTTCACTGTGTTCTCGTGTAAACATTTCATGATAAGTCTCAAAGAACTTTTCCGCGTCTCTAGGGTAGTAGTCGGCCACGAGATCGAGGAGACAGTAAGCAAATGTGGGCCACAGAAGTCGTAATAATTCGCCCTTGTATATCTCAAGGTTGTCGTCGAGTACCCATCCCTTAATTAGATCTAATAGGTACAGTTAGCACATTGCGGTTATTGCTAGAGAATGACAACTTACTGAAGGATCTGAAATACTTGTTGCCCCCTTCTTCTTCCAGCTTTTGAAAAACCGGCTTTCCCTCTGGATCTTGGTGGGCTGACTCGCGGCGAAGCATAGACTCGGTCTTAGCGTAGCCTTTCTTATTCAAGTACTCGAGCACCTACACCATGAGAGGGATTGTTAGCGAGCTCCCATATTGAGACAGAGTTGTGCGATTGCGTTGCGCGATATGGACAGGTTTTTCGTTCGGAGAACTTGATGAAACATAGAGGGCTATCTACAAAGAAATCCCGAGGAAAGAATCGGCAGGCTGAGCCCAAGAAACACATCCATGTCGGACTTTGTTCGGAAATGCACATCAGTTGAAGGGCTTTACTCTGGAAAGAAGACGTGGCCTTCCAATCCGTTTTCTCGTTTGGCATACCAGTTTGAAAGGTTCTGCCGTGACACGACCTTGCGATGCCACCCAATTTACTTCCGGTAGACGGCGTTGGCCTGATTCGAGTGCTTTGGGCCCATGGGCTGCTGTACGTGCGCCTCTAGTGCTGCTAATCTGTCCATGTTGGCTGCCACTTCGCGATTCCGGGACTTTCTTTCTGGCGAAGAGCTGATGATACTTCTCCCATCTGTCTTGATAAGTTTGGTGAGGACAGACATAACCAGGATCCCGTGGAGATGGTAATTGCTGATGAATGAAGTGGCGCTTCGAAGAACTATTTCCAGAGGGCTCATCGATCCTGGTATTGCTGTCGCTACACGTGACTGGCTCTGGGTGTGTCGAACTTGAACTCCATTCCGGTAGATTTTGGGTTGTTGCCCTCGATGGCCTTGGTCGATTTGCCATTATTAAGACTCAGGATGTTGGGTCGTATACTGGAATGAGGACTCTTGCTGCCAATCTATTCGATACCTTGAGTGAAGGGAGCACCGAATCAGAATGAATAACTCTGCTTGGTGGTATCCTCGAGACGGTGCTGATAAAGCTGATTCGAACTGGTCGACTTCTAGGAATTCCGTTGGATTCTCCAGCAGATGGGCTGCTACTTCCTGATCTCAACGTGCATCGTTACGGAAAGCTGCGACGTTCGGAAAGGGAAATTCAAGAAGCCAACAACGAGGGCAAGAAAATTTCCAAGACCAATTGCGGCAAGCTCATCCTGAAGTCCGGCGCCGGAAAATTCTTTCGAACGACCAATGTAATGTAGGATGATAGAAAAGTAGTGCAAGAAGGTGCAGCTCCTAACAGGGAGAAACGACTGATGACAAACAGGCAGCAGATTCCACTTACTATTTGATTCAAGTTTTGCTGGCTGCCAGGCCCGGCTGGAGGCCCTGGGCCTTGGCTTCCTTGTGGTGGAATCGTCGGCGTACCAGCAAGACCTGCATTTTGGGGACCACCCAGGCTGTTACTTCTCGAGAGCGGCCCGCCCGGGGGTGGCGCCGGGCCAGACATGATGGGCCGCCTTGGGAGGGCGATGAAAATTGATGGATGTGTTATATGGGGGTACACAAGAACGTCTTGTCTGCCACAAGTGAGACTGCAGTGGAGTAGCGCGCGATTTGGTGGCGGATGTGTCCGCAGAGCCTCACTCCCGCCACTGGCATGTGGGAACTTGCAGGCTGACTTTGGCTTTCAGATTTCCAGGTCGAACTCTTAAATAAGCGGTGCAGCGAGTGGTATGGAAGAAAGACCTTCGAGTTTGAATTCTAATAGCCCCGTGGGTCTACCCACTTCTCAGCCACCTCTATTTCTTCCGACAATAGGCTCCTATTGTCCTCACCACGCGACCCCAACATCACATACACAATGACCAATCCCACGTCCCCCGAATTCACCCCCTTCGACCGGATTCGCGATCTCTCCTCTATCTCGAGCGATATCCCTCGCCTTCTCCAATCCGCCGGCCTCGCCGTCTCCGCCCTCACCAACCGTCCACTACCCGACCCCTCGGACGCAGACCAGGACCTGCCAAAACACATCCTCGACGCCTTCGACGAACCTCCCGGCGCCCCTTCGCCCTCCGACAGTCCCTCCCTATCCGCACATAAAGAAGCCTTTCGCGACGCCTCGGCATCATACTATACCCTCCTGCAATCCGTCTCCGCGCGGTTGCGACGCCAAGTCTACGCGCTTGAGGAGGCCGGGCTGATCTCCGAGAGCGCGGACAGATACTCGGAAGCAGCTTCATCGTCGGCTTCAGCCATCGCCGGCGCAGGTGGAGCGGCGCAGGCGGTGGGAATGCAGGATGATGGGAAACAGACGGCAAGGGTGAGTGCGGGGATTGTGGGGCAGCCGGCGCAGGACGTGGGGCGAGAGGCGCCGGTCACGAATGGAGGGTTAGGGAATCTGGATGTCGGGTGGTTGAATAGTCGGGGTGAGGGAGTGGAGAGGGGAAAGGAGGGGGAGTTGATGGAGGAGGCGAGGAGGTTGTTAGAAAAGGTGGTGGTAAGAATGGAGGGAAGAGAGGCAGAAGAGGGAAGTGCGATGGAGGGTGTGGAGCAAGCTTGAAAGAGTTGACCTGAAAATGCAGGTCTGAAGTTTGTATAGAGATGATGCGTACGGGAAGGCAAGGCGATGATGAATGCTCTTAAGCGCATGCATTGAGGGTAAGATATCATCCTCAAGAATATGACTCCATGACTTTGTGGATGCGAAATCAGAGGTTCCCAGACTTTACAGAACCTCATCAACTTCAGATGTTTAAATGAAAACCGGCGACTCATTGGATTAATCCTCCGATGGCTTCATCTCACTACCAGTCATTCGGTTTCCGCTGCTTCGCTATGGTGGTGCTTACGGCACTTGCCGCAGTTGATGACCACTTATGAATACAAATTACAGAGAATCGAAATACACACGTTTCAATCATGAGCTTCTCACAGGCCATGACCGCTGTCTCTGTGAAGGACTTTCGTCCGACTCAGCTACGTGCGCGGGTTGAGAATTCTGGATGGGCTCATGAACGTCAGGGAAATGATAGCGCGCTTCACGCGGTGTGTCGCTCTGAAACTCATCTTCTTCTGCTGCGTTCGATCGCTCCTGCGCTCGTGAAGACGCCTCTCTTCCCTTCCTTTTATTTGCCTTCTTAAAATTGACCTGCTCAAGAATCAAAGGTGAATGTGCTTCACCAAGTTGGCGAAACAGTCCATTCGCATACGACAAGCCATGTTCAAATTTCGCTTCCGGGAGCAATTTTATGCGTCTGACTTTTGCGACGATGATAACATGGTCCTCCACTTCGACACACTTCGACGGAAGCACTCTACATGAGCAGTGAGCCAACACTCCTCGCGACGTAACGGTAGGAGCCCTTGGAAACGACCGTGGCTGAAATGAGATTTTTGCGCCAACGCCCTGGACCTGTCTGAAGCCATTCTCGGCGTCTCCGCGAGCGAATGCATCGGCAATCCGCGCCCCGTACGTATTGGAAGAGAGCAAAGTAATGTTGAAGGTTTCATGAAACATGATGGCATCGAGCGTGCGCGAGGGCGTTTTGATGTTGAAGGATACGATGGGATCCGGTGACAGCGACACGGTGGTCATGGATGACACGGTCATTGCGCAGAAAAATCTTGGGTCAATAGTTTCGAAGCCTGTAATGACAGGGACTTCAGAGGGCTGGATTCCTTTTTTTGTCGCAGTAATCATGATGACAGGGTGCGCCATAAGCCGCATCATCTGGCGCATCTGATCCGACACAGGGGAGGTAGTTTTCCCGTGTGTGCTTACCTCTGTCTCATCCTGTGCCTCCTTTTCGAAGGAGTTTTCGAACTGATGGCGCTGCCGGCTCTCTTGCCGATGTCTTTCTTTCTCAGAAAACATTTGCACTTGATTTATGAAGCACCTAGACACGAATTCCGCCGCGTTTCGGGGACCTGTGATTTCGAGCATATAGTTTTCACCATATATTGAGTCCACATCTGTTGTTACTGAACATGAATCTTCCCTTCGGAACTTGCTTAAAACGCGCGCGAATCGATGAATAGCGGGACTAAATGCTGCGATGGGTACCTGTAATTTCAGTTCGGTGGACTCATCCCAGGCTATTGACTTGTGATAAGTTGAAATCGGCGCCTTCAAATATTCCTTAGTGAGGATTTTTTCAGCAGCGTCATTCGCACCGGGCTCGCCAGTGAAAGTGACAAAGGCCTCTTTATGATAAGGACCGGAAACGAGTTTCGCTTGAGATTGCACCTGTTTCTCAATTTCCTTCAAACGTTCAGCTCCAACTCCAGTCCAATAATGTACAAAATCCGGGTCGACCTGAACAAGGCAATGTTGCTTTCCATTTTTTCCTTTTGAATGTGCATCTTCTGGGGGAATTGGTTGAAGTAAAGGGAAGCTGCCGAGGTGATAAAGTCGCCGGAAATTCCTATAGCTTGCTTGGTTGTCAAAGTGTGTGGAGGGGAATTCTGCAGATACTTCAGGCGGTAACAGAGAATGCTGTGATGGGACATGAGCATCGATGTTTTCCGCTGGTATCGATTCGCTTTTTCGGTTGTTTTGTATAGCCTCTTCTGCATAAGGACGTCTGGTATCTCGACTACTGGCCGGAGGTTGGCGTAGACCTTGCGAATAAGGACATCTATTGTATAGATGACTTCTTGGAATTACCTCGACCAGTCCACTGTGCGGATGAAGATTCGAAGCTGTGTTTTATTAGCATGTATGAGACAGAGTGTACGTAGTCGCGATTACTTAAGAAAGTCCATTGATAGAAGGCACTGTAAAATCTTCGCCCGACGTGGGAGGTCAATAGTCGAGCTTTGGCGAGCTGCATTGACACCGGCAATGGCAGAGAGAGATCCTCGTACGACTAACATAGGTAATGAGCTTGTGAGAGGCTCTCCGAAGCGGCGTGGCCAACCGAGAGAGTCATTACGGAGTACGGAAAGTCTCCGCAAAGTAGGCACTTCTCACTACCGCAGTGCACCTTGCATCTAAATCCAAGAATCGCATGCGATAATGAGTAGACACATCCCTTCGGCGACCTCATCGCCTCTCAAGCGTCCCATCTCTGTCTCACGGTCCTGCAAACTCGTCCACCATACTCAAGTCCGCCATGCAACTCTCCTCAAACGCCCGAAGCGGCCTTACACCTTCACGCAATTGGTAACCCTCTCTGATGGCTCGACCTTCATCCACCGCACTACATCTCCAATCTCGGTCTGCAAAAGCGCAAAGGACATTAGAAACTCGGCATTGTGGCATCCGAGTTCCCAGAAATTATTGAATGTTGAGGAGGACGAGGCAGGACGGTTACGAGCATTCAGGGAGCGATTTGGAAGAGGGTGGGATGCCGAGGCAGTCGCAGAGAATGAAGATGTTAGTCGAATAAGGCTTCTCCATGCATTGCGAAGTGATCATCTGGAAGATAGGGTTTTTGGCTAACGTCGATTGGTGCATAGGTTCGCGAAGGAGAAGAAAAAGTCGCAGATCGTGATGAAAGCTTGCTCGACCTCATCAGTGGATTTGGGCAAGAAGCAGAAGCACAAGGACAGGCAAAGGGTGTTCGTAAAGCTGCTCAGAAGAGTGGGAAGGGAAAAATGGGAGAAAAGTGAGAGTGTAGGCTGGTGCTATCCAATTTCTGTATACGTCTGTTGTGCATGGAGCGAGTGTGCCCTTGCGCCACGGTCAGGCGCAACGATTATTGGGAACACTAGAAGCCGTATTTCAGTCGATTCGAGTAGCATACCCTAAAAGTCGTCGTTTGGAGTGCTAGGATCTCACTCAGTAGAACGTGGGAATGGCTTTTGTTTACAGGACGAAAGAATTTGGAATTGTGCAAGAAAAAAGTCCCCTCGGGAAGCTTGCAATCTCTTTTCATTAATTGCTTGCGGTTGCAGCCCATATTCCACCTCTCTTAGCCAAGGCTAGCATGCACTTAATAAGGAAACGCTCCTGAAGAAGGCGCCTCATCTCAATGCAAAATCTAAATAACCACACAAATGGATTATTGGATTTTACATGCTGAACTGTATAGATGAGGTCACTAGTAGCTAGCTGCTACATAATGGACCAGCCTATGAGCCAAGCTAAGTCACCACCGAACCGTTTTGTACCTGGGTATATCGATGCCGGTCTCCACACAAAAAGTTTCGCGCTCACCAGGAAGAAATTCCATGAACAAGATGTACGATACTTAGATAGTTATTTACGGCGCCTGCGGTCTTGCCGTAATCGGATCGGAGTTGATTGGTCCAAAGATGGTCGGAAAGGCCAGTCAATCCACGCCTTTAGCAGCTCGTCGACCATTTCCAGCGTAAGCAGCCGGACGTGTAGCAAGCTAACATCTAAGCGGCCTCCTTTCGCTGGGTCCGTGACCGAAGGAGCTTGTGGGATCAGAGCGGCTGCTGCGCCGGGAGCACAAGTCTCAAGACACTTGGGTAGGGGCAGATTAGGGTTCATAAATAATTTAGTGATAAACCACGGCTCCCATTCCTTATCGTCTGATTGATTGTCGGTCGAAAAGGTAAAATGTGGCTTGGGTTGCAAGTCGAGCAAAGCCAGGTGTTCCGAAGGAAAGGACTCATGCTTCCCTGTTGTTAGCGGTTCAAATGCTCGCCGGTCCCATTGAAGTAACGATTGTTCTCGATTTCGTGCACGTTGATTGTCACCTAGGTGGGCCAATCGACTTTGTTCCGTTTTGCCAAGACGTGATTGTTTGGTTTTCAGCTCAGCAAGTTTGGTTTGCATTTCCTTCGTCAACTTTTCCTTATCATTGTCTGATAAATCTCCAGATGCAATAGCGAGCTCTAGCTGCAGGAGCTCCTCATCCAAAATCACCAGACCGTTGAGTTTTTGGTACGACTCCTTTATTATTGAGCTATGGTGTCGCAACCGGTATAGTCTCTCCAGACGAGGGTCATTTGACATGAAGCGTAACCTGGAGCTGGAAGGCCTTTCGTCCGGATGCTTTTCACGAACAGATTTTTTGTCCTTCTCAATATCGTCAGCAGAGAAAGCCTTTTCTAACCGACTAAGTTCCTTGTCCCCTTCCCATCTCAACGATAGATTATTTTCCTTGGTGGCTTGATTACCAGGCGCTTTTTCGACTTTGCCTGCGTGTGCTAGATAATCGCACGCTTTTTGATATTCAAGAGTTTCTCGGTTCTGAGGAGGCTTCATGCCATTGCGATTCATAGTTTTTGCAACTCGTTGGGCATGTCTCATCTCGGTATCATTGAAACCGATGTCCGAAGATGGCTTTCCGGAGCTTGCAACGACTGTCGTAGAGCCGCTTTTATCCATTTGATAGGCAAGTATTCCACGTTCACTCACGTCTTGTGGCACTATATTTTTCTTATCTTCATCCAAAATCCATAGCAAAATTCTAACCAGACCGTTGGCATGTATATGTGAATGTGACCGGGCTGCAGCCATGACAAAGTGGTGCACTGCCATGTGTGCGGTCGATTCGAAGCCAAACAATGGTTTCGCTAGAACCTCTGCGAAATTGCCGACCAGCAGAAGCGAGTCATTGGGCTGATCAAGCTGGTTTGGGCCTACAGGAGCTTTCTCTGGCTTGATCAATCCGAGATCAAATATTCGCTGATAGCTCTGCCAATCGTTTGGATCTAAGAATGAATGACGATATGTTGAGCCGGGAATCTCCAAAAGGGGCTTGACAAAGGGTTCGAAATATCTGTTGTCAGGCTCGAGCAAAAGATGCGTTCGAGGTTTGAGGTATTCATGAAGTTTGCTGGACCACAGACATGGTCCTGGATTGACATCGATTATATCACAATGCCTATGTCTATCAAGAGAGGGACCAATATAGTTGAGTATGTCATCTGGGAAAGCTCGATTAGCCTCCTAACCCGCAACTACAACTTCGCCCGGGCAACATACCGCAGAGCGCTGGACTCGCGACTGAAAATCTTTTGTCTCTCCGACGTTTTCCTGCTTCGCTTTTTTCGAGCAGCTGCAACCGCTGAGTGAGCGAGTTTGTAGTGTCTGTAGTCAGACTTTGACGACGTGTGCAGAAGGAGATCCGAGGGACTTCCTTCCATCGTATTTGCCATGGCTGGCAACTCGCAACTCGCATAGGCCCAGCTGAGAGTCAGGTGCGGCGGCGCGCGCTGTTATAAAAGGAGGCTGGCGTCCGGTCGCGACAGGCGTGTCGGTCAGAAATAGGTTGGGGGCGAGGAAGTTGCGGAGGAGGGCGGAGGTTTAAGGTTGTCACCTTGAAGCTTCTCCGTCATCCGTACGACCACTGCTGACGATCCGGAACGACAACCGACCGCATTGCTCCATCAACGCATAGCTAGTTGTACCTTGACTTTGTCCGAAGGAAAGCCTTTGATGCGCCTTCCCAAGTCTCCGAGCTTCCCAAACACTCCCTCTCGTTCTCACCGCTGATTTTCTTGGCAATGCGCCTTGGCCTGGTTTGAGAGTGTCGCCAACCATTAGGTAGCCAAGTTGCCCGCCAACGACTACTGGAATGACCATCAACGCTCACAAGAGCCACATAGTTGGCAATATGTCAACTACGAAGCAGCCAACCATGGTGAGGCCTTTGAAAGTGGAGGAAATTGTATCGAGAGCTCAGCAATTCGACTACAACACCCTCACTCCCATGCTTTCTTGGCTGCGGACAGCAGATGCTATGCAAAGACAGGTCAAATCTGACAACTTCTGCCCAATGATGTATATGCTAATTCACCTCCAGGCGGACATCTATGAACGAGAGGGCGACGATCAGAAAGCTTACGAGCTCCTCTTTCGAAAAGCAGACCTAGTGCTGGGAAAGCTACCCCATCATCCTCAAGCGCACGAGCAGGAAGCTGCTTTAAAAGATGCTCGAAGAACGGTTGTCAAAAATCTTGAAAGGCTTGAGACATTGAAGCCTAGAATCAATAAGCGCTATACAGGATATGAAGAAGCGCTCAAAAAGCGGCAGGAGAGACAGGCAGAACTATCGAAGCGGCACACTGCACAGGTCGATGGCTTCGGGATATCGGAAGACATGGGACGACTTTCATTAGCACGGAAAGGCTCAGGCTCTTGGTTTGACGATAACAATCAGCGGTCGCTAGATGCAGGTGCAAACCGTGACCTCGCAGTCAAAATTGCAAAGAAGGAAATCAAGCGCAGAGACGTTGCTCGTCGAGCGGTTCGGCAGGCAGGCCTATCTCCAGAAGAGGAGCAAGATCGGAGGACTGGAGGACTTTGGTCACAATGGGAAGACGAACTTGTCACCAAGACAACGCGATCAAATAGCGTGGATGATTTGAGTCAACAGATCATCGATACAAGACGGCGGGTGGAGAGTCCTCGGCATTTCAAAGGCTCGTCCAGTGTCGATAGCGCAACACCACGAGCCAGCACATATCGATATCCTGCAGTACAGCCCCCTACCCTTTTTGAGCTTCCTGGAGACACTCCCATCATCCAGGAGCTTCCCGCCGAGCCCGTCTTTCCCAAATCTCCTCCACCATTACCTCCTCCTCCAGCCGAACTAAGCGCCGACGCTCCCCCGAAGCTACCTCCAAAGCCGACCCAACGCCAACCATCTCTCTCCATCGACACACGGCCTCCCCCAATCCCTGCGAAATCCACCGAATCAGACGAATCCGGCCCAGATTCACACTCTACCTCTGCCACCACCGGCCCAGACCTCTCCCCACCAAGCTACAGCTTCAAACCCGCCGCCTACCTTGAGAACGGTTCCGCTTTACGCACCATCTTCCTGCCTCCAGAACTGCGACATTCGTTCATTTCAATCGCAGCGTCCAACACAGCACGCAATCTTGAGACGTGCGGCTTCTTGTGCGGGACCCTGATCTCGAACGCACTTTTTGTGAGCAAGCTGGTGATCCCGGAACAAGAGAGCACGAGCGACACGTGCGAGATGGTGAACGAGAGCGCGCTCTTCGATTATTGCGATCGCGAGGAGCTGATGGTGCTCGGCTGGATTCATACCCATCCAACCCAGACGTGTTTCATGAGCAGTCGTGATCTGCATACGCATAGTGCCTACCAAGTCATGATGCCGGAGAGCATTGCCATCGTGTGTGCGCCGAGTAAAGATCCGAGGTAAGTTTTACTTGACTCCCCATCTACTCGAGTGTAAGCGAAACCGCGCTGACGTGTGCAATAGCTGGGGTGTCTTTAGACTCACAGATCCACCGGGATTGAAGACGGTGCTCAGTTGCAAGCAGACGGGTATTTTCCATCCGCATGCAGAGGCGAATATATATACGGATGCCTTGAGGCCGGGACACGTCTTTGAGGCGAAAGGTTTGGATTTTGAGATTGTGGACCTGAGACCGGCTCATTAGAGTAACTAACTAGTCACGTACGTAATGCTTAAAAAGTCTACTGCAATGTTCCTCGCGGAATATGCAGATCGAATTAAAAAGCCTTGGTCTTTAAACCCAAGACGATGGTTTATTTCCCGCCTCAGGCCCTTTTTGGCTTGGGGGTTAACCCTGAAGTGTCTTCGACCATACCACTTTAGCAGGATGGATTCGCACTGAATTGCGACTAGCCTTTAGATAATTATAGATTGAAGGAAATCGCGTCGACTGCTTCACATAGGGGTCCTTTTATCATGCAATGCCACTAATTTACGAATTAATATGAAGGCGACAAAGCCCAACCCTCAAATCAATGAGCCGACTTCTAATGCAAGAAATAATGCCATTTGTGAAACAATCAATCATTATTTCATCAACCCCAGTAGCAGCCTGAAAAATATTTTCTCCTCCGAGGGCTTGAGAATCATTCACGATTCCGACTCTAGCTCCTTAACCCGCATCGCAACCTTGGCCTTCAGACCCTGTACCACCTCTCTCCCCAACCACCGTAGTCTCCCCCCTTCCTCCACCATCATCTTCTCCGCCCACGTAAACAACATCCTCAACTGTATCAGCTCATCCCTCTCCCATCCATCCACACTCCTACTCAGCGACAGCCTCGTATCTACTACCGTCCCCTTCATCTCTAAATTGACACTACTGTGCGGATCCGTGGGTAACACCGACCCCCACTCAGCACGATCGAACGCAACCACCGAAAACCGCTTCGACGACGCAAACACCGGGAGCTCGAAGATATAGTCCCACATCTGTTTCGCCCCCTGCGCGCTCTGCGCATCATTCAGCGCCACCAACGCATTATGGAACGCGCTGCCATGCACCTCGCCCGCGGGCCGTCGCCGAACAAAGACAGTCTGGTTACGGCGGAAGCCAGCGAGGTGCTCCGGGTTCGCCGCGAAGTCGAGCGTGACCTGCCAGTAGTGGGGGGAGTTAGTCCTGACCTGGGCGATGGTGTCGAGCTCGGGGAGGAGGATCGGAGCGTTGAGGTGCAGGGTGGTGCCCGATCGCTGGATGACAATGATGGGGAGGGGGATGGCGCGGTGGGTGTCGACGTCGCGGATGACGAGGCAGCGGGCTTCGGCGGCGAAGACCCAGAAGTGGCGGAAGGCTTGGAGGTGGCCGCGGTTGTCGAGGACGTTGTTGGGGAAGAGCGGGTAGAAGGCGCAGATGAGGGCTGCGGTCGCGAGTTTAGACGTTCCGAACGTGTAGCGTCCTGAGCCGAGGAAGAGGGCGCCGAGGGCGAGGTGAGCGGCGAGATGCGATCCGTAGGGCGTATCTGCATGGACACGACCGTGAAGGAGGCGAAGGCGGCGAAAGACGATTAGGTCGCCACGGCCAGCCATAACGGTTGCCGCAGCAAGACCAAGAAGATCCTGACAATTGCGGACAGTAGTTCGGGCAAGACGCGCGTCATAATGGAGAGCTGGAAGCTTGCAGAGGCGGATGAACTGATCCAGGTATCCCACCAGGAAGTCACGGACCTTGATATCGCCGCTTCCAGCGTATTTTAAGCTGATGCTCCAAAGCAGACCAGCAAGTATATTAAAAAAAGGCATGTGGTCGCTTTTCAGCGAGTATATCGTAGATAAGTCGGTCATCGACTTGTACTCCTCCAGGATATTCTGTTTGACCCACTGCCGATCAGCTCTAATGTTGTTCCACATGATGAGATGTTTGGCCAGGGTGCGCAAGAGGAATTGATCCGGCCTGATGGTCTCAAATTGAGGCAGCGTGTCTGGAACACCGATTTTTCTTGCCAAAGCAGCATCCCCGGTTCTCATGAAAATAAGACCGATGGCGATTGTGGCTCCTGCCGTAGCTTGATCTATGATGTGAATAGCGTCTCTAGGTTTGTCTTCCTTGACAACCTCAAGGAGTCGATCAACAAGACCCATGTTGTGGAGGCCTCGGAGATCTCTTCCTTGGGCTAGATTGATCAAGCCTAAAGCGAACCCAGCAGCGAGCCGGTAGCTTTCGTCTCGAAGAACATCTGGAGAGCCGGACATGGGGTCCTCGAACTCAATATGTCGAATTTCTGATAACATAATCTCGCTCATTCGTCGATGCTGGGTATCATAATAGAGAAGACCGATGCCCATTAGGCCTGCTGTCTGTGTCATGGGCGATACATTAAGTTCGGCTGCTCCATCAGGAAGCATCCTTGTCACATGGACTGAGAGTAAGCGAGTGACAAGCTGATCCGTCGTGCCAAGAAACGAAGCTGAGAGACCAAGCAGCAATCCAATCGAGGTCATAGTGTGTTTGGGTGTTAAGTATTTGAAAGCAAGCCATTTCGCCATCGGCCGCAAGTGACCATTAAGCCCAAGAGCAAGCAGCAGGCCAGCATGTCGGTTCATCAGCTCGGCTGGCTTATTGAATACAATCCAAGAAGTGTCAATTCCTTCAGCATCTAGAGCTATACTCAGTCCTTTCGCAACACCAGCGTGAAAGAATGCCCAGCTAAATTTTTCCTCGGTTAGGCTTACTCGGTCCGCGCTTACGGTAATGTTCAAAGGCTTCATGATGCACTGTGTCGAGAAACCGGGCAGAAAGAATTTTTCTGTGGGCATTGGATGCGTACTATCGAAGTGTACCATAGCTGAGCCTGGATAAAGTGCAATTGTGCGAACCATTACCCATTGCATGACTTCTTTCTGTGCCTCCAGGTATTGGGCTTCAGACCACTGGGGGTTTGGCCGACATTCCGCCACGGAAGGCTTGTAAGGCTCAAGAATGTCGCTCGCCTCTGAGTGACGCTTATCTTCGTTGAATATGAGTCGACTGATGGCATAAGTCTCTTTCCAAGGCGAACGGCGTGGCTCATGATGATCGTCGGATCGGCAGATGCTACGCATGTCCGATGCAACACTTGTCGAATTTTCCTAATGTTGTCAATGGAAAATACCGCCTTGACACACAGCAGACTTACGGAAACGGTCACTGTATCAGGTTGCCGAGCCAATTTCTCAGCCGCCAACAAATGAAGGTCTTCACGGCCGATTAATCGCAACAGGTCCTCGCTCCAGGTAGTGGGTGGACTGGCCTGGCAGGCTATTATGTGCTCTCGTAAGGGGGCAGCGATGCCTATTGGGAGCGTTTCTAGCACTTTCGCATCGATACCATATTCCATCATCTTCTGAACGTGGATGAAACTCGTTACATTCTTCAGCTCCACATCTGTCAGGTAGCTAATGATTGCCTGAGAACGAGGATTGATGGATTTTGCAGTTGGGAATCTGCTCGATGATGAGCCCGTCAGGTTTATGGTCGAAGGCCGAACAGAATCTCGAAGATTCTCCAGTGTAGGATAAGCTTCTGATGTCCTTCCTGCTGACATGTCTTCAATCCATTTGAGAATCGAAGGGGGTTCGCCAGATGGCGGATCAAGAGCCTCGAAAGTCCTGGCCGCTGACCTGATGTTAACAACGTTACAGAAGCATTACAAGGTCGTGTTTGAAGACATTTTTTCAGATCGGTTGAGCACAATGTTATTGTGAAAACTTGTAGAAAGTATGGGAAAAGGGCTGCAAATTGAGGGAGGTATGCTTACAGTCACCAAAAGCCCACTCGGACAGTCTTGCGCCTTCGAGCTCATAGTAATCACCAATACGCCAGCTCCAGGACTGCCAGCCAAGCCAATGCGCCATCTGCGCTATAAAAAGCGCAAGAAGTTGAATCTGACCACCTCCTTTGCCTTTCATAAGCACGTTCAATTTGGACTCCTCCCTCACCAAATGAAGACCCTGGACCAGGACACTATTGATTGTATGTCGATGTTTTAGCTCATCCCCGCCAATTGGACCAGTCCAGCCTGCCCTTGCAGCTATAGCCTTTGCCCAGTCATCTTCAGCTAAGAACCTACGCGCTAAACCTATAGCTTCCACGATGACAGGGTTCTTGTCCAAGAATGTCGAGTCGGCAGCTCTTGTTGACTTCGCAGGGCTTCGAAAAGACATAGGAGGGTGTTTGGCACTTTCCACAGCCCAGCCCCAAGCAGCCTCATTAAAATTACTAGTCTTACCATGCTGAAAATCAGAAGCCATCATAAGTAACCATGAATTGTCTGTCTTTCCGAATTGTTGAGACATATCTCGACGATGTTCAGCAGAATGTCTCGATACTCCTGCTTGTGAAGAGCCAGGCTGTTTCCGTGCTTGAGACCTCACGCGGTCGACGAACATGCTGAACAATGTGATACATGTTGCAGTCGACTCCACGTCCGTGACGCGCTCTTTATTGCCCATCAGCCAGTTATGGGCAGCGCACCAGAATAGTCTTATACTTTCGGCTTCATCCACTGGCAGAATATACTGAGCTGTCTTCAGAACCCTGTCCCATACATCACTTCGAGGACAAAGCCCAATTTGGAGCCTGTGATACGAGCCATCTCGGTCTTGAAGGTCCACTGAGCCATCAGAATGAGGATTCCGTAAGAACAGGATATCTGGAGGCTGTATGGTCCGCTTCAAACCAGCTTCACGGCGTGAAGGCGAAAGAGAGGGCGCAAGACTGAACGGGTTGAACAGCTTCAGAGCATTTCTGGCCAATCTCAAAGGATTGTCAAGCAAATTGGAATTTTGGAGACATATATCTAATTCCGACTCTCTTTTGCAGAGAGATAAAATGGTTGTAGCAGCTGACGTCCGAAGTCTTGCGATGTCTTGGCACCCTTGGAAGCGTTGGACTCCTTCGAACTCCGGGACTATTACATGACGCTCTCCTTTAAGATGTTGCTTTGCATTCTTTTCCAGAAAGATAGCTCGGTAAGGAGCAGTGGTTAAGGTGAGGCCGACGACTACCAACTCCTGCGTGGTTCTGTCAAGAATATACATGTCGATTCCATGATTGTCTGTCGCATCCATAGGCTTCGGCTTCGGAGCTTGGACAACCAGGACGTGCACGTCTGGATTAATGTTGCGGTCCACACCAGAGCTTTGACTAAAATTCAAGCCTAATTCATTCATAAGGATGGTTTGAACTTTGACGAGAGCGACCTGTTTTGGCAGAGTGTCGAGTGGCTCTTGAAATTCGAGGGAACCAAAATCCGTCGCGAGGAAGTCTGGAGCTAGTCCCTTCTGGTCATTTAAAGCGAGATCGTCATCCAAGAAGCTGGGCCTTGAGCTGCTACCAGGCGTGGAAGCCCGACTCCTTATCGAGCTTAAACCGCCGAAGCTTTTACGCTCGTGCTGCCCGCCCAACGACTGTCCTCTACGTCCAACTGTTGCTGAGCTGGCTCCAGATTGAGCTTGGCCTTTGGAGCTGTCAACAAAGTTGGATCTCTCCGGTCCAGTGGAGAGATCGGCTCTAGAGATGAAGGAACTGATTCGTCTTGATTCACGCGCTGGATTCCGTGGGCCCTGAAAATCAGGATCAACTTGACTGGCAAATGCATCTTCCGCATTTTGCGATGATTGCGACTGGGATGCACTTTCTCCAGGCGCAGTTCGCTGGGTTGCGGAAATGGAAGGCTCGCCAAGCCGCTGGTCTGCTGCAAAGCTTTCTCTCGCATTGTCCCGAACTCTTATGGCAGGCGTAGTTGTACCTGTTCCCGCCCCTGGATTGAATGAACTCCGACGTTTCGAGGTCGATTCAGTGAACGACGATGCGAGAGTCGGCTTTAGAGACGATAGTGGCCTCGAATCTCTGTGCAAAGCATACCAAACCGTGTATACACCCGCGTTTCTGTTGAGAGTCACCACGAAGATTAAAGGATCACGTCTTGGTCCGGCGACGTCCGAGATCTCATCTGATGTGGATGTGAAAACAATCTCTTCGGAAATACTCAATGCTTCGTATGGAGGTTTTGGTCCCCTGCGTCTAAACGTCGAATTCGATGAATCCGAGAACGATGCTTCGCAAACGACCAGGCCGACCTCAGTTAAGGGATCAGTAAGAGTAAACAGTCGAGGTACGTTGTCTTTGACGTTTGGCGTTGAACCTGTAGTAGGACCGGCGAATTGGAGCATGGGAGATTTAGAAGTCCGGGGTTTTGGCGTACTCAGGCTGGACTGACTAGATTGGCTAGACTGGAGCTGTGGTGCCAGGAAGGAATTATGAGGTACTGGTGGCAAAGGTAAAGCAGTCTGCGGAGAGTTCTTAACAGGGAGTTTTCTCTGTAAAAATAAGCCCCATGGTGAAGGCAATGCTTTTTCCACTTCAAAGGGTACATTAACCACATGACTCGTCCCTGAGAGGAAGAAGACATGTGCTTGAGAACGTAAGATCACAACCAGTGCCTGAGCTTGCCCAACACGTTTTCCGCTAAGAGGGCGAGGACTACTGAATTCGTACTGCCGCCATGTCGCATAGTTGCTTGTGAAGCTCTTTCTGGGTGGCTTCTTTCCTTTGCCAGTGGACTTGAGAGCTGAATCCTTCTTGGGGATTTGAGAACTGGCACGCTGAGAACTAGGATTCGATTCAAAGCCCGATTCGGGGACCTCTGCCGATTTGAACCATGTAAGGACTGCATCATGAATCTTCTGCTTCTCGACTTCGAATTTGAAAATCTTCTGGACAACGTCGCCGCGAGACCAAACCACACAATCGTCAGTGAATACGACCTCGTCAAATTTGGGGGCATTGATGTCATCCTCATCGTCTCCGTAAACGCGCCATTGGTATTGATTTGGTGAAGGATCCTGAGGTAGGATTCCCTCCGCAACTAAGAACGGTAAAGCCGAGGGTGTGTGAACACCCAAGGAGACGACACTCGCCATGAGGCAACCGTCGACCGTCTTCGTAGATCTCGCATCGCTGCAACAACAGCTTGAAGGCTTCAAGTTTGTGATGCAAGTGGTGGAGCACTTGGTCGGTGCAGGACCACTTGTGTGAAAACAGACACGACAGAGTCGCGTCGCGCGTCCCACAGCTCACTCCCGCTCGCTCCTTCTCACAAATCAACTACATCACCGCACTTTATTAGGTAGCTGCGCCCGGACTTTATTTTAGTTTACTCGTACCCAGACCACCTTTACGTCTATATGCCACGTTCTCGATGAATCTTGCCGTGCTGTTTGTTTCTATTTGGCTCATGTTCTGGGGTTGAGGTCGAGTCTTGCCTAATTGGCGTCGTCGCGGTCTCCTCGATATCCTCTGACATTCTTCCACAAAATGGCGTCTAATTCACAACCAAGAGTGTCGCAAAAGCAAGGCAAACTTTATGCTAGGTCTTCAGAGTCTACCCCCCTTTAGTGATCGAGTCAATACTGACTACTTGAGCTATAGCTATGACCTTCCCCACCGGCTTACCTGTGCAAAAGTCTATCCGGTCTCTGCCCCAAATGGCTCACATATCATTCTGTACGGTTATCGATCGGGCATTCGTATACTTTGGAGAGGCGGTAAGCCTCTCAAGAAGTCATCGGGCCCGCATCTACAGCACAAAACAGCGCCGCCTCCCAAGGTTAATGGAGCGTCTCAGGGTGTCATTGTCATTGATTCTGACGACGAAGAACCACAACAATCAACGAAAAAGCATAGGCCTGAAATTGAAGAAGCAGAATTCGAGCATGTAGAAGAAGAATACGACCCTTCACACCCATCTCCGCCGATAGTGCAGTCCTACGATATAATGCTTGGTCCTGAAGTAATAGACATTACTTTACCACCTATACCTCCCAGTTCACAATCTCACTTTCCGGAGCATTTGCCGAAATTCTTCTCGAAGAAAATTTTAGTGGCGGCAATCTGCTCTGACTTCTCAGTGCAGCTCGTCTCTGTCCCACTAATACCTCCGTCCCACTCGGCAAAGGCCCAGCAGCACATAGGCGAACAAACCTTTTCGATAGGGGGACCACTACAACATCAAGAAGACATTAATTGTGCTTCTCTGACATGGAAACCCTATGAAGCCGAAGACGAGGATGATGAAGAAGACCATGAGGATGAAAGTGAAGATGAAGATGATATGGAACTTGAGACAGATGCGACGAGATTGAGGACAAGGTCTCCCAAAGCTCATACTGCTTCGACGGATGTACAGCGTCCGGATTGGCAGATCCTCGTCGCCTCGCATTCCGCACAATACTTCGGCATGCTTTTGATTCACAGTGTGCCTCTGATTCCTGACAAAGACGGCGGGAGCCTTCCAGACGGATCATCGGTGTCAACTCAGCCTCTTCGAGATGAGTATCTCCGGTGTCCACTCTCTTTGCTGTCCTTTTCGGCTTCGCATATTCACTCCCAGTCACCGGTGCAGCTTCTTGCGCTTGACCGCAATGGCTGTGTTAAGATTTATGACCCATTTACTTCACCAGCCGTGATTACGAGTCCTGGGTCTCGGAGACAGAATAATGACAAACCGTCGGGCACCTGGCTGGCATCGTTTCTCCCAGGCTTTGATACTAGAAGACTCCCTGGCTCGAATTCCGATGTGGCCCATAGAAAACGCGTCATTGATGCCCAATGGATTCTCAACTCAAGGGCTATCATTGTCTTACTTGCAGACGGTGAATGGGGAATTTGGTGTCTACGCAACACTATATCAAGATCGGACTCCTTGGTTATCGGCGGTGCCGTCGTGCAATTCACCATGCATGGGTTTCTTGTTTCATCAGAAGATCCCAACAATCGCAGCGACTCGAGGAATAGAGGCTTGACACCTGCCACCCCTAATACTCGAAAATCACGATCCGCTGACTTTCTGACTGGCTCCTCTGCCAGCGGATATGCGACCGGTGGCGGCATTCGTGTCATGCTAGTCAGCGACTCAGCTGCTGAATCAGACGAGAGACTGCTGATGTGGTATAACAATCACGTCTATGCGATTACCAATTTTAAGACTTACTGGCAGCGCAATTCATCAAGTCAAACAAATACTACCACATCCCACGGTGCAGCTTTTCCTAGAGTAGAAACCTTGGAACTGCAGGGGGAACGCTGCAATGGTGTTGAGCAATTGCCTGGCCCAGGGTTCCCTCCAACTGGATTACCAGAATTACTCCTCGTCGGTGAACATCGGTTGACGCTGATTACCAAGGAAGCTGAAACGTTACGACAAATGCCCATTCAGGCTCTCAAACCCATCACCCGAGATATCATGATGGACGATATAGATCAAACGCTCCTCGAACGGGAAGAGTTGGATTTGGGTGGCGTCAACCGGATGCTGGATACTATGGGAGGCAATGCAACGGAGCAGAAGCCTCCAAGGCGTGTCGGGTTCGCTCATTGAAATCCTTACCCCCCCACCACGATGCACCCTCTCAATTTCGTACTCTCTGGAGGGGTTGCTCTCTAACAGTATATAATAGAATTATACCCAGTCGATCCAAATGTCAAGGTCATGCTTGACATCCTTCATCAAATCCCGTCTTCTCCCATGCGTACGGCCTTTTTTCCATTGATGACCAATTTCATCACAATTTCAACATTTCGATTCGCGAGACAAGGTGGAGTACAAAGCGAGATCCTTCTTTGAAACTCTGTAATCTCCGCGATAGAATAACTTCAGTCACACCTGCATGCTTTCCCCCCTCCCCCCGACCAATACGGTGTGCCCAAGGCGGTGTAAGGCCTCTGGCTGATAAGCTGTCTTGGAGAGGGTGTGGCTAAGGGCACCACCGGGCTCTGGGGTCAGTCTTATCGCGTCTTCTGGTTTACCAGTGACGCAATCAGTGGCTAATTCCAGGGTCTAATGGGCCTACTCTGCTGCGGCGGGTTGGTTCAGAGCGTGGTTGCTACAACCCTTGTGAAATTGATGAAATTGATGTCTCGACGTTCTGTAGAACGATGCCGTAAACATAGTATCTAAACAAACTCCAAGCCGTCCTAAAATACTCCAAGCGATGCTTGCGCTGGACTCTATGCAAACGATTGACTCCAAATCACTTTCGTTAACATCATCACCTAATAGAAACCCTCTTTGTTTGCCTTTTCCTCATCTCATCCAACTTCTTCATTAACGATTGATGCAGTTGCTGATTCGAAGCCCAGGTCTTTTGCATTCTCTTCATTCGCACTGTAGCGATGACCATCCAGCCGGCTGTCCGTAGAGTCGGCTTTTTCTCACGGATGGTATGGTCTGGCGTGATGCCCATGTCCTCAAGGAGGCGCAAGTCTGCCTTATTACTATTCACGCTGTTAGTCAGGAACAGCCTTCAGAAGCGAAAGTCCACTTACCAAGCATTGTACATCTGCACCTGCATGAGGACAAACTTCTTGGCATAAGCCAAATCCGCTCGAAAAGCTTCCTCTCGCCCACACTTGGCTCGCAACCACTGAATCTGCTTCACAAGTCCCTTCAGCTCCCCAGCATGCGTACGCTCTTTTTGCTCCAGTAGCGTGCGCGTGTCTTTCTGCTGGATTACATGCGTGTCGCCGTTCTCCACCCTCGCAGTTTTCAGCCGAGCACGTAGCTCCTCTTCCCGCTTGAGTGCCTTCGAAATTCGCGTATCTTGCTCGGCAATCTGCCGATGCAAGAAATCAAGCTCAAGTTCCGTGTCCGCGAGCTGAGCTCTGAGCTCGTTAGACGCACCATGCCGAGGGCTGGCGTGGCTATTCTTCTGCTTCTGCAGCCTTGACTTCAGATCTTGCTCCTTCTGTGCCGCTACCTGCATCTTCTCATCCCTCTCTTCGACCTGGCACCGCAGAGTCCGGACCTCGCTCTTTGCCTCACGCAGCTGCGTCCTCAGCTCTGCCTCTCTCCTCTGTCGGCTCGTCGCGCTCTCCTTCCGCTCTGCAATTTGCGCCTGCAGGTCCTCGAGCTCCACCCTCACGTTCACTAACTCCCGCGACTTATCCCTCAACTCTCTCCTCAATGCCCCGTCTCTTCCTTTCTCCGTCTCTGCTTGCCCACCATCCATCAACACCTCCCTCCTCAACTCATGCGCCTCCGCCTTCGCATACTTCACCTCCTGCCGCAATTCCCCTTCCTTCTTCACCAATAACCCGATCCGCGCATCCCGCTCCCCGATCTCCATCTCCAGCTCCTCAACTCGGATCGTCGCCTCCTTAAGCCGATCGTGCAGATCATGTCGCTCCTCCGCGATCGTCTTCTCGGTCCGCGCCGCCTCGAGCTCGGCTTCTAGGTCGCGGATCTGCAGCTGCCGTGTCTCAAGCTCGAGCTGCGTGTCGCGAAGCTGAGATCGTAGTTCATTGCGTTCGCGTGCTGGGGTGCCGTCGCGCTGTCGTTCGGTGGCGTTACGTTGTGCTATGGAGAGCTCGTGCTCGAGGGTTGCGATGCGAGCCTGGAGGGTTTGTTGGGAGTCTTGGGATTCCTGGAGTTGTTGGCGTAGGTGGTTGCGTTCGCGTGCTGGGGTGCCGGTGTCTTTGGCTTGGTGGGCGGCGTTAAGGTCGTATTCGAGTCGTTGAATTCCGGTTTCGAGGGCGCTTTTCTCCCGGGCAGCTTCATCGAGGGTAGTTTCTAAGACGAGAATCTCGTCTTCGAGGGCTTCCTTTTCGGCGTCGAAGCTTGACCGAAGACGAGTCTCGAGATTTGCCAGCTCGATGTCTTTATTGTTTGAGGTGCGGCGAAGCTCATCTTGGAGATAGGCAATGTCGTCAACTTGTTCATTCCGGATAAGCGATCTTTGCCGTTGGTCGTCATTAAAGTCTGCCTCAGCAGCTTTGAGCCGTTCCTGGAGTTGCTCGATCTTATTTGCACGATCAGACGCTTCTTTCTTTGCGCCGGCAAGGAGGAGCTCGAGCTCATGAACGCGTTCCTCGTGCTCTTCATTGACGCTCCGTAACTGACCCTCCAAATCATGCGCAAACTCGATTTGCTGCTCAAGCTGTTTGGACTTCTTGCGCAAATCCGAATTGGGAGACTCGACTAGTCGCAGCTTTGCTTGTAAGCTATAGAGTAGCTGCTCTTGATCTTGAGAGAGCTTTGTTTTCTCTCTCAATGACTGTTCAAGGTTTTGTACCAGCTCAGTCCTCTTCCGAGCGTCGTGTTCCTGATCGTTCTGGATAGAACTAAACTTATCGCGAAGACTTTGCAGCTCATCCGCTTGCTCCTGTGCCCGGGATACCTTCTCCCTCAGCTTAGCCTCATATTCGCCCTTGACAGATCGCAACTGCTCTTGCAGTTCAGTGATTTTGTCCGCTTGATCCTGAATAATCTTGCTCCTCTTGCGAGCATCGGCGTCCAAATTGCCTTCAGCTGCATCAAGCCTCTTTTGCAAGGAATCGAGCTCGTCCCGCTGATCCTCAACTACGCGAGCCTTGTCTCGCAGACGTGCTTCAGCTTCGTCAACCAATCTGCTCTTCTCGTACAACTTGGTCTCTGTTTCTTGCATTTCAAAGTCCCAATGCTCGCGCGCGGTACGCAGGCGCTCCTCAGCAGCTTGCAAGTCGCCAATCTTCTCCTCGAGTTGTTGCTCTTTGTCTTGAAGGTCTTCATCATGGGCACGCTGATTCGCTTCGTGTTGAGATTGCTCGGTTTCGTTTTTGATCTGCAGGACACGGATTTCTTCGTCCTTCTCCTCAATAATCTGCTCTTGCTCTCGGATCTTAGTTTCCAATCCCCCAAAGTCCCCACGGTGCTTCTGTGCCGACTGTGTTCGCCTCTGCGCATTCTCAAGCTGTTCTTTGAGTTGGGCGATCTCTCCATCCTTAGAATCGAGGATTTGGTCCTTCTCTGCCAGTTCGTTCTCTAGCTCATCCAAGTCCTCACGGAGGTGCTGAACTTGCTGGTCGTTATTCTCCGTTGATTGAAGCTTTTCTCTCAAATCTTCGAGCTCTTCTTCCTTTTCATCCAACTGCCTCTCCCTTTCTCGCAGATCTGCCTGGAGGTCTCCGATATCTTCATCGAGCTTATTTGTCTGGCCATCTCCGGCTTCAAATTCCTCAAGCCTTTCTTTAAGTGTCGTCATTTCGGTTTCCTTCTCGTGCACTACACTCCTGAGGCGCTCAATCTCCTCTAGCTGGGCTGTATCCGCGTGCCTCCGTTTGACTTTGTCTGCGTAATCTTGTAGCTGCTGCCGGTACTCTTCGAGCTCCTTCTCCACCAGTGCGAGGCTTTTCTTATATTGCTTCAGTTCCCTGATCATCTCCTGCCTATTGACTTTCAAGTCCGTATTTTCCTGTATGGTAGCTTGCTGCACATCGCTTCCGCTACGCCTCAAGTTTTCCTCGAGGAAATGGATCTTTAACTTGAGACCGAAGTTTTCCTTGTCAATTTGCACAAGCTTGGCTTCTTGCTCTCGGAGGGTAAGCATGTTGCCATCATGTAGCATGCCGTTTTCTCCATTTTTTGGTCGCGCGACAGCAGGAGTAGAAATGGCACTGCTACTAGCAGCGGGTGGGACTGGAGTTGGTTCATCTTGGCCGGCAGAGCTGCTCGTATTCTCACCATACAAGCCCGAGTGTTCGATTTGCGGTAGGCTGGGTGAATGGGATCTGTAACCTGCTTTCAGTGCAGCCGGAGTCGCCGGGACGCCATTGGCATTCTCTTTGTTGTCTGAAAAGCCATTGATCATCTGTTGTCGGTTTTTTGCGGCGCTTTTGAGTAGAGGTGTGAACTCATTTCTAAAGACCGTCGAAGGGTTTGGTCGAGATCCGAGAGCAGTACGCGTTCGTGGTGTCTTCAAGCTTGCGCCGCGACCACCGGCAAAGCTTCTAAATAAATCATTGCGATCTTTGGAGGGCGAGGGCGCATACGAAACCGCGGAGAAGTCAAAATCGTGGTCAGCTTGAGTAAGGCGGGTTACGTTTCCAACATCGGTCTGTGGGCTGGGTATGTCGGCGGCCATTTCTATACAAGTTAGATGGTTCTCATAGCGAGAGTAGCCCTTCGTCGCGAAGTAGAGGCTCCTGTAGGATATTGATGCTCAATTCTGGTAGAAGACGCGGCAATGTTTATGATTGTCAATAGACAGGGTGGGTTAGCCTTCCCGAACTGAACTGAAGCGAGCGCGCTAGTGAAGATCCTGGCGCTCCGATGTCATTCGTCGCTCGCCACCTCTTACATCTTCAGAACACTCGCTAAGTGGAAGGGTTGAAACTTTCCAATACTGAAGCTTCTTCATAACCGGAGATGAGTTTCTTTGAAGATTCTAACTTTGAAGCCTTCAGGGAGCGCTGGAATGGCGTCTCACGCCATTTACCAGAGGACTGTGTTCAATATGCGATCTACATAATCAATGAAAGATTGGACAATGCACACCAGCGCTTACATGTACAGGAGATAAATAGTGCGGCAAAAGAACTACGAAAAAAATATTCACAAGATTACATCTGGCAGGAAGAAGAATTTTCATTGAACCTAATTCATAATGAAGGAAGATGGATCTTACAAGGCAAAACAAATTTTGGAGATTGCATCGCGGATGAGTGGCTTATCGCATGGATTCTACGTGAACTTAGCAAGAAATTTGAAGACGCTTGGATTAGACTCTATGATACTCAGGGCGAGTTCCTTTTCATCGAAGCTGCGAAAGCTTTACCAAAATGGCTCAACCCGGAGATAGGCAGAAACCGGGCATGGATTAACAGTGGCCGGCTGATAGTCATCCCATTGCAAGAAAGCCACGCTCCAAAATCTCTGACAACCGCCGAAGCACTTTCGTTGATATCATCGCCTTATTTCCAACTCATCCATTCCCGCTCAATGGAAGCAGAAGCCTTTCGCCGTCTGTCCAATTACCCCCAAGAAATCCAGAACAACAACCACCGTGCCATCGTAACTATTCCCCGCAAGCTTGCTCATCTATTACGAAAAAATCCGTTGTACATCGCACCGGCAGTCGAAGCGTTCTACCTGCGGGATCCTATCTCACTCAAGCACCTTCAAAATCCCAACCCATCCACGCTCCGTTTCCCTCCACGAGACCTTGTCACTGTCAGCGTCCGTTTCACCAAATTTTTGTATGCGCAAATTCAGTCTCAGCAATTCGCTGCGCCCCCAACCTGGGCTACCGCGATTCCGAGCATCCTCACTGCAGCAGGGAAAGAGAAGACGGAATGGGGGCAGCAGAACGCCAAAGCGCTATCAAGGGCGGAGATGGGGATGAAGGTGACGAGTGGCTTTGAGATGGTGTTGCAAGACGCGCAATTTCGAGGGCGGAAAAAGGTGCAGGAGATGCAGGTGTTGCTGGAAGATGTGGAGAGTGGGGAGGAGGAACTGCCAAATGACGAGGAGATCAAGGGATGGGAGATGAAGCAGGATGACGAGACTTGGTTGGATGTTGATTTCCGGGAGTTTCAGGAAGAGCTCGAGGGGAAGAAAAGCAAGGATTGGGGGGATAAAGGGGCGCAGAATAATTTGAGAGACATCGTGAAGAGTTTCAAACATTTTATGGATGATGAGGGGGCGGGTGTTGAAGGGGCTGGAGATATGATGGACGATGACGATGAAGATGAACCCTCGGATGGGGGGAGTGAAACTGATGATTCATTTGATTCAGAAAGATTTCAGAAGAGCATGGAAACATTTAGGCAAATGCCGGCAGAAGAAAGGCCAAAAGCACTCGCAAAGGACATGGAGAAATTACTCCAGGAGCTTGGGGATGAAGATTTAATCGAAGGTGATGAAGAGGACGACGAGATGCGGAATATCATGAATGGTATGGAAAAGGAGCTGAACAAAGCTGGAGCACTAAAACTCAACCCTCAAGATTCTGATGCGAAACAAGTCGGAAACTCGAAGGGATACGGAAATGGGCGGTCGAGTCGAATTAAAGAGCTGGAAAAGGCCGAAGAGGAGGATGAGGATATGGACGAGTCGTCGGACGATGCCGAGGAAAACGATATTGACTATAATCTGGCGAAGAACATGATGGATGCCTTCAAGGCCCAAAGCGGCATGTCGGGTCCAGCAGGGAACATGCTTGCACAAATGGGTATTCAGCTCCCAAGAGACGAGGTAGATGAAGAATGATTCGAATGGTTAAAAGTTCAGAACTACCTAGATATCCCAGCCACCCTTCTAAAACTCCGGCGCCATCCGTTTTCTGATTGGGTTCGGACGTGCCCTATTTGCACCTCTTGTGGACAATGTCGCTACACATGGGTTATTATTCCATAAGAAAAGCGAGAAAATAGAAGCTCATACCTTCCGTGTTCAGCAAACTCGGACTTGCTCACCCACATCTGATGGAAGCTCCCAAGAGATGCCAAGATACTTCCTCCGATCCAAGGAGCAAATTTCCTCTCCGCCGTGTTCGAAGGAGCAGATAGCCTGACCCTCGGACTCGGAAAAAGTGCTTGGAGTTCAGCATTGATTCTGTCCGTGAAGCCGTAGAGCAAGCTGGAGCTACCCGTGACTACGACATTATTCAGCATATGTGGTTTCGAGTCCACGTCCACTGCAGCCAACGCATTCTGAATCATCGCTGGGATTGTCTGATCAGGCTTCGGCCTGTTGTCAGAGCTCCCCTCCGGCCCGGGTACGGCTTGTTTGGCATCGAAAAGACCCTCTGTAGCCTTGAATCGCTCGGGACCAAAAACTTGATTCCAGCCATCTGGCATCTCGAATGGACGTCCGCCAACTCCTGATTGTCGGACTTGATCCTCATTGAAACGACTGCCACCCGGCCAGACTTGCACAACGCTTTCCTTGAATTCGAGGAGTACGCGATCTTCTTGGAGTCTGCGAAAAGAGTCGGGTGGGGGGTTCGCAAAGGACTTATATGTTGCTTGGGACGGTTGGCCAGCGTCGACCGGGACTTTGGCCTGAACCATATAGTGGGGAACAAGAGGAACTGTTGGTTGAGAAGTCGAGAAGATGTTGCGGATTTGTTGAGAGACGAAATTTCCTGCAAAGGGAGACTTTTGAACGCCTGCCAGATTTCAGCTACTTGGGACGTGAGACTATGGGATATCAGGGGGAAAACCTTTCTTAAGAACGATACCGTCAACTACAGGTGTGACCTTGGTGGTCGCTGCACCAATATCAATGACCAGTGCTGTTGGCTTGCCTGCAGAGAACCTAAATACCAATTTAGTGTCAATTCCTCGTGTAAATCCTTGGAGTCCCACCTACGCAGCCGATACGCCATCCTTGACCATGAAAAAGGCCGGAGCTCCCCATTCCTCCATAGCAATTTCAATGGCCTTTTCTCTTGACTTTGGCGGGTTCCATGCAGGTTCTGTCATGAGGAGCGGCGATTCAGCAAGAGGCCTCTCGAACTCCTCTACGTCCTCCATTTTGACGTCGCCTTCTTGTGCATCGTTTAGGCCATTCTTCGATGGATCGCCAGGTCGCTGGCCTGTTAGTCTTGATACGATGGAGTATTCCCATAGCTGTTTTGCAACTTCCCAATCCTCAACGGTAGAGTCTGACGACATGGGATTGTGTATGTAAAAATCGGCGGCAGGGTTGTGTATGGAATTGTCGCCGAAGAACAGCTTGAACTTGCTTGACTCAGACCCATGCTTTCCATAATATGTAGGTACGACTGATTTGGGTACATCTTCGCCAGCAAAGCCGGCGCGAGTAGTGGAATAGCCTGGGTCAAGGACAAGGGCAGAAACCTCGTCTCCCAAAATGTTAGCCAACGGGTGCTTTTTAATATGCGAAAGTCAAGCATAAGGGAATTCCGTATTAAAGCTCGCATTCAAACAAGCGGCATTACAAAGGTAGCTTACCTCCTCCGTACTCAGCTGTGGATGGGACGGGTGGCATGGAGGACGCTGGAGCGGTTGCCATGCTGTAAGGTGCTCAAGAAGTGTGCGCTCTCGTTTTTGACTACTGGTGAATAGGCACAGTGGCCCAGAGACGGTCAATAAAGTACGTGGAGAGGCCGCGCATCTGTCCTTTGGTAAATTCTGGCTCGATCACGGAAAGTAGGAAGGCCCTGAAGAGCTCGATGCCATGATGCGCGACTCTCGAAAACACGCGCTTGGGCCAACGCGAGTCCTGCCCAGCACGGAGTGCATCTTCGACACCGGAATAACTCAGTACTTTCAAGCTCGCCATGCTCAGAGAGGTTCGAGATGTCATGGCTGTATCATCTGAAGAAGCTTTATTCACTTGATACCCTCGATGCGCGTTTCCTCCCAAAACAGACATTGAACGAGCTAAAGATTGATCCAGCTAAACCCTCTCCTGAGGAGCTCAAAAGTAGACAAGATGACAGAAAGGCGTCGTTTCCCCCACATGGAACCCGACCCTCAAAATGGGGAACTCTGGAATTTTACTATCACTATCTAATTTTCATCATCTGTATTCCATTGATGTTCTATACTCCATATGTTGTTTCCAAAGGTTGCTCGAAGAATCCCCATTTAGCTAAATACATGCTGATGCTCACGTAGCGTCTGATCCACGTTATCCAATCTTCGAACCTCTACTTTCTCCTGGATGGATCCCAGGCCGTAAAGTCGTTAGTCAAACACAAGCGCTTGAGTGTTGTTTGCTCTAGTCTAACATAGACCCAGGACAACTCAGATGCCCAATATGCGTCCTTTCGGGACAATATACCTTACATGGCCATTGTACTAATATTACACCCTATACTACGAAGGCTTTATGACTCCCTCTGGCGTTCTAATACTTATACTCAAATTCGAGTCGTTCCGGGAGACGACCGTGGCCTTACTCAAGGATTGAGTGCAGCTGCCGCCGCAGACGCCAGGATGGAACAGCGTATCACGTTTGATTTCTATTTCGCGCTTGTATTCATATCGGCCTTACATGGCGTTTCAGCGCTCAAAATACTACTGATTCTTTACATCAATTTCAAAATAGCCAAAGACGTGCCCAAAAAATACGTTCCTGTGGCTACTTGGCTTTTCAACATCAGCATCTTATTCGCTAATGAATTGTCCCGCGGTTATCCTTTTGAGAGTCTGCTGGCGCTATTCCCTCCCTCACAAGCATCGAGTGAGGCAAAAGGGCCTTCTGCAGCTATGGCTCTGAGCAGATGGCTGGACAGCTACGGTGGTATCGTCCCACGCTGGGAAGTGCTATTCAAAATCACAGTTCTCCGCCTAATCAGCTTCAACTTCGATCATTACTGGAGTCTCGACAAACGTGCTTCTAGTCCTCTCGAGGTAAATTGCCTTTCCTTCCTTCCCTAGTAGCATTCCACTAACGCCCCCAAGAAGAAGCAGCTCGATCCGTCCTCCTTGTCCGAGCGCGACCGCGTCTCCATGCCCGCCAAACCGGGCGACTACACCTTCCGCAACTATGTAGCTTATACGCTCTACTCCCCCCTCTACATCGCCGGCCCCATCCTCACCTTCAACGACCACATCTCACAAATCCGGTATCCCCTCCCCAGCATCACCACCCACCGCACCCTCCTCTACGGCCTCCGCTTCCTCCTCACCCTCCTCACCATGGAGCTCGTCCTCCACTTCATCTATGCCGTCGCCATCTCCAAAGCCTCTCCAGACTGGACCTCGTACACGCCCTTTCAGCTCTCCATGCTCGCCTTCTTCAATCTCCACATCATCTGGCTCAAGCTCCTCATCCCCTGGCGCTTCTTCCGCTTCTGGGCCCTCTGCGACGGTATCGATCCCCCGGAGAACATGGTCCGCTGCATGAGCGATAACTACTCCGCCTTCGCCTTCTGGCGCAGCTGGCATCGCAGCTTCAATCGCTGGACCGTGCGGTATATCTTTGTGCCGCTGGGGGGCAGTCGCGCGACCGCGGGAGAGAGTCAGACGTGGGTCATGCTTAGGGCGGGCGGGAACTTCGTTGCGGTGTTTACGTTTGTGGCGCTGTGGCATGATATCCAACTGAGGCTGTTGATGTGGGGTTGGCTGATTTTGTTGTTTATACTGCCGGAGGTGCTGGCGACGAAGCTGTTTCCGAAGAAGAAGTTTAGGGATCGTCCGGATCTGTATCGGTGGCTTTGTGGATTGGGTGCAGTGGGGAATATTTTAATGATGATGGCTGCAAATCTGGTGGGGTTCGCGGTAGGATTGGATGGGTTGAAGGGGTTGATACAGGGGATTGCGGGGACGTGGAATGGGGTGGTGTTCCTGGCTGGCGCATGTTGTGCTCTGTTCACGGGAGCGCAGGTCATGTTTGAGATTAGGGAGGAGGAAATGAGGCATGGGTTCAATATGAAATGTTAAGACGTCTTGAAGAAGACAAGGGTGTAGAAGTTGATTCACTTAAATCTACATTGTTCCTCCAATCCAGCGATTAGGCTCCCGTTAACATCCTTTACAACCGGTTTATATTACATGCACGAACTCACGTAGTCTGCTCTATGAATCAACATCCATCTGCTCCGCAGCTTGCCCCTGATCGTCATCCCGAATCTCGTGCACTGTGATATACTTGCTCAAATCCTCTTTGGTAATCACTTTCTCGTTCAGCACTGCCGTCGTACCTCTTGGGAACCGATAATTCCGCTCCTTTTGCTCTCGTACATTCGGCTTAATGTAGTTCCTCATCAAAGTCGCTTTCTCGTTCGTAATTACGCACACATCGACATTCGAGCCTGAACCCAAGTCGTTGAAGATACCGGCCTGGATAGCGTCTGAGGCAAGCTTGACAGCTTCATCGCGCGTCATGCCGGGCTTCCATTGCGTCTCGAAAACCGACATGGCGGCAAGGGAGCCGGAGCCCATGGTGACGTACGGGAGCTTATCGGTGCTACCGTGGGCGTGAACGGTGAAAAGATGGGCGCCGGTAGGATCAACACCCGCAACTACTAGATATGCCCCAATGTGGCCCTGGTATCGAAAGAGATGTTGCTTCAGCATTGTCATACATGTTACTACACGTGGTTTACGGCCTGTCGAAAGAGAGTGCAGCTCGAGATTGGAAGAGATGAGGGCGGTCGTGAACTCGGTGTCTGCAGCGGTTCCGGCACCTGCGCACCAAATTTGAGGAGATATGTAGTGCAGCTTTTCACAGTTCTGGAGGTAATCTAATTAGTCGAGGCAGTCGCTTGTACGGTAAGGCTGGAGCTACCTTGTCTGCTACTATGGGGCCGCTGGTTGCTCTTGTGTCCGCTGCTATCACAACACCTCCATCGTAGAGGCAGCCTACTATTGTAGTACCAGTGCTTGTAGCCTTTGGGAGAGGTACGCCTTGTGCATGAAGAGCGACATTGCGATTATGGTTGGAAAAGTCGAAGCCTGGCATGGTAGTGTCGTATGAGGTTCGCTCAGGTCTGCAGAGGTATCGCCAGACACTCGGCTCTTGACAAAAGCAAGGTTCCTGGACAGTCGCCTCGATCAAGGACTGAAACTACACTGGCTGGTAGCGAGAGGGTATGGAATGGGAGTAGATGGTGATGACTGACGAAGGTGTGGTCAGATCGTGCCTAGCTACAGTGGCTACTCACGGCAGAGCTTCGCAGGCGCAGGCATCGGCGCAGACGCGGCGAGACGTGGAGAGCTCCGCGCTTCACCACACAACACAACAACGTCTGATTAGCAGGCGCCCTCGATTGCCTTCTGAAGCTCACTACATTATTTACCGAACTCGCCAGCTTCATCCTCCACATCCTAGGAAGTTATTCCACATCATACAAATTTCCGCGCAGACACTGCACTTGCCTGTCATTCCGCTGGCGATTTTCCTCAAGATTCTTGAGGTTCCGTAACAAGTCAGCATGCTTTATTGAAGCAGCACACTTTTCGCCAGAGCATTCAAGAGGTGTATCGAAGAAGTCTTCCGCGTGGCGGAGGCGCTTGAAGAGGCAATATGAATGCGCAAATGCAGATTGGTCAGGACCTCGAGGACATACAAACAGAGGTATGCCAGCGCCTTCCTACACCCTTTACCGAACAATACTAATGTAACTTCTTTTTTCAACAGGCACTTGGCTTCTCTGCGCTTTCTGGAGAGTCAAAAGTCCGGTTGTTGCCTTCACCATGGCCCTCCAACGCCCTTCCGGAACCCACTTCATCTCTCCTCAGTATCGCTTCAGGAAAGGGCCTGCTCGCGGCTGCTGGGCCAGAGCAGCTAGTCATTGCCTCTACGGTTTCTGTGCGGCAAGCTTTCAACAGTGAGGAAGGTGGCAAGAACAAGAGCTTTACTCCGCAGTTGAGTATCGACGTGCCTCGCCTCTCCCAAGTCGCATTCTCTGCCGATGAGAATTTCCTTGTTATATCCGCAGAAAGTGGAGGTGGATTCGCGATTTACAACGTATCAGAAATCATGCAGGGTAACAAACAGCCGTCTTCTCAAATCGGGACAAATGGAATCTCCGTGCGAGCTTTGGTGCCCAACCCTGCAGCAGACTTTGCCTATTTCTTCTCTATCATCACGACGAAAGGCCAATTAATGCTCGCTAATTTGAATGACAAGCAACTCATCAATGGTCCTCAGGGGCCGGTTATTAAAGATGGCGCGAGCTGTGTCTCCTGGAGCAGGAAGGGGAAACAGCTGGTCGTGGGTCTGGGGAACGGCACGGCTGTCCAGATGACGCCGGATGGCGTTGTCAAGGCAGAAATACCAAGACCAACGAACTTGGAGGGGGATAAACATGGTATGTGCTACAAACGAACAGAGTTGCTTGAATGCTAATCAATGGCAAAGTCTCTACGATTTCATGGCTCTCTAACGACGAGTTTCTCATCGTATACACTCCAACTGCTCCAGCGTACGAAACTGCACCCGAGTCAATATTCCAGCTCGTCACAAGGGATAAGGAAAGCTCAACCTATATTTTCCAGAAGCTTCTTGACCCAAGCCCTCCGTTTGGACTAAATCGCTCACCCCCTTCCCATTTCATCAATCGTCTGTATGGCTTTTCGGATCTTTCAGACTGTTTAATTATCGCCTCCACCTGCTCACCTGACATTGGTCTTTTCACAAAATCCGAGAAGCCTCTTGTAAGTGAGGTACCTGCGGAAAAAATTACAAACACATACACGTCCACTGGCTTGGCGCTTGATCATCGTCGAGCACAACTCCCTTATAGTGAGGACATGAGTGATACCTCTCCAATAGGGGTCACGATCGACCTTTCAAGCCGAGATATGGTCAAGCGGCCAATACCAGGTGATGAACTAGAAGAGTCAACAACTCCCTTGCCTGCGTTAATGGTTCTCAACAACGAAGGCTTGCTATCGGCATGGTGGATCGTGTACAATGACTCCGTGCGACAAGGCATCGCCTATCCTGGATTGGTAACGGTGACTAGTGGACCACAAGCGGCTATCCAGACAGCGGCGTCTCCTGCAGGCTCTACTACACGAAGCGCTTTTGGAGGGTCAATGTCCAAGCCTGCAGCTCCAGCTTTTGGCCAGAGTAGTGCTCCCAGCATGAATAAGCCGTCTCCATGGGGTACACCATCGAAGGCTGGCTTCGCCCAGACTGGCGGTGCAGCATTTGGAAAGCCGGCTTTTGGCCAGTCTTCCTTCGGCCAGCCTTCATTTGGTCAACCTGCCTTTGGTCAACCTTCACAACCCACATCGTCTTTCGGGCAACCTTCACAACAGAAACCAAGCTTCGGGTCGCCTTCGGCAATGTCAGGTGCTTCTGGCGGTTCCGCTTTTGGCTCGGCTAACAATCTTGGCAACAAAGCTTCCCCTTGGGCTACTTCCAATAAATCGGGAGATTCAGGTGAGAAACCAGCAAATCCTTTTGGAGGAACCGCTGCTGTAAGCTTTTCACCATTTGCCAAGCTGGGTGACAACAAGTCTGCTGCGTCTCCGTTCTCAAACATTTCTTCGTCTTCACCCTTCACTTCTGTAGGTCAAAACCAAGGTGGTTTCTCTTCCGCAAACCTTGGAAACAACAACAATCAAAATAAACCTCCTGGTATGACACCAGAACCTAGCTTTGGCTCTACAGTTGATCTTGGCTCAACGGTCTCAGGTAGCTCATTCGGTCAGCCATCCACACTCAGTAGCGGCTTGTCGGCCTGGAGTACGCCATCTACAAGCTCTGCCGCTTTTGGTACACAGGGAGCTACCCAGCCTCAGACCCAGAATCAGGAGATGCAGATGGGCGATGACAGCGCTACTACGGAGAAAGCGGCCACATCATCGCAAAGTGCCTTCGGACTCAGCTCTGGAGGGTTCAGGCTCGACTCCGCATTCAAAGGTGATGGAACTGCAAAAGATGACTTACCGAAGCCCAAGGATCCGACCGCTGGGCTCTTTAGCATGGGCCTAGGAGATGCGCTACAAGAGGCGCAAAAAGCGCCCACAACGCCTATAAAGAAAGAACCCGAAGAGATTAAAGTCTCAGAAATCTCAACTACTCCAGCTTCTCCACCCAAAGCTTCAGAACCTACCAAAACCCCCGCGCCACTCGTTCAACAAGAGGCAGTGGCCGACGTTACTGATGCTCCGCTACCCCCTGATCCAACGAGTGCAAAGTTCAGGGCTAAGCAACTGGAAATGAATGCCAATATGCCTCCAGGAGTAGGAGGCCCCAAATTGGCCACTGCTCCTCCAAAAGAAGAGCCTCCAAAAGCTGAGGAACTTCCTCCACTGGCGGGTAGTCCTCCCGTTGATCTTGGTGAGGGTTCTTCTCCGCTTTCCGATGTGCCCGATGAGAATCTAGATCAAATGAGAGAGAAACCAAAGGAGGCCCCACCAGACTCGACGCCTGCAACCAAACCCGACTTCTCCTTCACGCCAGAATCGAAACCACCTCAGGAATCTGAAACTCAGAAGCCACAACAGCCCTCTAACACGCCATTCGGTTTCCCCAAGCCCCCTGCAGCTAATTTTCCTCCTCCAACTTCTCGTCCTATTGCCAGCCCGCGGTCACCAAGTCCTACTCGTAATTTCACAACTCCAGCAGCCCCGTCCGGCAAACCCCTTGTCCCTCCACTAGGAGGAAGCCGACCCCCATCTCGACCTACCTCCCGTAGCGAGCGCCCTGCCTCCCGCTCCAGCTTCTTCGGCGTCTCCGGCGCGCGAACTCCTCAACCCCACGCGCCCTCTCATCTCCAGCAAGCCACACCGAAACCACCCTCACCTGAACCCGAGATCTCAGACCTCCAGGATGAAGAAGACGAGCGCATCCGGCAGCTCCTCGCTACCGATATCGAACCCACCCTCACCCTCGACCCTTTCATCGCGCACCAAGACTACGCAGGCCTCGAAGTCAAGACAGGCCTCCTCGGCCAGATGGAGCGCACCTACCGCGACATCAACTCCATGCTCGACACGCTCGGTCTGAACGCCCGCGCTCTCCACGCCTGGATCGAAGGCCAGCACCAGCTCAGTCAGGACGGCGGCCGCGACCTCGCCGACCTCGACGCCGATAGCAACAACAACAGCGACAGTGCCTTCGACGACTGGACGCTTGTCGAGCTGACAGACCTGCGCGACATGGAAGACGCGCTAGGCGAGGAGCTCGAGCAGGGCCGCCTCACCTCTGTCTCCGAGAAAGTCAGCGAGCTGGCAGAGCTGCAGCGCGAGTCGCAGCGTCTGCGGGCGCGCGCCCGCGATGTGCGAACGGCGCTGGATGCGCGCGCCGATCCGGCGAGGGTGGCGGCGCAGAGGGCGCAGCCGCTGAGCGCCGAGCAGGGGGTGCAGCAGGCGGAGCTGCGGCGGTCGTTTGCCGCGTTTCAGAAGGGCTTGCTGGAGACGGAGGAAGGGGTGTCGGTGTTGCGGGCGAAGCTGGCGGAGGTGGAGGCGAGCGCAGATGCGGATGCGGAAAGGGGACGGAGGGGGAAGGTGCCGACGGTGGAGGCGGTGAGGCGGACGATCGAGAAGATGACGGGGATGGTGGAGAAGCGGCATAATGATGTGACGGTTCTGGAGGCGCAGATGCGGAAGGTGAGGAAGGGGATGGCGGGGTTGAGTCTTGACGGTGGGGAGAGCCCGCGGTTGAGCCAGAGGGAAGATGAGAGCTCCAGCCCGTTTCGCACGCCTCCGAATTCGAGGGGGAAGTTTGCGGCATTCGCGGCGCCACCGGCTTCGACTAGCTCGTCGGCCTTGTTTAGGACGCCCGAGATGAGGAGAAGTATCATGCCTGGTACGTATGCGCTGGATTATTCGCCAAGTGTAGGAAGCGCGAGCGTTCATTCGAGTCCGATGGCACGGAGAAATCTGGGGGCGAGCGCCCTAGGGGCCAGCGTTCGGAGCAATGGCAGTGTAGCTACGCCAAGGAAGAAGATGAGCGGGGTTCTAGAAGAAGACGTGCAGAGGTTCAATCAGAAAGCTGAGGGAAGGAAGAAGCTCCTGGGCTCATTGAGAGCGGCAGTAGAGAAAAACGGCGTGAGGGAGACGAAGGTAGATGGTTAGCCCATTGTATGATTATTTGGTGGCCCGAAGAGCCAACCCTAAGGCTAGGAAGGTCTGAACTGGACGCGAAGTTGCACTGGATACTCCTGTTGTGGGATACTTTTGAGAATGCCAGAAAGACAATCGATACTTGTCATGATTATTCCACGTCTCATGATGTCAAGCCCGTTCGTCCATTGTTCAGCCTCCCTTTTTGACTACAGCTCGCTAACACCATCCCTGTCCTGTACTCTTAAATTGATATAGTAGTCTAGGATTTTTAGGAATCCGGACCTAAAAATATCATATACCATTATCTCTGTGGAAGTAACGATGTGTAGATGAGTATCACCTTGATTTCCGGGGCGTCTATGCGGACAGAGCGGCGGCTCCAAACGCATCTTAGGAGAACGATAAGGTCTATTTGGCTTGTTCTGTACTGCGGGCCTCGTGTATTTCGTCCCTGTGACGACATCTTACATAGTCTGGAGGGATTATCTCGTCCTGTCTTCTCTGAACTGGTGTTCCCACCTGAAGGTTCGCTTCTCCAATTTCGCTCCAGATGATCTTGAACTCCTGGACATGAAGAACGATATGCTGCTGTGGATGAGCAAGGCAATGCTGGCGATATCAGGTCCCATCACACGAAAAGGAGGCAGTATGTAGTGGAAGCAACAAATGGCTGGGCTTGAAGATATGGATACACTTCCCAGCCTAGCGGAGTAGAGATATGGCTGCTGTTTGATAGATAGCGCTTTCTTCTCTCATTCATATTTAATCATCACTGCTGTACCATTTTTTCTCTGTCTTTCTAATGCCAAATAGAAGCTGACATCGCTAATTCTTCCTAGAATTCCCGAACTCGAGGAATTAAAAAAAGATTGCCCACCTCTAGTGTTTCTAGATCTTGGGATGGCGGGAGCAGCAGTGGAACGAGTGCACCGAGTGGAATCTCTGTCCTCCTGCAACTAATAACTCCTCGGAACATTCCCACCATTCCCCAGGTCATTTCTCCACAAACGAGGGCGTCATCGCGTGGTGGCGTCTTATCTTTGACAGGATCAGGGCGATGCGCAGCCAGGAATCTCGCTGGCTCGGGCCGCTAAGCTGCAGTAAGGTTTTGACTAAAGTGCATTTCCAGATTGTTGGGTGTGCTTCGAGTGAGGCTCGTCCCAATCCAAGGCCTGCATCGAATGATACTGCATCGATTGTTATCGACTTCGACACCACTTCCTCGAGGACCTCCGCAGGTACTCTGGAATCTTCACGATAAGCAGTACGGCTGAAACGAGATCTTGATGCTCGATCGAAGATCTGGGCCTTGCATTTCCTTCGATCGAGCGCCACAAAACCTATCTATCGAAGGGCGCTCGTTGTTGTTCGGTTTCAGGCTGACAATACACCAATAATTGCAGAAACCCAAGAGCTCTTATCAGTGACGTCTGAGTAACGAATGAGAGACAAGATGACTCGCATCCTCCAGAGCCATTTTGGTAAAGCCCCCGTGCCATCTTACCATTAGCGGATAGGTCCCGACTTCGGGGGCCGACAACGGTTTCGTAAGTTGCTGACAACTGAACAATGCGGACTGATAAGGAATTTGCCAGGCGAATGGATGGACCTCCCAATTCCCCTTTCTGATCCCCAGACTTCCCGCAGGGCATCCCGCGCCAAGTTCGTAATGGACTCTCGAGTGAGCTAAGATTGTTTGCAAATTCAGCGCTGGGATCTGGGGGGTTCTACTTTCCTTGGTGGCAAACTTGGAAGAAATACAATCATATTTGTGCGAGGTCATTCATCCGCTATACGGCAAAAGAGTCTGCTCGTTTAGTATCAAGCGTTGAACTGGTACCAGAAGCCTAACGATGCAGTCTATCGTGTAGCACTCCACGCCATCTGGTCGAATTATGGAGACTCGCGTGTCATCGCTTAGGCCTCGTTCCCCACGAGATCCTTGTGGCACTGAGCCGCTCATCAATCCCGGTCTACCTAGTAGCGTCGGTCGAGTTGTCGACCCACAAAGGGCCTCCACGCCAAGGATAGATAAGGAATTGGTGTTGTACTTGCATGGTACCTCTTACCGTGCAGATGCTGGTTGATGACCGGGTCTTTGGGCCCAGAGCCCCAGATTCATGTTCTATATTATTCTTCCCTGTCCCTCTTCTTGTATTCTCCATCTCTTCCCTCGTGCCTCCACCGTCGAAGGGTTCCAACTTTGCGTGATTCTCTTTTTAGGGTTCAACTTCAACACCTGGTACCGACGGAAGGGGTCGGATGTCCCAACCAGTGACCCAAATTATCCGCGCCATCATTTATCCCAAATAAATTTTCGGAGAGAGCCCCAGCGTGAAGGTTGTCTAAGCCTCTTTAGTCAAGATGTCGTACACATGGGTCGGGGCACCAACCCTCAATGCAAATTATACTGGAGGTGATGGAGGAGATTCAAGTAAGTCGAGTTCCTGTCATTTTAGCATCTTGACTTTCATCACGTGCAAACTTGGACAGAGCACAATTCTCACATATTACTACTTTTAATGTACAAGCAAAATCTCAGAAGTCTCTACTGACCACTTAATTCCCTTAGAAAACGACAATCTGAATCAATGGTTCCAAGCGGGAGATCAAGCATACATCATCATAGCTTCGGCTATGGTGTTGGTCATGATTCCAGGACTCGGGTTTCTATATTCTGGACTGGCACGACGGAAATCCGCCTTGAGTATGATCTGGGCGTGCATGGGCTCTTTTTCCGTCATTACGTTCCAATGGTATTTCTGGGGCTATTCTTTGGCATTTAGCAGCAATGCCAACAACGGTTTCATTGGAGACTTGAAGCACTTCGGTTTACAAAATACGCTTGCAAACCCCAGTCCTGGCAGCCCCCTTATTCCAGAGCTGCTGTATTCATTCTACCAGGTAGGCGGGAAAAGAAAACACATAATGAGATGGCGACCGACTGACTATGTTCCAGATGCAATTTTGCGCCACGACCGCTGCGATTGTTATGGGAGCAGTTGCTGAAAGAGGCCGACTTATTCCGGCCCTGGTTTTCATCTTTTGCTGGGCGACCCTCGTTTACTGTCCGATCGCATACTGGGCATGGGGTTACGAAGGATGGGCATACAAGTGGGGTGTTCTAGACTACGCCGGTGGTGGACCTGTCGAAATCGGATCTGGCTTATCTGCTCTAGCCTATTCCTGGATCCTTGGCAGACGCCAGGAGAAGATGATGTTAAACTTCCGACCCCATAACGTCTCCCTAATTACCCTAGGAACTGTATTCCTGTGGTTTGGCTGGCTCGGCTTCAATGGTGGCTCTGCATTTGGTGCAAATCTGCGTGCAACCATGGCTTGCTGGAATTCCAACCTGACGGCTATGTTCGGCGCAATCGCATGGGTTCTTCTTGACTGGAGGTTGGCTCGCAAGTGGTCTATGGTCGGCTGGTGTTCCGGTTGCATATCTGGACTCGTTGCTGCCACTCCGGCCTCTGGGTTCATTACTCCATGGGCTAGTGTCATCCTTGGTATTATTACTGGTGTCGTATGCAACTTCAGTACCAAAAGTAAGCTCACACCCCTTTTCGTCGCTCGTCTCGTTGCTAATGGAATGATTTCAGTCAAATATTGGATCAGAATCGACGATGCCATGGACGTATTTGCTGAACACGGAATAGCGGGAATGCTTGGTTTGCTCGCCAATGGCATTTTTGCCGCGAGCTATATCATCGGTCTTGATGGCGTCAACGTCTATTCTAGCGTCGGTATCAAAGGTGGTTGGATCGAACACAACTACAAGCAACTCTACCAACAGTTCGCCTATATCTGCGCTGCCACTGGGTGGGCTTTCGTCATGAGCGCCCTCCTGGCTTTCGCCATCGACAAGATCCCTGGCCTGCACCTCCGTGCTTCAGAGGAAGCCGAATTGCTCGGTATGGATGACGACCAACTCGGCGAATTTGCATATGATTACGTTGAGGTCAGACGTGATTATCTTGCCTGGACCCCAGCGAAGAACGAGCCTCATCAAAGCGACCACCTGATTCCACAGGGCGACCGCCACGGCATTCCTCAGCACCAGCAAATGCTCGAGGGTAAGGAGCCAAGCGAGAGCAGTGGTAATGAACACACCGGAATCGGTGGTGACCGCCACGGTATTGCCTACGAAGAAGCTGAGCGAGAGAAGCACGCTCATTATGACCAATAAGCATTTCTTACCATATCAGGACCTCTGGATTGTACAATGTGGAAAATCGTTCTTGAATGTCAACATTAATGCATTGGGGTGGGTGACGCTGGTTTTTGTGATACCAATTTTGCATAGATACTGTCTTTTACGACAAAACAAGCTATTAGATGGCATTTAGCGCTGTCGAGTTTTCGCCTTTTCGCCGTTTCGACGTGACGTCTCTTAGGTGTAGTAAGGCACATCCAGCTCCAGCGTCTGGTGTCCATGTTGTCGTCGAAAACGGCCGAAATAAGAAATACAAATCAATAAGATCGATTACTCACTACCTACATTTCGGCAGCTGGTGAGACTTCAGGGTCGTGATTTCATCAGTTTCGTGGAAGAGGCCGACCTTCTGCTTATCGCTGCCAAGATCTCTGAGCATAGAGCCATTTTGGTAGACGATCCCGCATGCTACATCACATGATCCCGAGATCAGCGTTGAAGAATTCCCGGTCTGAATCGGCATCTAATACTTTTATGAAAGATTGCCTTATGAATCTCCATTTCTCTACTTTGCGTGGTTTCCAATAAGTACAGTTCGCCACAAAATTACACCCAGCCAATCGTCAACGACTCAACAATCACCTCTGGACAGATTGCGTGACAAACGCTTGGGCACGGCTTGTGTTTCACTCTGCGGAGTCGCTTGTCATACTCTAGCCCTTGGGCTGATTTCCAAGGATCGATCAGGCGAAGATGGATGTTCCCATCGCAGCAAATGTCTTGGGGACACTTGGGGCCGTTTGTTGGTCGACTCAAGTAGAACTTACCTGAAAACTGTGGACTGGATGGTGCTAGTAGGAATTTTCTGACAAAGGATAGCTTCTACCACAAATTGTCATCAACTATCGGAGACATAATACAACCGGCCTTCAGTCATCAATGATGATGCTCTGGGCATGGGCAGGCGTGCCCCTTGGAATATACAATATCGTGGAAGACTTCGATATCGCCTTAAAAATTCAACCGCAGATATTAACGACATTGAGTCTGATAACATGGATGCAATGTTACTATTACGAGAAGGTTAGTGATATGAAAAGAAAGGCTCTGTTTTGTATTGACGTGCTTTAGCAATGGTCGATCTTCCGAGCACTCGGTGTTACACTTCCTTTGGCCACTCTCATGGGCGGCATCGAAGCAAGCTTTATCATTGCTCTTCGAATCGCCAGAGACAGAGGGCGAGAATGGCCGATCACGCTAATGGCAATTCTCTCCGCAGTCTTGCTTGCTTCTGGAGTCTTACAACATTACTTGGACATCTACCGGCATCGCACTGTCAGGGGCATTTCATTCATCTTTGTTGGAATTGACGCGATGGGTGATCTGACGTCGCTGATATCTATCCTTTTCCAGCCAAAGCTTGATATTCTGGGTATGGTCATATACGGGACAGAACTTGCACTATGGATCGGCGTATTCATTGCAGGAGGATTTTACAATCTCACACCATGGTTACGACAGAAACTGAAGGATAGCGCGTCTGCAAGAACTTCAAGACGACACGGACGAACAGCTCGAGAGTCTGTTAACGGGATTGCTCTTCACGATCTGCCATCATCAACATCTGTCTTTCGCACAACGTCGGGATTGGACTCTGCTATGCGAATGCGCGCGCAAAATGCCGCGTGAAACGGGCGAGGCTATATCACATTAAATTGAAGCGTTATGGCATTGTCATTAATACCTATCTGGAGGCGCCAAGAATATCTGACAGTCTGTGTAGATGAGTAATGCTTCTCAGTGAGTGGCCGGACGCTCTCAACACTCCGGATGCTGTACACCACCCAGTCCCAGAGATCTTCACGAGAATGTGGGTTGTGCTTTGTTTCCTCATCCAAACAGTGGTAACGCAACTTTGGTTTGAGCCCCCGTTCGCACTGATGCTTTGAAGGAGTGTTACGTAACAAAGGTGTTTGCGTGTTGTTGTTGACTGCCGTCACTGCTTGTGGCTTCCTTTCTTTCACCTCCACAACACACTCTTGCCGCGACAGGCGGCCCTTCGACCTCGCGCCTACCTCATCGACCATCCATTCACCGCGCGTGACCCCACAATCTTCTTCCACTCGCCTCTCTCCGGATTTTCCTTCACCCCACATTAGTACCTCATCATTCGTGGCTTCTTGCCCACAATTTAGGTGCTCGTTCACACAGACCTATACACGCCCCATCCAATTATTCGATTTCTTCCAACTTTTATCCAATCTGCACGGTCCATCCGCAAACCTCTCCAGGCGAAAGTACGCCTCGTCCGGCATTCTTGGTCGAGGTAGCTACCGGACTTGGATCAGTCTGAGCGATCTGATTGTTCGTCCACCTACCGTCGAGCACACGCCACAATGATGGAACTGCAACGTACCCGAGCCGATTCTGGCCTGTCTAGCAGCAACCGCTTCCGTGCTGAGAGCGTCAGTAGCCTGAGAGGACCTCCGCATAATACCCCCGACACGCAGTCAGTATGGGGAGCAGCGAGCGAGCATAACCCTGATCTAGACGACGTTGACGAACGTCTTGCAATAACTCTAGCCGATGGGGGATTGGGTCAACCGACCTTCGTACCGGAGAATACACCCCGTAGCAGCACACCTGCTAGTCACATTCGAGCTGTCGTCAACAACCTACCAAGTATCGATGAGAAGATTGAGCCACTACCCCCGAGCAGGTACTCGGTGACCACGCAATCGAACGCCGAGGAAAGAAGTGAGGTCGAGCATGATGACGTCCCCGTCATTCTAGGTCAGTGCCAGCTCGAGAAAACTTCGAGTAAGGTAGAAGCTTCTCACACTGCTCCATTAGATGAGGCGCACGACAAACGCTACAGTGGTGAACTTTCTCCCGCCAATGGAGCTAACGGCGTTCGTGAACATTCTGACTGGCACGATGAAGTTCAGGCCGAACTTCGCCGAGACCTCATTCGTCTTAGCAATTTAGCTGATGACGACCATGCCCGGGATCCCTCATTGACCTCTTCCGCTCACTACCGCAACCGCTTACTCTTCTGCTTGCGCAACTCACCTCGCTCCGGTCCCTACGATGGTTCTGTCGAGGTGGTAGCTAGTAGACTGAAGGATCATCATCTCTCAGGGAATAGCTCTCCGCAGCTAGATTCTCACAATCACGAGCAAGCTGGGGCCTTGAGGCCTAATGGCAGCAACGAAGCTCTTGCAGGCAGCTTTATACGGAGCGATCCAGTAGTCTCCAATGAAACGAACGAGCGCTATCTCAATATGGTTCCCGTCTGTGAATTCGACAATGTGAAACGCAAGGTCGAAGGCCTTGTGAGCCTAATTGGCGACATGCTCCAGCTACAAGAGAAGGCAGGTGTGGATGTTTCAAATGTAAAAGAAGAGCTCATGAAGCTATAGTATTTCAGGCAAATGCGCAGGAAGCAGACTGCGCTAAGCTATGGGAAAAAGTTGGCGCCGGGGTGGAGTACGAGTAGGCCACGGGCATTGTGCCGGATTGATAGCTTTCTTTGTTTGCAGAATGGCTTGGTGAAGCAAAGCGGCAACGACCTAATACCTGCGATTTTCAGCTTCTTTCTTTCATTTGACAAGCATATGATGCGAGTTGAGATGGAATGACACACCGATCAGCTATCTAATATTTTAATCAGAGTCCATGTTGGAAGCATATGTCTACGGTCTAATTATCCTTGCTTGCAGCACGTGATGTTGCTTCAATCTCGTGTTTTGTAGGAGGCGTTGTTGCGCAACACGACAACCGCCACACGTCACTCGACCAATGAGCTGTCGCAACTTGCTCCAGTCACCACAATACCGTCGCGTCCCCGTAGCGAAGCCATCGCAGGAGCGCGAAAAGTCACAATCAGCAAGATGGCCGCAAGAAACCAGCAGCCAACATACGATTTCCTTACAGGCGCGTCCTCTCCAACACGACCTCCTTCTCGACAGCCATTGCGCGAAACTTTTAGACAATCTCAGATTGCGAAGCCAGGTTTGTTCATTCCATATTTTAATGAACCTATACTGATCTGTTCAGACCATTCCAACGAGGACCTCAGAGCTCAAATCAACACTTTGCAATACGAGCTAGAATCTCTGAAACAAGAGCGTGAACTTACTCTACTACGACATGAACAAGAGCTACGTGATACACAAAACAAAGCTGAGGCAGACTTTAGACGCGCACAAGTATATACGGCGAAGACCTCAAATCGACTGTTGCAAAGCTAACACAGGACAGGCCGCGGAATCCACTGGCAGCCATGCAACAAAGAGATACGATGCCCTCATGCAGGAGCTAAGAGAGGAACAGGATCGAGCCGCGAATGAGAAAGCCGACTTCGAGCGCAAGCTCCGATCTACGCTAGATTCCAATCAAAATATCACTGAAGAGCTTGCAGAGGCGCGGGGGGAACTGGAGTCGCAAGAGCGAAGCAGTGACCACAAGTACGATGAGCTACAGACAAAGTTTGACGCGGTCCAGAGAGGCTTTGAAGAGTTGCGACAAGATCTCAATGCCAAAGTCGATCTACTTCAAGCGACTCAACAGCGGTTATCTCAACGAGAGACTGAAGTTGAAGACCTGGAGTCAGAGATCATGCGGCTGAAAGCACAGGCTGGTGATACGGATACACTAGCACTTATCAAAAGGGAGTTGTCAGATCAGGTGGCGCACATCAAGAAGCTTGAGTCGACGAATCGGGATCAACTTGGTGAATTGAAGCAACTGCGGAAGCAGCACAAGAGCATTGAGGTTGTGGAAGAAGAGAAACGGTCACTAGAGAATAGATTGCTGGTCATGAATGACCTGAGGAAAGAACTTGGCGAGACGCAGCTGCAGAAACAGATGTTAGAAGACGAGAGGGAGTCTTGGTCCTCTTATCTGGAAAATGAACGATCGGACGACGGTGATCTCCATTTCAGGTCCCCAGAAGATATGGCGCGAGCATTCATCAACGAGCGAGTCGAGAAGGCATCCTTGATCGAGCAGCTGGGAGCTATTAAAGCAGACAACGCGCCCAAGGATGGATTGATCAAGGACTTAGAAGAAGAAAAGGCAAAAGTAGTTGCCGAACTCGAAAAGCAGATATCGCTTGTCAATACAGCGACGGACAGCAAAACTCGGACTCGCCTCGAACGACAGCGAACGCTAGCCTTGAAGGAAGTCGAATATCTGAGAGCACAGTTAAAAAATTTCGACGCTGAAGAGAGTGAGTTTCAACCGGACAAATACGATGCGCAGAAAAGCGTGCGAATACAGGAGCTGGAAGATCTATTGGATCAGCATCGCTCAGAACTCCAATCTCTGCATACCCAGCTATCAGCGCAAGAAGACAAGGAGAACGCCGCACCGACCCCAGGCTCCAAGCGCAAGCGAACGTCTCATAGCCCAGAACTCGACGAGGCACCTTCCCGACGCCTGGAAGAGCTACGCCACAAAACTCGCACCCTCCAAGAAGCGCTCACTGCCCAGCAAACCCGCAACACAGTCCTTGAGAAAGATCTCGCCGCCCATAAAACTCAGCTCACCTCCCTCAAATCGTCGTCCCGAACCCGCATCCTCGAGCTCCGCTCCAACCCGACGACAGACGCCGAAGCCCTTAAACTCAGTACCCTGACCCGTCTCAAAGAAGAGAACGCGGCACTGCTCGAGCAGCTCCAGGCGGCCGGCTCCTCTCGCGACGATGACGATGACAACGACAACGACGACGCGCCCACCAACCGACGCAGCACCCAGCGTCGCCTGAAATCCGTCCCCTGGCCAACGTACGCCGGCGCCCAAGCGGACATCGCCTCGCTCCAGAAGGAGGTCGAGCTGCGCGACAAGAAGATGCTGCGACTGCGCCAGATCTTCGCGGCGAAGTCGTCCGAGTTCCGCGAGGCGGTCGCGAGCGTGCTCGGCTGGAAGATGGACTTCCTGCCGAACGGGCGCGTGCGCTTGACCAGCCTGCTGTACCCCGGTGTCGGTCCGTCTGGAGAGGGCGAGGGCGCGGAGGGGAATAGTATTGTGTTTGATGGGGAGAAGGGGGAGATGAAGGTCAGTGGTGGGCCGCGGAGTGCGTTCTTTGGCGAGATACGTGGGCTGATTGAGTTTTGGGTGGATGGGAGGGGGACGGTTCCGGGGTTTTTGGCGGCGTGTACGCTGGATTTTTATGATAAGAGTACGCAGGCAGCGAGGATGTAGCTGGATTGGGGTTTATGGGATAGTTGGGAGGGATTTGGATGTGCATGCAGTTTATGAGTTGATGGGGGAAACATGAACGGGTGGAGAAAGTGATCTGATTCGACCATACGCAAAGGTCTGCGTTGACACTATCATCTTGACATTTCAATACTTTATCAACTTGCATTGAGCAACTTTAAGTGATGTCACTTGAGTCGTTTTTGTAGCTGTGCATGGCAGAATTGACGTAGGTACGCATCTTCTGCAGACCACTGCGATCACTTACCCCATGTTGCGGTTGTGGGATTCACGTGGCGCCGTAGCCTGATGGGAGATCGGAGCACGAAAGATATCTCGGATGAGAACAACCTGAATCCACAAGAAATTGACATATTCAGATAGTCAGAAAGTTGCTTCGAAGACCATACTTCGACATCAAGTCATGTGATGTCATATTGAAGGTCATCTGACGTGGACGCTGTGATGCTTGTCTCTCACCCTACCGGTTATCCGAAACCACCATTTCGCCCTTCGTACGGCGGCGCAAGAGAACCTTTTGCCGTAGAAAATTTAAGTTTGAATGAGATGAAAAGGTATGAGAAAATAGAAAACGAGAAGCATGTTGAAGTTAATGATGGTCGCCATGTGAGAGCCAATCTTGCTTCAGTCACGCCGCTCGTCACATCAGCTTACTACAATCATCACTGAAAATGTCAGCAAGCCCCGAAAAGTGAGTGGACTCGTGAACAATGGATTAGCGTGGTTGGTATTGATTCTGAGGGTCTATACAAATTGCGTCATATTTGGTTGCGCCGTCGCGGTGGGCAGAGACCGACCTGACAGTGCGACTCCCTGCCAACATTGTGTCCTCCTCACCACGGCCTTTTGTGCCTCATGCCCTTGAGGCTCCTTCAGTCTGCATATCTCTCTTGATTGACGCATGCAGCCTGATCTTTTGTGCATATGAGCACATATAGCCTATATAGCAGGCTCTTTGTTTCGAAATCATGCAAATTTGCTCTTCTTGAAAGGCCAAATTGGTGGGCTAGAATTTATCGGCCAAGTTCCTTCTCCCAAAGCCCATGGATTCTTCTCCCGAGTAGAGCCTCCTCATCTTCGACCCGATGGAAGACTCGCCAATTCCGCGACCGCTTTGCCAAAGAAGCTCGGGTTCAGGGTCTGAAAAGTCGCGCCGCATTCAAGCTGCTGGAATTGAATGAAAAGCACCGGCTCTTTAGAAAAGGAAATACAGTCGTGGACCTGGTGAGCGCGATACGTGGACCGCGACCTTGCCCACCATGTCTCTTTTGCCGTAGCTTACTATCTACAGGGGTATGCCCCGGGTTCGTGGTCCCAAGTTGCCATCTCTCGCGTAAGTCCAGGGGGTCGCGTGGTGGGTATCGATATCATTCCTGCGCAGCCGCCCCGTGGAGTCTCAACGATACAAGGGAATTTCCTGAGTGAAGAGGTTCAAGCCGAGGTTAGGAACTATGTGAGAGATCAGAATTTGGGCCGATCGCGGTGGAACCGGCAGTTCGTTGAGCAGGAAGAGGAAGAAGAGGGCGGTGAGGAAGTTATTGAGGACTCAAATTATCTCGAACGGCAGAGTAGTTCTGGGACGGGAGTGAAGAATGAAATCGAGGATATGGGGTTCGGCGGAGAAGAGGCGGCAGTGGCAACAGAGAAGATGAGCCAGAAGGAGAGAGATGAACGGGATGGGCGTGTGGTAGATGTGGTGTTGAGTGACATGTCAGCACCCTGGGAGCAGACCAGTGGTTTTTACATCAGAAGTCTTACTGAACCGTATTCTAGGATGATGAATACAAGTGGAGTGCCGTTCAGAGATCATGCAGGGAGTATGGTATGTTTTCGCTCATTGCAGACTGAGAGGACCACCTTGACTAAGAATAGCTCTAGGACCTCTGCATGGCAGCGTTGCAGTTCTGCTATGACACGCTACAGGCAGGAGGCCACTTCGTGTGCAAGTTTTACCAAGGCGCAGAAGATAAGGCCCTGGAGAAAAGACTGAAGCGTTTATTCACAAAAGTACACAGAGATAAGCCTGAATCATCACGCAGCGTAAGTTTGCAGCGAAATAATGGCACAGTCAGATCTAAACCCGAGGCAGGAATCCAAGGAAGCATACTTCGTAGCCTTGAAGCGCAAACCCGATGCAACACCAGAAGAAGTGTTCGCGGACTGAAACCTAGCGACCCAGGAAGCAGAACTCCAGACGATCTTAGACAGATCATGCAGATATAGCAAAACCCAACAAACGCCATTGAGCTCATTCGAAGTACTCTTCTCATCTCCCCGTTGCAGTCTTCCTGTCCTTTTTCAAAGGCGAAAACTGAAAGCCCTCATCCGTTGTGATCAACCCTCCTCCTTTTGCCCCTAGCTTCGCCTTCTTTGCCGCAATCGCCCCGAGTGCCCTCTGCCCCCCGAAGAATAACCCTCGCCCAATACTCGCCTTTGGCGCCCCCTCGTCCTCCTCCATATCGAATATCGTAGTCCCCAGTCCAGAGGAACCCAGCAGCCTCTTTTTCTTCTTCTTCTCGGGTGCCGGCTCCTCATTGAAAGTTGCAAACGAGGCCAATGACTTCCGGACAGGGGCGGGTTTCGGTACTAGAGGAGCTTTGGCTTTGGACTTCTCCATAGCCTTAGGCTTCTCCACAGCCCTGGGCTTCTCCATAGGATTGGGCTTGTCGATAGATTTCGACGCGGGTTTCACGGGATTGCCGTCATCCTCGGGCCCTTCTTCTTCCGTGACGGCTTCGAGGCTGGGTACGGACGACTTCTTGCGGGCGGGCACGGTTTTGGGATTTGCTTTGCTAGGGGCAGGTGCAAGCGGTTTTGACTTTGAAGGGGCAGATTTCTTGGTCGCAGCTTTAGGGGCCGCGGAGGGTGTTTTGGCTCCATCGTCTTCATCGTCAGAAGCATTGTCTGCAAGTGGTTTGGCGGTGGCATTTTCATCGTCAGGACTTTGTGGGGCTAGACTTGTACGATTGAGAAAGGGAGTGATTGAAAAGGTTGACTTGTCTCCCACGATACTGGCCCCTCGTTTCGTTCGCTTGGCGGGTACCCCATCTCCAGGCGTTCCGATCGTTGCATCAGGATCTTCAGATACTGCATTACGTTTTCGCGGGTTCTTGGCAGGTTTGGCCGCGTGGTTTGCAGCAGCAGCAGCTTGCGCCTTTGCTAACTCAGCTTCCGTATCCTTTAGCTTCTCTTTCGTCGAACTCAGCTTGGTCCGGAATTGCTTCAACTTGTCGTCCAGTATTGCCTTTCGAGCCTCTAGTTCTGTCTGCGCCTTTTGCGCGGCCTTGGCATCCTTTTCACGCTCCTTCTTCTCCTCTTCTAGCTGGTCCCGAAGCTCCTCGACCCTGAATTCTTGCTGCTCGTTCTTCTTGTTGGCCTTCGCATCCTTGGCTTGTGCGCGCTCGGCTTTGCGTCTTTCGCTTTCAACATCTTCCAGAGCATCTTGAAGGAACTTTTCAGCCTTTTCACGTTCTCGCCTCTCCTTTGATAACTCCTTGCGCAGATCTTCGAGTTGGGTTTCCAATACGACATCATGCGCATTGCTCTTCCTGCCCTTCTCAAGCACTCGTTGAGCTGATCGCTTCTCGTTTTCTAGCTCAACTTGTATCGTGCTCAGTTGTCTCTGTAGCGACAGCTTCTCGGCGAGTAGCTCTTGGTAAGAAGAAGCTTGCGCTCGAAGGTGCTCGAGTTCCGGTCTGAGGGTAGAGACTTCCCGCGATAATGCAAGCTTCTCTTTCAAGACCTTATTAGAGTCTGTAGAAGCGGTTTGCATGGCCGTGAGCTCTGCCTAGAGAACGTATCAAAATGTAAATAGTCCAAGAATTTTCCTTCCTTTTCACTTACCCTTGCGGTCTCCACCTCTCTGCTCTTCAATCGCATCTCTCCTGTAAGGCGCTGGACATCTGCTAGAGCCTCGTCTTCGCGCAGTTGTGCTTCACTAACGTCCTTTTCCAGCGTATCGCCGCGGTCTTCTTCCGTTGTCAATTGGTCATGGAGGTCATCATTCTCGTCCTCAAGTAACAGCAACTGAAACCGTAGTTTTCGGATATCTTCATCTTTCTCAAGAAGTTCAACTAGACGGTTGCTCTGCTCATATTTCAATTCCAGTGCTGCGGAATGTAATGACTGGTATCGAACAATGATTAATTCAGGGAATGGAATTTAACTGGCTTTACGACTTACCTTGGGCAACTCTATTGTGGTATTTCTAGGTACTGTAAGTGCCATGATGTCCAAAATGCGTCAAAAATCAGTGCGCTGTCATTAGGAATAAATGATCGAGGGTCGTGAGGTGGTGGACGCGCCGTTGTGGTGGTGTAAACACACGGGAGCTTGGGCCAACCGGAAAGACTCCGGCTAATACTTGTAAAGGACAGCATCCCGAATTGTACTTGTATCGTAGACTGGCACTTCGATATTTGTTCTGGAGACCACCACGCATTCAAAATGAGATTCTTCCAGACTCTGACGGCTCTCCTGCTGCCTGTTGCTGCTCTTGGAGCAAAGAAATCTACCGGCGATAGGTTCAAGGAAAACTTCGGCAAACAGATATCATCGGCACCGCTCAAGCTCGACGATGATCTCTACAAACAATTAACGACCGCACCCCGAGACTATTCGGTAGCTGTACTTCTGACAGCATTGGAAGCGAGATTTGGGTGTCAGTTGTGTCGAGATTTTCAACCAGAATGGGAGATTCTGGCAAGAAGCTGGACCAAGGGGGATAAGAAAGGCGATTCCAGACTACTCTTTGGCACTTTGGATTTTAATGACGGAAAGGCAACCTTTCAATCGGTCCGTTCAACATCAATGAGATATCATGTGAGAAGATTTCTGACCGAAGCACCAGTTGATGCTCCAAACCGCTCCCGTCCTCCTCTTGTTCCAACCGACCACAGGTCCCAACGCCAAAGCTGATGCTCAACCTGTGCGATTTGACTTCAACACTGGGTGAGCACCCCCAATTCCCTTCAAATTCACAAATAGTTTCTTATCATACGAATCTGCACCGTAGGGTCAGCGACGCCCACCCTATCCACTCCTGGATCGCGCGCCACCTCCCAGACGCACCACATCCACCCCTCGTTCGCCCCATAAACTATACGCGCATTGTCGTAGTCACGACCTCTGTCCTCGGTATCATTACCTTCGCCTCGGTCGCCTGGCCGTACGTGATGCCCGTTGCACAGAACCGTAATCTGTGGGCCGCGCTTAGTCTCATCGCCGTGCTACTCTTCACCTCGGGCCACATGTTCAATCATATCCGGAAGGTGCCATATGTAGCAGCTGATGGCAGAGGTGGGATTACGTATTTCGCGGGAGGCTTTCAAAATCAATTTGGGATGGAGACTCAATTGGTTGGGGCCATGTGTAAGTGATTGCGTGGTTTTCACTGATCTTAGGGTCTTGCCTTTGGTGCTAATGAATCGGCTAGATGGTGTCCTAGCTTTCGCGACTATTTCCTTGGCGCTGAGAGTTCCACGGATGACGAACCCACAGACACAGGCTGTCGCTGTTGCAGTGTGGGGTGGCGTGATGTTCGGGATGTACAGTTTCTTGTTGAGTGTGTTCAGGATCAAGAACGGTGGATATCCATTCTACCTTCCACCATTCTAGATTAAGCAGTGGAAAGTTTGAGCAGTCGTAGAAGTTCTTTAGCCACATAAGAAAAGAATCGCTTGTACATTAGATTGCAAAAAAGAGTCTGACATATCGTAGAGGCCTCAATTTTAGCCTTTTCATCGAAAAGTGTGTATCCGTGGCGATTCCAACAGTCAAGGAAGCGCATTCGAGACAAAGAGTAGGTGGACTAAGCTGTTGCATTAGCTTGATTGCTTGCCAGTAGACACTCTTTTGCTCTGGCACGTCAGAGGTGGGCAAGACCGTGATCACATCTCTTATTATTTACTTTATTGTTCAGATATGCTTACATTGTGTGCTGTATGATATATGGCATTACCCTTCTAAAGTAAGCTTCCTCCAGCACCGCAGGCACGACCGCTACCGAGACACGTTCTTCAGACTTGGAGTGATCATAGGCCTGGGTCTGGGCTTGATCTCATCACTTCAATATGGCAATATTGCTGGATTTAGAATATATACACCGAAATGCATAAGAGTAAGTCGCCACGACTGGAGAAGGCTTTCGCTAGCAACAAAGAAGCACACCCAGAGAGCGCGTCAAGTATATGCATAGAAATAGTAACGTCCACGCCAGCGATTTTGACACACGGACTAACAGCATATAACAGGTGCGACCATCCGACAGCTTCTGCAAGCATTCGTTGCAACCCTCGAGCACTATTCTGGATGGCGTTGCCATTCCGGCTCACCCACCAAATGCTTACCGCAGTTCTTGGAGACATGTGTCTGTAACACGTATAGCGATCATCATTAGAGTATGCGATGTGCAGAAGATTGTCGTCGAGGTATCAAAATAGCTACTGTTTCTACGATACTGACTATTGAACTTGAATACATCGGAGTCTTAGAATTTGGCACACAAAGTCTCCGCAACCTCTGCAAGGAGATTGATCTTTTCGCCCTCGTAATTCTTTGCCACCTCTACCTTTTTACCAAATACGTCCCATACCGTCAGGTACTTATTCTTCGTCACCCCAATCTGGATGAGTGCATCCTTCATTTTCTCATGCTGTTTCAACGCTTCAAAGTGTTCTTGAGCCTTCTGCTCTTTCTGCTGTCCTTTGCCTCGGGCACAAACAATTCTTATCTGGGCACGGCTGTATCTCGGTCAACGTGATTGGCTTCTTGCCCCATAATGGGGTAATGGACATTGATCTCGACATGTCGAGGGCGCCCCATCATCTGTTGCGTCCCCTTGACTTTTCTTTGGGTGCTGGTCTTATTACCCTCTTTAATCGCTTCTTCAATGCCTCCTTGGATTGACATGCTCTCCCGTTTCATCTGCACCCCTATGCGGCGTTTGAATTCGGCCACATTGGTTTTGACTCGCCTAAATTGCTCAAGCCCCTTCGATCGAAGATTAGCAAGGCTCTTCTTTTGGAAGAAAGATAGGGAACGACTGGTGACAACATACCTGCTCAACGTACAACTCAATCTTCCTAAGCTGTGTGAGCTTGGGTAATCCGTCTTCCTCACTCCAGCCACGAAGTACAGCATTATTCCCGCTCCAGTGCAAATGAATTTCTGTCGCTTTGGGGGCTGCGTTGTAAATGACTTCAGGGCATAGGTCGATCTTCTTCCAATCCCAAATCTCTACATTCTTGCCTCTGAGCGCATCTTCAATGGCCTCATCGCTGTGGGCTGGTGGCTTCAAATCATCGACGGTCACTTTCAAAATGGTGTTCACGCCCTTGAGCGACTCGAACACCTTCACCAAATCTCCACGGCCATTGCCATTCGACTGAATCATCTGTCCGGTGGATTTTGAAGCGTTTCTGATCAAGCTGTTTTCATCAGCCCTCATCCTAGGTATCTTAACATACTGTAAGATGTCCTCGAACTTTAGGATAGATATTGCCTTAGAGGCTCCATCTTTCGTCGAATATCCACTAAGATCGAGAAATGTAGCTTTATTTGAATGACCTTGATGCAAGATGAACGTGCTTTGATGTTACCAAATTTGAGGAGAACGCTTACCTGAATTAGGATACCGTCCATACAGTATCTCTAAAGCGGCGTCATGATCCCTGGTTCGAAGATAATGAAGCTTGAGAAAGTCCCTAATCTTCTTCAGCGTGGGGCTTTGGTTGCCATTCTTTGGTTCCTTTTCTGCGTCTTTTGCAGGCACACCTGCCTTACATCGTGTTCTATTCTCATCCACACCCTCCACAGTGGGGGAGTTAGGTAGTGGTTCATTAGTGGGATGACTGACGGCTGTTAATCTTTGCTGTCCCTTGCCAGATAGTTCAGACCTCGCAGAAAGGGTCTGCTTCATAGACAATGTCTGTTTCTTGTTCTGTACAGACTCGTTCAGCTGACTTTCGTATCGATGAGGTAGCTTGCTAAGGGGAGTGGCCCTCCTCTGTTATTGCCGCACCAGAGAATTTCACATATTCAGCATATATCCCACCCTGTACTTTCTGGCCATCTGTTTGAGGATGTGTACTGTTGTTGGCCTTGTTTTCTTCTCTCGGCTTCTTGATTGCCACATCCATCTTAGCTTTCTCCATGTCGATTCCCTGCTCGCAAGTATAGAGGTGATGAAGGTATGGAGACCGAGAGGCGGCATTGAAATCTTTGCCGGTGTCACGCATATGATCGTCGCACTTTTCAACGATAGCCTCAATCAGTTCCAGCTGCTTCTCATCGCATCTTTGACACTCGACTGCGAGGTGGAGTGGTGTGTTGTCGTCAAAGTCTTTCGCGCTCAGTGTATCGGGCGATGCAAGCCCAATAAGATAATCAACCATTTTGCTACGCTTCTCAATCGCCACGTGAAGGCAATTTTTCTTCTTTTGACTCTTCATAGAAAGAATTTTGTCTATTTCCGCGTCTGCTTCGCACATCCATTTCACCATCTTGGTTTTGTTCTTTAGAATCGCGTGATGCAGTGGTGTATAATTTTGACCGTCGTCTTTCTTGGCCAAGAGGCGTTCTGGTCGTCTTACAAGAAACTTGATCAGTGGTTTCAAGAATCTCTCATCAGGAAGTTCGTCCTTCTTCGCAATTGCCAATATATGCAATGTCGTGGGCTCGTTCTCGTTTCTAGTCTTCATGGCAATACGATCCTTGACTTCTTGATCAAACTCTCCGAACCTTTTTCCACTGTGTTTCATCTCGTGCAGTACTTTCGTGAGCTGCTCTTCTACCGATGTCTCGACTTCTTGTGCCTCTTCATTGGTGTCATCTTTGTCACTATCTTCATCTTCACCTTCGTTGCTACTTGACGACGAGTCATCGTCATACGCATCCTGCTGAGGGTTTCCTGGTATGAACTGAGATTCCCTTCCTAGAGATGCTTCCGACATACTCATTTTGTGTCAGGTTTGGGATTCAATTACTAGATCAAGCTCTCAGCAATTTTTCTCCCAGAGTGGACATAACTAGAGGTGTTTTGTCCACGAGAACGTGACTCTGGTCTGATGTTTGCGCCGCAAGCATCCAGTATCGACGGAATGCATCTGGACGTGATTGAAGTCACAATGGCAACAAGTATGAGAAGGGATTGCATGGGTTAGCTGTAGAACGTAGCGGAGGCCATCTCAGGTAGCAGTCAGTATCAGCTTCCCTGTTAGACCCAGTCTAGAGTTGTACATCAGACAATCAGGTATGCAGATCCGTACCTTGGTCGGTAGTTGCTACCTGGTCACATTGTAATTCACACCCGTAATCTACGTCTTTGATCGCACGTATCCCGGGCAGATGCATAAGTCGGCAGCGGTTGTGGAAGTGATTGGTAGGATGAACCCAGGTGACGACGCGGAAGATAGGCAACAAATTTCGAGCATTGCGAGGCCATCGCGAAACAAGGAGCCTGATCTGCCGTGCTCTCAAACACTACTCAACCACCCAATGTTGAAAGGCAGTAGCATTGGGGTTCTTGGTCTGTGGTTGCTACCACCTCAATTGTACTAGCGCATACTGTACTTGATGTAGTTCCGCCGACGGTTCCTCCAGAACCTAGGCCTCACACCAATTAACCTCTAGTTCAGCTCACCTCAATTCCAACACTCAACTATCTCGCATCAGACTGCATGGGGAGCCCACATTTCGTTCATGGTCACTATCTATTTCAAGAAAGTAGACGTGTGCAGCATCGTTCAACATGAGCCCTCACCGCGCTTTTTTGGTGAATTGCTCACGTGCGCCTTTATCACGACGTCAAAATTGGTCTGAAAGGTGATGTCGCAGATATCCTCGAGGTTTGTGGAGCCTAGATCGTCCAAATCGTATCCATCGTGCAACTTTTTAGTCGGTGGTCGACTAGGGTCAAAAAGGACAGGATCGTCCTTGGCTCTGGAGCCAAAAAGTCGCGTTATCTCAGTCCTCCAGTCTGCGACAACCTTTATCTTCACCGTGGCTTGGAAAATGTTGTTATATTGCCGCTTCAAGAGAATGACGCTTCGAATAAATGAAGGTACCCCGGATTTGGTATCTTCATTCTCCCGAAGTATCCAGTTCACGCCGATCTGATCTCCGTACTGATTGCAGACGGTTTCACCAGTAAGTCGGGTGTCACACGGAATCGTCAAATCAACCGTCTTCAGCCACTTGTAAGAGCCGCCGAGGCTTATACCCATTTGACCGGCGTCCGCTTTGACATTGCTTTCCTGCGTAAAGGTCTCTTTCCGCGCAGTAGGCAAGAGTGAACACCGCCCAGAAGGGGAAATGGCATGGATTTTTGGCCCAGGCATTCCGGGTACGAGACTACTGAACTCGAAAATGATGTTGGCCAGGGCGATGCGGCGAAAACGTTTCGTGGAATCGAAATGGAAGTCGTAGACGAGGAGGCTTGCAAAGTCTTCAGACTCAGGCCCAAGTTTTCCATGTACAATCTCGTGTGATTTGTAACGAATATCAATGCTGCTGCGGCGCTCAGTGACAGTTTCGCGCTGCCATGGTTCTTTGAGATTGTTGTTCGTATGATAGCCGCCCGTTTCTCCAGCTTTGTCCAGTTCAATGTCGAAAGACGTCTTCTCTAGATCCAAGTCATTGTCTTCCATGTGTGAAGATTCGCTTACAGCCCTTCTGACTTCATTTGCTGACTTGTACGCGTCACTCATGATATGATCAAGCGACTGTCGTTTACCTTCCAGGTGAGTAAAGATGAATTGCTGTCAAGAAGCGGAAAGTCCGAAACAAGGCTTCAGACCCCGATTCTTAGCGATTGTGCGAGGAAACACCCGGCCTTGCGCCGCTCGAACTCACCTCAGCTGATCGTTCAGGGCAAAATTACACTGCATATATTGGATATCGGGAGGCGACAGATCACCGTACATCACCAATCCACCGTATCTCTGCACCTGCGATGTTAAGAAAAGTGACACAGCTGAACGGCTACCATCGACCTTCTGCATGAATCATGGGGGATCTTTACTTCTTGGAGTCTCCCAAGCCTTGACGGACACTGCTGTCGAAAGTAGGTTACCTTGAGGTCTCTTCATCCTCAGTGACACGAGAGACGCGTCACTATGTCAGATCAAGAGGCAACCGCACTATCGGTAGTTTCCGATGAGAACGGCAGCCACGAAAACGATGCAGAGTCAGTCGTCGCCGAGACTGGGAAGGACGAGGCTTCAGATAGAGAGGCTTTTGAGCCAGGGGGACTGGAAGGATTAAGTATTCTTTGGCAATCTTCGTCTAAAAGGCTTCCGGAATATCCATCCACATGGAATCATCCCGACCTTGAGTAAGACTGAGTAAAACTTCAGGAATCTCGAGAGACTGATGATCAATGTTAGTGTCGTAGTTGTTCATGGACTATACGGCCGCTCAGACAATCACTTAGCCGCGTGGACGAATCCCGGATCCGGCAACAGTCGTTGGGTCGACGAATACATACGGACGCTGAACTCAGACTGTAGGCTTTTGTTATTTGGCTACGATGCAAATGGGCTTGTCTTTAGCCATCACTTTCGAGCAGCAATAAAGGAGCAAGCCGTTCGCTTGTTGAATGAGCTCGTCAACTTGCGAGAAAATGGATCTGTTGTTTGTAGATCAAATTTCCCGAAAAGAAGAAAAATCCGAATTGACTCGTCTACATAGAAGAGAACCCTCGTGTTCATTTCTCACGATATTGGAGGTACTATCGTCAAAGATGTCAGTCCCTGCCCGTATTTCTGTTCCGCTACGCAGCGCACTGAGTTCCGAGTATTAGGCTTTGGCTTCTGCCGCCTTGTATGGTGCATCATGGCAGGACATTTTTGACCACACTCGGAATTTAGTAATTATATGTCTATGATTGTGTATTCCGGCCAGTCTGAGCAGCAGCAGGTTTTTTGTGGTTGTCCTTCGAGGAGCTTCGACAGGCTCGATATGCGAAACAGGCTATCCCAGTTTCTGTTCGCAGTGTACGACCCATACACGATCCAAATTAGACCCACGACATCGATAATACAAGTGATAGCAGACGCGGTTATTGAGGTAAATGGACTCTTCGTTGAGTCCAAGGTCTACATACGCAGCTACTTGGTCAGTATTCATGCCAATGGGTTCAGGCGAGGAAAAATCAATCGTGTAAGGTGGTATTTGGAACTCTGAACTACTCTTGAAGATCAGTTACAAACAGGTTCAGGCTTTTGATAGCCACTCTGGCGTACTGGGGCTCCCTCTGGAGAGACAGATGGTGGAGGAACCGTCTAACGCACAAGAATCGAACCAATATCCTGGTCTTATCGACTATCTAGTGTCCTTGCAAGATCGTACGTCCTTGATTCAGCTCTTCTTCACTCAAATTTCCTATGCCTATGTAACATGCAAGCTTGATCTTGAAGTTATATAAATACATAAATGCTTGCAGAGAGGATACTATCTTGCATTAGTACGAATCTGATCGAACTGGCCACAAATTTCATGCGTTTTTCGATCATGTTGTTTTCCGACCGATCTTGATTCAAAGCTAATTTTCTTATCTCTTTCCCAGATCTGAAAGTACCAGAGATCGATTTGGTCCGACGTGAACGAATACTTATATCCCTTGCTTCCACTATCGATCCATTCAGAAGGGCACAGCACGATGACGAGTGCAGTTGGATTACAGAAATCGATATTTACAAGAGGTGGCTAACTTCCACAGGCTTCCAAATACTCCATGTACATGGCACGCATGGCGTCCATGAAACCAGCGAAGAGATATTCTACTCTCTCGACAATCATTTCAAGGCAAAAGCTAGTGACCGCCACTTGGTTCTTTATTTCTCATTCGACCGCTGGGACAGATGTCGCAACTCTATCAAACACATGCTAGCAACCTTTTTAGCCCAGATTGTTTGTCATCACACAAAGAACATGGAGATTTGATTTGATATACTATTTGAACAGCTCCACCGAGACCGCAGCGGGAGTGATTTAGACTTGTTACAGTGGTTCGAGCTTTTCCGCTTAGACGGCGCCGTCGATAACGTTTCGTGCGTCGTCAACTACATTGACGAGTGTACAGAGACCTCTCAGAAGGGTTTCATTGAACTGCTCTCGAGATATGCGTATGGAAGCGAAGCTACGTGGAAGATAGCCATAACGAGTCGTCAGAATCGAGCTCTTGTAGGCTCACTAGATGATTCTCCGTCTATCCACCTAGATGTTGCAGTGCGAGACCGGCCTCAAAATTTTGAAGAAGTTGCTCGACGCATTTCTGACCTTCGGTCTGATGTTTCATCCTGCATCAATTTATCTCGGAAAGACTCAGATGGTTTCGGTGGTATTGACTCAGTGGTACATCATGTGCTTTATGAGCAAGCGAAATCGCACGGCACTTGGCCAGCGAAAAGCCTGAATGCCGCACTTTCCGCCCAATTCAACAGCCGTTCGACGGAATGCAGAGATTACGGCTTTCTTGAATTGATCCTTGATAATGTGCTACGAGATATACCAGATCAAAATTTAGTCCGACGCATATTAACATGCACGAATTATAGCACAAGACCGCTCACAGTTTGGGAAATGGTCACTGCATTGTCTGCTGAACCAGATCAGGGACGAAATGAGGAAGCTTTTCCTGTTTCGGCTGAATCACAAAGTCTCATAACATTTTGCGAGCGATGGTTTGCTGGCATTATAGAGGTTCGGCAAAATGAGGTCAGAGTGTGCCATCCCCACATAAGAGATATCTTCATGACGGAGAAAGCAGCAGGAGGGAGTGAACGTCTCTGGCATGGAATACGAAGAACAGCACAATTTGAGATCATTACCACCTGCTTCCACTACCTATCTCGACCTGATGTCCAACGGATGATCGAGCAGTATTCTCAAGCGACCGACTCTAATGCAATTGAAGCTTCATGCTTCCCAAAAAGAGATAATTTCTGCTCCTACGCAATTCAAAGCTTACCCTACCATTATTCGCTGACATGCTCTTGGCCAAATTCACGGGATTTGTTCAAGAATTTTATGCAATCAGCAATTGGATCTTGTTGGGTCAAAGGTTACTGGACCTTATCTAATCCAGTTACGAGGCCTCAAAGGTGCTTCAAATCCCCATACCCGATCTTCATCGGGTTAGGAGTGCCGAACGAGGTCAGACTCGAAAGCGGTGAGGACTTGGTATTTGAAGACCTAGCTATGGGCCTGGTTGAAGCAGCCAAGCATGCCAGAGTTGGTGTCGTAGAATACCTCCTCAAGCAAGAGAAGTACTCCCAAGGCGACGTTCTTGACGCGCTCGCCGCCGCTGGATCTAGTGGAGACGAGCAGATCATGCTTGGCATCACCAACCATATCGTAGCCATGAAGGAAACTGGAACAATCAACTGGCCGCCAGCTCTTCTATATAGAGCAGCATGGCTGGGTCTCCACCGATTTGCCGAAAAATTGTTGGAGTTGGGCTGCGTTCCTGAGCCTGACTTCTCACAGAAAGGAAAATTCCTTTTACCGCCACTCTTCCTTGCCGTGGAACAGGAGCACATATCCACAGCTCACGTTTTATTGAAGCACAACGCCGACACAAGGAGCAGCGGCGGCTCCGGGAATTCAGTGCTACATTACTCAGCCACAACGTGTGATGCTAACATTATAAAACTCTTATTGCAAGAAGGCAATACAAATCTCGAAGCAAAGAACAAGAACGGTAAGACGGCACTCTACTTGGCATGCGTCAATGGGTATCATGAAACGACAAAGGCTCTCCTAAGCCTCAATGCTGATCCAGATATGGACCTTGTAGAGAGATCGAATGAGGCAGGCTGGACGCCTCTGGTTGCAGCAGCCGATTCCGGGTACGTGAAGTGCGTGCGGGCGTTGCTTGAAAAAGGTGCCAATCCGAATATCCAAGGCCCCAGCGGCATCGACACGCCTCTGAGATATGCAGCCTTTAGGGGCTACTCGGACATCTGTCACCTCCTTCTTGAAAGTGGTGCGGACCCAAATAGTCCTCCGATTCAACCGCCAATTATAGTCGAGCTCGCGACCTTCGAATGCAGCCTTTCGGCTTCTGAAAGGGCGGAAATGATCACGCTACTAACGCAGAGTGGAGCCTTGGTGGATTCAAAGGATGGTCACGGAGAAACAGCGCTGCATTCTGCAGTGAGGAATGGCAATGACCTACTCGTGAAGTGTCTCGTAGAGAACGGTGCCGATGTGAATTGTTCCACCCACAGAGGCTGGACGCCACTTTGTCTTGCAGTTGATAACAGAAATGAAGACTTAGTCGAGCTCCTTCTCTCAAGAGGCGCAGAAGTTAATTGCGAGGCCTCTTCGGATTACACTCTCTTTATTGCTGCCCAGGACGACAGCAGCATTCTGCGATTGTTACTGGAAAAGGGCGCTGACCCAGACACGTGCACCAATGCAGGACTAACACCACTCATGAGCGCGGCACGGAACAGTTGTGTCCACGCCGTGAGGATGCTCTTGGAACATAATGCTACCCTGGACCTAGAGGTTTCCAGGAATGATCAGGATAACCCGGGATGGACAGCTATGTCATTTGCCGTAGAATCTGGGCATGTAGACATTGTGCGGCTACTTGGAGACGCGGGAGCCAATCTAAACCATCGGACTGGAGAAGGTCTTCATCCAATTCATCAAGCCCGGGAAGGTGAGACTCTTCGTGCTTTGCTGGAATACCGGAAGAGGATCGATACTAATCAGGTTACTCCTGAGGGTGAGACAGCGCTGTGTCGGATGATCCAACTTAATAGACCGATCGAAACTGTCAAGCTCCTCGTCAACGCTGGCGCTAATCTGAACATACAGGACTGTCATGGCGACACAGCCCTCTCAGAGGCGGCTTGGAAGAACAATCAGCAGGTAGTATCGTTGCTTCTCAGAGAAGACGATCTGGATATCAACCTTGGCTCTCAGCAATTCGGTTCCGCACTACATCAAGCGTGCATGGGGTTTCACACCGAAGTGGTAAAACTATTGGTCGAAAACGGCGCCGACGTTAACTATTTGGCTACTGGAGTTGGAGGCACACCTTTACAAGTTGCGTCTTGGTATCTTTTCAGAGATGAGGGTTGCTCGTACGATATAATAGAGTATCTCATTGGGAAAGGAGCCTACATGAATAGCAAGCGCGGGAAGCTCAGCAGTCCAATCAACTATGTTGCTCTTAGCGGAACTACGAAGCTTGTCAACCTGCTGTGAGATAAAGGGGCATCGATTGACGTAGGAGACTCCATGGGCCGCCTACCGATACATTTCGCTGCATGCCAATATATCGATAATTTCAAGATAATTGTCGAGACCGGAGGGGACTTGACAGCCCGTGACAGAATGCAGCGCACTGCATTGCATTGGGCCGCCCAGCATGGAAGCTTGCGCGTTGTTCAACACATTCTGTGGGCCCTAGGGTCCAAGGCTGTTGACGAAGGGGATATTGGCGGTTGGACACCACTCTGCTGGGCAGCACGAGGGACAAACGACTCGACTGCAGGGATAATACCAAAGGCAGAGGCTGAGCAGGAACAAGTCATCCGGCTCCTTCTCAATTATGGCGCAGACTGTTCCGTGCAAGGCTCGATTGGAGAGGAGAGATGGTCACCTAGGAGGATTTCCCAGTACAGCGGAGCGAATGCGGAAATCATCGGTCTATTAAGAGGTGGCCCTGGAGGGAAAGGTTCCAATGACACCATAGATGCCGCTATTTATGACCTTAACGAGCACGCAAAAGCAGCGCACGCCCACGCATGGTATTGTGAATCATGTCTATGGGTAAGTACCCCTGATCATCTCCCTTTGCTAGAAGTTCCGGTGACCAATCTCTTGGTGGGAGCAACAACTTATGTGATACCTTTTGCAGATGATACGTGGGTTCTTGTATCGTTGTACAATCTGTGACAACTTCGGCCTGTGTAATAAGTGCTTTGCCCGTCGCGAGGGTTTACGTGCAGATCATCCTGATCATAGCTTCGACAAGATCGGGCCAGAGTTTGATCCAGAAGAACCGGCGGATGATATTGTTGGGTCAGGTGATGGCAACACAACTGAATCTGATGATTCGGACTCTAGTTCTGAATCAGAGACGAGTGATTCGTAGTGCAAATGACAGTAACAGAAGCAGAGCGATCAGTTCACCACCGACCGCTCCAAGCTGATTTTTAACATCTGGCATGTTTCTTCCTCAATCTACAGTACTAGGACAAAGGTGTCCGGGCAAACCCCTGCGATTTTCCCACGCCAGCGAGCGGACACTTTTTCGTAGGACTGTGATAAACGGAATTCTTTCAAACGACATCGGCGTGTTAGTGAGACTGCGGCAATCTTCAGGACGCAAACCGTAACCCTACAATAATAGAGGGAATACCAAATCTGGCGGTCCAGAACATGTTGTACCATCACAAGCCGCACGTGCTCCACCAAGGCAACAGGAACTTGAGTCCAATTGAAGGAGGCTTCTGCTCGCGTCACCGCTGGCAGCTGATGAAACGTTGCTACTACCTCGACTGCGAGTAATCACGTAATCATTGCCGAAGCTCGCCCCTGGTGTGCCTCCGTGTTTGACACAGACCATACGATACCGCCCCAAAATATCTCATCTCAACCGATTGGGTGTTTCAATATTCGCTCGTTTGGCCATCCGATGTGCAGTTTTCGTGCAGCCCTTTAACAGTAGTTGTTGTACATATATTGAATCTGCTTTTGATCCACTTCTTCGCTGTGCAGGAGATGCAGGAGCGTGAGGAGGTGGTTGCTGCTGCACCTAAATTGCCTTCGCCGCGCATAACCGATTTTGCTCATCAGAAAGAGCGTACCTATAGCCAATCCCCAAGAGGCGCAACGCATGTCTCCACCTCACTCTTACCGTAACGCGCTCGTGGAGACGGTACTTGGGACGTAGTACTTAATAAGGTTATCCCTTGGTCTTCGCTGCATCACGATAAACTGACGAGTTGTTGTAAACAAGGGCAACCCCTAGTTCGCTAATCATGCAAGAGACGCTAAATTCAGGGCGACACAAAGGCGCAGCAAGAAAGACACCGCAAAACTATATCGACAGCTGCCCAAACAAGTCGCAAATTATCCAGATAAGCTACCCCTGAAGGCGCCCCTCAATACTCTGACAATCCAGGCCGCTGCCCCCCTGGAAACTCTCCCGGGACATGCAGGTCGCTAATCGTGGTGTCCGTATTATGCCTCAACACCTTCGGAAAGATCTGCCCCGTTCTCTGCGCATGTTCAGCGTGGCCATCCAATGCACCACCCGTTCTCCACGTCGTACTGTCTCCCAAGCTGGACGGAGAGGATGGCATCTCCTGGGGCAAGGCCCTCAAGTCTGAATGATGCTGCTCTACCGCTGAGGTCCCGCCCACGACCGCCATCCCGCCCGCCGTCCCGGAGATTCCACCGGAGCCCCCAGCAGTATCGAGGTCTGGGAGGGGGTCTCTATCGCGCAGCTGATCCAGACTGCGCTTGGTCGATTTCGGTGGGATGGGGATGGTGTTTACCGAGTCCGTGGTGTTTTCCTGCTCCACGTTGAGGTAAGGATGCTGCCGCTGCTGCGGCTTCTGTTCCTCCTGCTGTTCCTCCTGCTGGTGCTGTTCCTGCTCAAAATGCTGCTGTTGTGGTGCCTCGGAACTCAGGGCGCTACCAGTTGCTGCGGCGGCACCTCCTGCAGCTACGGGAGCCATCCAGTCACCGTAAAGAGAGTTATGCCTGACAGGGCCGGGGGGAGGAGAGATGCCACTGCCAGGCCTACTGCCTAAAAAAGACTTGTCGGGCTGGGATCGTGCTTGGCTTTGAGGTGGTACCGTCGGTTGCATGTTGGCAGTCGAGGTATCCTGCGGTGGGATTGTGTAGGTCTGTGTTGACTGCGGCCCTGTAACTGTAGATTGCGCACTCGCGACATGCGGCTCACGACTTCCTGTCGGCAGCGTCGGGCTGATTTCGTAGGGATTGACTTCGCGGTTCTTGTCCTGGAGCCCTCGACGAGGATCATCCGGACCATGTCTGAGAATGGTGCCGCCGGGTGTGATGCCAGCGGCTTCTATGAGGTCATGTTCATTGTCGGAGGATGCGCTAGAAGGTGGAGCCGGAGATTGTAAGTTTGGATTCACCTGGAGATCGGAGGGAAAGCGCCCACCTGGTTGAGGGCGTTGTGGAGTTGGCTGCTCCAGCGGTGGCGCTGCATTTATCGCTGAAGCATTGGCCGAGTATGGCACCGCGTCCGCCTCGTCCTCTTCAAGTCCGTCGCTGCTCACGGACATAGCTTTTTGACTGCCAGCGCTGAGGCTGCGGGCGTGTCTTCTTACGAAGGCATTGCGCTCCTCACCCGTCTTTTCCGTCAAATTTTTGATATCATCGTACCATGCTAACATAGTATCGAACGATTCAGCGCGGAAGACCCATGAATGACCACGATGCATAGTGCCTGTTTGACGGCCTTTGAGCATAAACTTGTGGGAGGAAGAACCTTCCTGAGAACGAGATCCAAGCTTTTGATCGGGCAAATACAAGGACATGACTGGTGGTTGAGAGTAGATACGATCGGCAGACTTGAATTCGTGCAGGTGTGTCGGCGAAAGGACGTACCTTTAACAGATCAGATACCAGTAGAAAAGGTAAAGAGAAGAGTGCTTACCATCCAGGAGTGTAGCTCTTGAGGTATTTACTTTTTCGCTCAAGCATCCCAGCCCTAACTTCAGCAGCTGCGGGATGATTCTTCCCGGGATATTCGATGTCCTCAATGCGTCTGAGCGGTAGCCTTGGATTCACAAAGTGTGGATCATTCTCAACGAAATGAGACCATTCGTAGTCCTTGGGCATGCCAATGGATCCGTTTCGCAAGGCGTCAATTGTCTCATAGGCATCATCAGCTTCTCTCTTAAGGATGCCAGTGTACGCATTATATGCTTTTTGAATCTCTCCAATGACAATGGATTCGAGCTCACGTCCGGATCCTTCAAGGTTCAGATATGCCTACGGTCGCATTGTTAGCTCACGTCCATGAAGCCGATAATCTTGCTTACCCGATGTAAATAATTTTCTTCGTCAATTTGTTTCTCAACCTGGCGATCCACTCCAAGTCGGACCACATAAGGATCGCCCTTGCCAGCTGTCGCAGACGGATCCTGATCCGCACTCGCGAGTGCGTCCTCCAACGCATTAACTGCCTTCCGAGTGCCATCTTTCTCCTTCTCGACGGAGTTCTTGAAATCCCCAGATAGTGATTTGATCTCTTTTATTTTCTGATTCAAGTCACTCCTAAGCCCGCTCAATTGTGTAATCACGTCGTTTTCAATGTCCTTAGCCTTATTTGCCTCTACAACTGCATGCTTGTGATGATCTCGCAGGATTCGCATCGCATCATTCAGACCGCCATCGGTCATGAATAATGAAGGAGCATTCGTGTTGTTGATCACATTCGAGACCTTAAGCAAGGCTTTGGATCGCTGTTCGTAAGACGTTTGAATTTCTCGAAAGTAGGTGATGAGGTCTTTTAGCATTTTTCGCCAAGCTAAGGTAGTGGTCCGTAAGCATTCTATTCCACATATGAGATAACAACTGACCTTGGAAGCGATTCGCCAGAATATCCGTTGGTGTGCCTGAGGTGGGTATAGGAGTGTGGAAAACGCTGTTGAAATCGTTGTCGCCCGCGCTATCGCCAAAGCCTTTGATGCTGCCAGCCTTCAGACTTCTCCTACTACCGCTTCTTTTTATGCTTGAGCTTCTCTTGACCGAATTTTTCTTCTTGAGAGTCCCGCTTCGTGAGGGAGTTCCCATGTTCGATGCTCTAGATGCGGAGCGCTGGACTCCTGTTGCATCCTCGCCTGCCAGAATCGAGCTTTCTCGTTGACCGGTGCCATAGTCTTGACCGACACCACCGCTCATGTACGCGGAGTCGGCATTTGAGCCTGATCCATATCCTTTGCTAAGATGACCTTCATGAGGCTGTGGCACTGAACCGTACGCGTTCGCCGGTGTCTGCGGTCTCGAAGACATTTTCGCCAAGACAAACTTTCAATGTCAGGTTCTAGAGACCTTCGGGTTGCAAGGCGCCCTGTAGTGTCGGGATGTACAGAGTACGTAGAAGCGAAAGGGTTTCAGAAGTTGGAAGGCCCCAGAGGTCGTAAGGGTAGTAAGGTTTGCTTCAGAATGACGTCGCAAGCGAACACAAAAGCTTCGGGAGGACCGCGTAGGATGACAAGCCACAGCGACCGGGGCAGACGTGCTTGGTGTGAGGCTGGGATGCTATCCAGGCGAGCGGATTGGCTTGGCGACAAGTCCAATGTGCAAAGAAGCTAGAAACGGGTCCACAAGAGGGCTAGACGAGCCCAGAATGAGGAGGTCGCAGCTTTAGTCCGGTGATGGTATCGACGTCATTTCCCGACTTCGACTAAGAATCCGGAGTATCGCATCGAGGACCACCCCATCACCCCATCACCATTGCCACTCTCATTGGTCCCATTCAGCTGCATCTGTACTTCCGCCATCTCCCGCTTGGCCCAGACATAACATCTGTGATGCAAAAGTATCATGCACTAAGCTATCGCGAGGACATTGTGTGACCTTCGACGCTATCTCTCTAAGATCAGCGGCGTATTCTTCCGGACCTGGCTAACGTCTGAATCTACCAAGCTTGCAAAACCTAAAAACGTAAATATCATTCCCGACTTCCTGGGAAAAAGGTATGGAAAGTTTCCGCACGGAATCTGGGATGAAGACCTTTCTCTTCGCCACTCTGTCATACTTCTCCAATCTTAAATCTTGTTTGAACTGTGCTTCCAAAAGTCCCTTACTTCGCGCTCTCCTCTTACTGTAAAGTTTGCGCAGTCACACGTTCTGCTCTGCGTTCTTTCGTCTTGCAAATCTCTTCACGATCTAAACGTTAGACGATGGCACGGAGCTGATATGTATCGTTACGCGATCAGACAAGAGTGTGCGAGAATGGCCGCTGTGGCATTGGACCATTCGAAACTGCAGTTAGTTAGGAACCCAGGTCTTGGTCTTGGGCTGAGCTCTTGTGCGCGAACTAATCCTACGTTATGCTAAGGTATTCGTATCTTTCCACTTCGTGAGTCACGGTGCTCGCGTATATTTTATACCCAAGAGTATCAAAGTTGAGCTCAGTGTACAGTGCAAAATCTGCTTTGCCCTACCCTTCTTCTGTTCCTTACTCAACTGACTGGCCTAGTGCCCTAGTGGCCTTCATGGAAACCGATACTGGCGGCAAACAAATGGCCATGGATACTCTGATTGTCACCGTACCTGTCCCCGCCGTTCAGTCAGACGGCGACATTATATCGGCAACACCGCTAGACCCACTTGACTAGCTTCCCTTCAAGCATTAATCCTGCAGGGTGATCGACCTGTAGACGCGCCGAACTACTTTCGCCGAGATCTGTGTTCAGCATTCGTGGCTGCGCATTCGCCTACACACTACTCATGGGAGGAATGATATCCGTCCTGGTAGCGACGAGCTGGGCTCACACGTCGTTATGATCGCTTGATCAGTTTGCTGGGATACGGAGTAAGACAATGAACATCAATAAGATGTTTCCGCTCGGCTCGGGATGTATTTGTCATAATGGTGCTACCGGAGGAAGCAAAATTGCGATACTTCAGTGTTACTCCTGCGTGCCTGTACAAGCGTCGGAGTGATATCGCAATCTACTTTCCTTACCGCGGTCGGGCGGTTCCTCAACCGGTAATCAATACAATGTTACCTTAATTCTACTGTTATGACCATTTTGGCCCATGTTAAGGCGGCTCGTGGTAAAATTGACTTGCAACGCGACTAAACAGCTAAATGCAACCAGATCGAGCTACCCATAGCGGCGTACCACGGACAATAGGAGAATATCTCGTGAACAGAATCAGAGGAAAATAGAAGCAGCGAACGGAATAAAACTCCGCAATTTCGCCTGCAATGTCTCTTAAATTTCATCTGAAGCTTTAGAAAAATGGAAAGGTTATGACATGCATGGTAAATTTTTCCCCAGAACTGACGAGGTTTGCCGAGGTTCTCTAGTGCAATTGTTTGATGAGATCATTTGATAAGGTTCAAATATGCCTCCTGGATGATGTTTTCGACAGTGAGGCTCTGGAGCGAATTTATAGTTCTCCGGAAGGCATGTGTGGCATTCTGAGAGATTTTTGAAGACAGTCAAGGGACTTTGATAGACCTACGCTTCATACTGTCGAGTGAACAGCTAGAGTTGATTTCCTTGACCACCTTCCTGCACCTACCTAAGGCTCTCAATCTGTCCACAACAAGCATGCTGTGCAGTATGCACGTTGGAGTAGCAGCGGTGGCAAATGAAGCTATTCGCCACAAAGACAACATAAATCGTCGCAATGTCTTTTCAGGAAGCAAACTAGTAATCAGACTTGACAGGACTCCTGAAACAGCACGGTGAGCATCAGGTTGCGTCCGAGGCCTAACAATTACATGGGACGGAACGCGCCGAGCTTACAGCATTTCCCTGCGTCCGACGCCTACTACCCTACACCTAAGTATGGTGGCCTTTATGAAGTTATCTAAGCCTATTCGAGAGATCTGCCCAAGGATCTTGACGAGTCAAAACCGAAGGTATGACTCCACAATCCTCCAGATTAGCTTCCTAGATAGCGATTTTCATCACTCTGTATGAGAGCACGCTAATGCAAGTTGTAGACGTCGGGCGCAGAAAGATGCTGTAGTCTTCATTAGTTACGTATATACGACAAAACGAATCGCGAGCGGAGCTCCAGTACTTCGTACTTCCATCTCTTACCAAGGGAGTGCGCTCTTGAGACGACACGGGGTACCATACCTCCCAGTTCCTCTCCTAATTCCAGGCCATGCATACTCGGGTCCACCGATAAGGAACTGCAGTAGCGCGTGTTGGCTGTGTACTCGGTACTCCGTACCGCGTATCATAATTCTGAAAGCTTTGACGATATGCTAGTATCCGGGAGGGTCAAAGGGCGAATCGTTAGCCTCTTATGGTTGATTGGGTGTCGCCCTGTACGTCCCTCTAACGCCCAATTTAATTCTATCACCCTTCTCAGCCCCAGTCGGTTGATAGACGAGCCCTCGGAAGCCTATAACTCGCAATTCGACATGTCGCCCAAGGCTGAAACCTTGACCTCGGCCGTCCTAATGAATACCCTCTTCAACGCTTCTCTCTTCAACCCTCAGCCTTGTGGCTATTCATCCTCGATCCTAATGCTGCGCTGTACACATAGGACGGGAGAAGGCATCAGAATTCTCTGATAGCACCATGTCCGATTCTTCTACAACTGCCACGGTCCCTCTCACTACTATCTTCACACCTCCACCGTCATGTTCGTCTGCATGGACCTATGAAGCCGACAGCTATAATCTCCTACCATTTACCTTACTACTCCAAAATGCTGTCGATGTCAATACTCCCTGCTTCCCCCCCAACTTCTCCGCCAACGGCCGGGCATTCGCGTTGCAAGTCTACAGTCCAGGATGGTGTCCACATGGATATACCTCTGCCTCATTCAATGGCTTCAGAGGCACCACTACAGCGGTTTGCTGCCAAAGGTAAGCCTCCTAATTCTGTGCTCCAAGAGATCCCACTCACATCGTTTCAGCAACTTCTTCTACACGACTAGCACCAGTCCACAAGCCGACGGCAACACGCTCCTGTTCACTGGCTGTATCAGCTCTTACGGTAGCTCCACTTCTGTCCTCAGTCGCTCGGGCTCCGTCGCCACTGCAAGCGCATCCGTCGGTCCTGGCACCCTCTGGGGCCAGCCTATTACCGTCATGAACGAAGCCAGCGACCTCTCCCTCTACTCAACAACAACGTCCATAGCAACGACGACCAGTCAAACTGCCATTCCTACTGCAACACGCGCCTCTCCCGCGCAGACCTCCGCGCAGACATCCGCGCAGACCTCCGCTCAGGCCTCTGTCCTTGCCTCCACATCTTCACCGTCCCCTTCCCAGTCTTCGGGTCTCTCCTCTGGCGCCGCTGCCGGCATCGGTGTCGGCGTCGCCATCGCCGTCATCGCTCTCATCTCACTCGCAGTGTTCTTCTGGTGGCGTAGAAGACGTGTACGAGAACGGCCTCAGGAGCCCGAGCTCGATGGGCGACAAGTACCTCCTATGAGTGCAACGAGACCGACGATACCGCCACAAGAACTCGACACTTCGAATGCGAGACAGGAGCTCGAGGGATCCTATGCCCCGGTCAAGAATGTGCGAGGGAACGAGGAAAATAGGTCACCCCATGAACACACTCGAGCGCAGGGATGGAGACCGAAGACAATAGGACCGCCGAGCGAGTTACCCACGTGAGAGTCCTGTGGTCTCAAAAACAAAAACTTTCGATTCAGATAATGTAAATATGGAATGTACAATAATAGTTTTCAATATCCATTGGAAAGCGTTATCAAGTGGAGCATAGAGCCCGATACGAGCTATTAAAAATCAGTGAACCATATCCAGAGCCGGAAAGTGGCCTTTATGTGTACTCCAATGAACCCGGCAAGGGACTCAGAAAAGGGCGGTAACTTTGTATTCAAGATAAAGTCCTAGATTCAAGTTCCAGACTGCCTAAGATTAATAAGGGATCATTTCAGCTGGATTTCATAGATCAGAAATAGGGGATTGGCAACTACCTTACCGCGGAGTGGGGGGTTTTCAACTGGTAATAAATACAATGTTAACTTGATTTTGCAGTCATGACCATATTGGGCCATGTCAACGCCACCTTAACATGGGCCAACATGGTCATAACAGTAAAGTTGAAACAACATTTTGTATATTACCGTTTGAGGAGCCCCCCGACCGCGGTAAGGTAATTATGTAAGACTGGTATTGCGGCACTGGTCATCGGGTAAAGGACATCTCAAGCCCAGCCATCTGTGAATTCTTCGTCTTAGAGACGATGCGCATAGCTCCTTTGCCTCATTCATCGTAAACATCAGAATTCGCAGTGTGATGCTCTGCCGATCCTCTATGATTGTTTATGTCAAACACTAGCAGAGATAGTCACCGCTCAAAAAGATGCGCTAGAAGTACCTTAGTGTCTCCTTGTTTACTGGATCTATTGCCGAACAGTGCCTCTGGGAGTATCATGCAACACAAAAAAGAGATAATTCACGCCATCTGTGACAAGTCCGCGGGTGGAACACCTCTCTTTCATGGTTTGGGAATATGTAATGTCTTGCTGACCATAAGACACCCATGCCCGACAAAGAGGAAAACAATAGGATGGAACTCGAATAGACTGCCCTGCAACATTGTCCCGAAGGGCACATTCTCATGTACCCAGCCTTGCGAAACCCAGTAGGCCATGAGCGCAGCTATTGAGAGTGACGTCGGGATCGGCGTCCCTTCGAAGAATTTCGATTTGCCAGTTGCATCTTTTGGTAGCGTCGAAACGGTGACGTTGAAACGTGCCAGGCGAGTGAGACCACAAAGAACGAAGAAAGTGAGCAGGAGATGGTCAAGTGGCGTACGCAGCCCGATCGCGAATGCAGTCGCTGCAGGGGAAATACCAAATGACACCTGCCTTTCAGGTTAGAGACCCTTACATGATTTTGAATTGAAGGTAGAATGTACCAGGTCTGCAAGGGAGTCCAGTTCCTGTCCCATTAATGAAGACTTCTTCCTCCATCTTGCCACTCTTCCATCCATGAAGTCGAAGAAGAGGCCGACTGGCATGAAGGCCAGAGCAGCCCAGAGGTTTCCATAATCGGTTGGTGAGCCTATACAATAGCGCAACGCAGAGAAAATAGACATGACACCACAGAAGCCTTTCTGTATTAGCAGCGGTCGAATGAATCCTCTCGTTGATTTCTCTTTTACCATTAAGCTCAGTGACGAGGTCAGCCAGATGAAGTGCTCTGACCATGGAGAAATGTCCGTTGTCTTCAGCCAGCAACCTGGCTTGCTTTTTCTGGGCTTCGAAGTTTTTAGCACAGTCCCAGAACTGAGTGGGAGTACCTACGGTCTTCCCGAGCACCGTCTGTATTCTCCTTCACATCGCCATTGGTGGCATTCACTCTGCGAGACATATCCCACGGCTGTGAACTGCCTCTTTTCAGCGTTGTGTCTTTTCGTTCACGGCAGAAACCTCTAGAATAGGTTATCGAAGACGGAATCACCGTATATGGGAGTAGCAAAAGTGCTAGTAAAAGGCGGAAACCAAGTAATAGAGAAAAGAGATCTTGTTTTAGAGTCGCGCTTGCAATTTTGGTGTTCTTGGAAACGCTCCCGAACCGACGTCATCGGTCTAGAATCCATTCGGCTGTTTGCAGGAAGCACAAACTCAGATTGCTGCAACTGCGTCCATTTTGAATACATGAGGGTAAGGTAGGAGGTACATTGCCCTGTAAAACTTATTTTACGACGTCTCCTCGTTTTCTGAATTACAGGTAGCGTGAACATGGCTCTTCCGAATCGACTTGACGGCAGGCTTCATGTAGACTACGAGATACGCTCCTGAGAGCCCAAGCAGCCCATGGGTTCACGACAATAAGCACTCGAATTGGTGCTTATTGTCCTGTCCCAATGGGCAGCTTGAGCTCTCAGAAGCCTCTCGAGTGGGTTAATATGGTTCAATATTGAACCTGGCATCACGTTACGGCTTGACGCTCTTTGCAATGGGAAATGCCAGAGTGTCATTGCAGATTTGCTTCATATGCTCAAGTCGCTATTGGGGTATCTGTGCAGAATCCCTTCCCAATTCCATCCTTCCTCCAACGCCGTAACATGTCTGATGATGACTTTTGCCGCCGAGCAAGTCAAGCACTGAGCACGACTCGCTGGGATTTTTCCTTGAACGCCGAGTGAAACCATGCTCCATGATGCGACTTAGCGACGGCCAGGGCCGCTGAACCCCCTTCCACCACGACCTCCCCCACGACCGCCTCGGTTGGGTGTGAATCCTCCACCGCCACGACCACGAGGAGCCCCACCACGAAATCCACCTCTGCCACCAAAACCACCACGGCCACGCGGTCCTCCACGACCACCTCGTGCGCCGCCGCGCTCGCCCTTGGGTTTCTTGGCCTTCGGAGCGCCTGTAGATATCAGTCAGTGTCCGAATCTGGGGTATGATTACTCGTTGGGGAGTATACCTGGAGGTGGTTCAGGCTTGGGGAGGAATCTAAAATAATTAGCACATCTGGTAGACTAGATGTTTTCTGACAGCAACTAACCTTTCGATTGGCAAGAGTTTCTCGGGAGCCATATAGAATTTATCTTCAAGTTTGAATGACTTTGCTTGGATGCCGGAGGATGGCTTCACCGTGAAGAGTGTGCTGCTGATAGATCCGAGGATCTCTTCGATGCGGCCAACGGAGGTCTGTAAGGGTCATCAATTAGGTGTGGCAACGTTCGAAGTGATTGAAACTTTGCACACCTTATTCTCGAGATAGACGAACCCATTGAACATGGGAATCTTTGCTTGGTTGATCAAGCGACAGAGCATTTCGCCCTCGACTTCGTGCATGAAGCTTCCGACCGCTGTCTTCTATGAGCGAGACATGATGATTCAGAGTCTTGTTCACATACCAACGATCGTATCTGGAGGGCCGAAGCTCGGTTGAAAACCACCACCACGACCTAGATCGAATATTAGTGGTGGGCTTTCGCATCTTCAAAGGTCAACAAACCGCCGCGACCACCGCCGCGCGAGAAGCCTCGACCGCCACCGCCACTGAAATTGCCACGACCGCGTTGGGACATGCTGCTCGCGATGTACACGCGTCGTGCTTCACGATCTTTGCTCCGTGGTATGATAGAAAGAGTAGCGCCGCGGTGGAGAGTTTGGAGCAAGACCTTAAGTGAAGCTTTCGGCCGCCTTTAGAGCCAATCAGCATCGGTAAAGCCCGCCGGACAAACTATATTCCTGGCATATGACTCGCATGCAAGACCCATATAGAGTCACCCCACAATTCGTGTTCAGTGGGCATCATCCATAGTACTAATTTCATTCAATGACACAAAGTGGCTGACTTGACACTGGTTGAATGACAAGTATCCTTGAGTGCTGTTCTCGAACTTCTACGATTGCCCTACTGTTTCTGTCAATTGGAAGCAATTGGAAATGGAGACCGCAAAAGACGTTGTAGATGGCGTCAAAGACGCTGCTGAAGGTGTCAAAAATATGAGCGTCTCAGACAAACAGAAGAGTGGCAAGAAAGATAAGAAAAAGGATGCTGAAACTGGGACTGGATCCAAGCGTCCACTGGAATTGCAACCTCGGCCAGAATATCTTGACCACCGTCTCAAGGTCTTTGACGCCGTGAAAGCTCGACAGGATGAGGAACTCGCAAAGAAGCCCCAGGAACCCATCAATGTCACTCTCGACAACGGACGTATTGAAATCGGACAATCATGGATTACAAAGCCGGGCGATATTGCCAGATCTATTAGCAAGTCTTTGTATGAACGTACGGTGATAGCAAGAGTCGATGGTAACCTATGGGACTTAGAACGACCATTAGAGGAGAGCTGCCGGCTAGAACTTCTGGATTTTGAGCATCCAGAAGGAAAAAAGGTCTTCTGGCACAGCAGTGCCCATGTACTGGGAGAAGCTTCGGAACGAAGGTTCGGCTGCGATCTGTGCAATGGACCACCGATCGATACTGGATTCTATTATGATATGGCGTTGCCAAACTCAGAAGTAGTGCAGACCTCAGACTGGAAGCCATTGGTGGATATAGCACAGAAAGCTATCAAGGATAAAGCTCCCTTCCAAAGGCTGACCCTGACGAAAGCGGAACTACAAGAAATGTTCAAGAACAACAAGTACAAGCTTCATCTTATTGACCAAAGAATTAAGGATGGAGAGAGCACTACTGTATACCGCTCGGGAGTTTTTATTGACTTGTGCCGGGGACCACATGTTCCCAACACTGGTCGTATAAAGTCCTTTGACATTCTTCGTTCATCGGCTTCTTACTTCCTCGGAGACCAGAATAACGACTCTGTACAGCGAATTTATGGGGTCTCCTTTCCGGATAAGAAGCAAATGGAAGAACACAAGAAATATCTTGAGGAGGCCGCAAAGCGAGATCACCGAAAAATTGGCAAAGACCAAGAACTCTTTTTCTTCCATGAGCAATCCCCCGGCTCTTGCTTCTTCCTTCCTCATGGCACGATAATTCTGAACTCTCTCATGAAATTCCTTAGGAGCGAATATTGGCAAAGAGGCTACCAGGAAGTACAATCTCCGAATGCATTCAATTCCGATCTTTGGAAACGTAGCGGACATTGGGCACATTACAAAGATGATGGAAGTATTCTCCTACAATATGTAGAGCTAGACGTCGCTAATTGTGTAGATGTTCACGTTCGAGATCGAGAAAGACCAGTGGGCACTGAAGCCAATGAATTGCCCTGGGCATTGTCTTGTGTTCGGGCACCGAGAACGCTCATATCGCGAGCTACCTATTCGAATGGCGGAATTCGGTGTCCTCCATCGCAATGAGGCTTCGGGAGCACTTAGTGGTCTGACCAGAGTGAGAAGATTTGTGCAGGACGACACCCATATTTTCTGCACCGACGACCAAATTGAAGAAGAGATTCAGGGGTTATTCGACTTCTTGCGTACTGTATACGGAAGATTTGGCTTCACGTTCAAGTTGAAGCTGTCCACTCGCCCCGATCAATTTCTAGGCGAAATTTCAGCGTGGGACGTCGCGGAGGAAAGGCTCAAAAAGGCACTGGACGAGTTCACCGCCAAGGGTGGTTCCTCGTGGGAACTTAATCCAGGAGATGGCGCATTCTATGGACCTAAGATTGATGTTACAATTTCAGACGCCTTGAAGCGCGACTTTCAATGTGCCACGATCCAGGTTCGTTCTACTCCCTGCCCTCCATATCGCTTTCCCTTCACCCTGCCTCCCTTTTTTCTGGTGTGTATGCAAGACAATACCAAGTTCTGAAAATTTGAGATATAGCTCGACTTCCAATTACCCCAGCAATTCAACCTCGAGTACATGAAGCCCGAAGGTTCCGCTGGATCGAAAGAGAAAACCGAGGACACCACTGCACATGAAGTCCCTAAACCTGCAACGGAAGCAGCAGCGGAACAGAAGAAAGAGCAATACCGAAAACCCTTGACTGCAGGGTGTGCACGTCCAGTTATGATCCACCGAGCCATCTGTGGCAGTTTCGAGCGCTTCGTAAGTTCTCTCCCTTGTATCATCCGAACGAATCCTGACTCACCTTAACTCCAAGATCGCGATCTTAACGGAGCACTTCGCTGGTAAATGGCCATTCTGGCTGAGTCCAAGACAGATACTGGTCGTGCCAGTGATGCCTTCAGCAAACGATTACGTTTTGGAAGTGCAGAGGATTTTCAGGCAGAGGGAGATGCATGCAGATGTTGATATAAGTGGCAACACTTTGCAGAAGCAAGTACTCGCTATGAGGTAGTCGAATTCAACATCATGACTGACTAGCCAATCACTCTTTAGGAAAATTCGCAGTGGCCAACTTCAGCAGTACAACTTTATCTTCGGTAAGCGCCTGTAAGCGGACCTATTAATTTCACCACTTGCTAACTATCAACAGTTGTTGGCGCCCAGGAGAAGGACAGTCGTACCGTCAATATCCGAAACCGAGATGATCAGTCCACGCAGGCGAAGGGTGAACTCGTTCCCCTTGATGTTGCAATCGAGCAGTTGTGTGCACTACGGGATAAGCGAGAACTTGTCAACGCGATTTAATGAGCAACTTGTGTGGGCAGGGCATGCATCAGATCTTTAGCATTAGGCGTCAGGATTGAATTCGAGGCGTCGATACGGTACAGGATGAAAACTGCAAGCAGCCGTGCTGGTTACACAACACACCTCAGGCAATGTAGGCGAGAATCACGTGGACTAGAGCACCTCACTTCTGCACCTCTCCAGCTCTTTTCACATCTTCACTTTCCACTTTTCTTCTGCTGCTAGTGCAGGCTACATATCAATCATGGTGAGGAGCTGATTGGTCCATAAATTATAAAAAATGTTCGATCTCACTACTGCATTGCTATACACACAGTGAGTCGCAGGAACGACACCCCCGCGACTCACGATCCACCCACACCGCCCTCTACTAGAATGCTTTCCTTCACTTTGCGTATTCACCTCACTTTCGTTTAAGTGCCTTCGGTTTACTTCCGGGTCCTTTCTCGCTCTTTTGATCAACCACTTCGCACTCTCTTTATTCACATTCCGCTGCAAATAAAATCCAATCTCAGTCCGACCCTATCTCCTCTAACCCTGTTCTGGGTTTTGCCATTCTTCAAAGGCCACGGTAAGGTCGACCACTCGACCTTGGCATTTCAGATCATCCTCGGAGTGAAACTTCTTCTTGTTGGCTCGGTCATGCCATCATGGATGTCTTCATCCGAGGTCTTCCTGTGCAAAGCACATTGAAAGACCTGGAGAATTCTCTCCGAGATCCACTCCGAGTACTAGGAATTGAAGCCTACCATTGCATCAAAATGGGAGGCAAAGGCTGCGCAATAATCACCTTTCTGCATCACATCCAAGCAAACCGTTTCTTGGAAAAGCACGGTACACCGCAGCACAGTCGTCAAAGCCGACCTCGCGAACAGCTGAAAGTCCAAGGCAGATATATAAATTGCCATGAAAGCAACAGTGCTCCTGACGAGTTTATTATTCGCAGCCTGAAGTCAACCGAGTCTCGAAAAAGTACTGCCGACTCCAAGACGACTGCATCATCTAATGTGAACTCGTATCCAGTTGACGACACAAGATCTTCAAGGACGTTTGCCATGAGCTCTTTAGCGTGCGGATCGTTGGAGTTTGTCGCTCAGAGCCCTGTGTTCATATCGCACTTTCATGACAACAGAGCTGGAAACATCACCTTCGGAAACAAAGCGCTGGCAGTGAACTTCACTTCCTTCACGCCCCTCCAGGCCGAGCGTATTCTGATACCCTACTACAGCATTGAAATCATTGGCACCGGAACATACAGCAACCCAGCCCTTACTTTATCACTTCGATGGGCGCCGCGGTTCTATAACCAGTGTAGTATGACTTCAATGGAGGCAATTTCACAACTCGGACTCGCTATCCTTTTAAACCAAGGAAACCCACCTACCAAACGTTCCCGAATAACGAGCATGGATCTTAGTCACGCCCATGTTGCGGACAGCTGTTTTGTGTATCGTATCCAGCTCGCAGATCTCTTTGACGTACCTAGGATCCACCAAATGCTACAAAGAGATCAGTCCCCGCCCTCAAACCTACCTTGGGTACCCAGAAATCTTGCACCTCGGGTACCCCTGGAGGTACAACTCAAGTATCTCAGTGACCAACTTGCGGTAGGCCAACAATATATTAGTCTGGACTTTGGGATCAAATTCCAAGCGCAGCGGCTGGCTCAAAATGGCTACCTTCCACCAATGCAAGTCGTCGAACTCTTGCCGAAGATTGTATCCATTGCTCGTTCGCAGGGCAATGAGAGGACTGCAGAAGCTTTAAGGATGTTAGCTAGGGAGCTCCCGTTCGTCGGACCTCATACCTCCCCTGACGATTTCTCAAAATCGACGCTCGAGGAGAGAATTGCCGATTATGCTGAGAACTATACCAACGTGAACTCGGTCTATGCAGTCAACAAGCGTCATGCTCATATTGTTCTCATCTATCGTGCCGCAGTCACTCCGGCTGGAATCTACCTGGAGGGCCCAGATCAAGATACCACGAATCGTGTTCTGCGCAAGTATCCCGAGGATATTGACCATTTCATGCGCGTTGAGTTCATGGATGAAGATGGGGAGAAAATCAGGTTCGAAAGAAGAGTCTCATATGACCATATCTTTCATGGTCGCTTCAAGGGTGTTCTTGCCGATGGTGTCAGTGTGGCTGGAAGGAGATATCACTTTCTCGGCTTTTCTCATTCTTCTCTGAGGCAGCAATCGGCTTGGTTTATTCATCCTTTCTTCGACAAAGCCATTAACAACGTCACTGTCCCTGCAGTCATCATTAGAGGACTAGGTGAATTCAGTAACATTCGCTCTCCTGCCAAGTGCGCAGCTAGGATTGGACAAGCCTTCACAGACACAACAAGCTCCATTCACATAGGTCAAAAAGGTTACAATGTGGTCGAAGATATTGAGAGGAAGGAATATGTCATCAAGGACGGTCAAATTGAGCCTTTGGACCGTAACTTTAGCGATGGCGTGGGTACAATATCTTGGAGCCTCTTACGTCGTATCTGGCGTGAGCATAAGCTATCGCGAACACTGAAACCTACACTGTTTCAGATCCGCTTTGGTGGTGAGCTGCATTGGGTGTTATTCATCTCTGTCAGATTGCTAACTTTGAACAGGTGCGAAAGGGATGATCTCTTTGGACACTCGACTCGAGGGTGAGGTTCTCAATCTGCGCAAATCCATGATCAAGTTTGAGTCAAAAGAGGACTGGGATCTGGAAATTTGTGGTGAAGCGACCAGGCCACTTCCAATGTTCCTCAACCGGCCTCTCATAAAGATCCTAGAAGATCTTGGTGTTGAAGCTCAGGCCTTCCTTGGACTCCAGACGGAAAGGATCAATGAGCTACGAACACTAATGACTCACCCCATCAACGCCGAGAGGTTCCTCGAAGAGAATCATATTGGACGGAGTTCTCAGATACCCTCGTTGATTCGCATGCTCAATGAGATCGACCTTGTCTATCAAGCTGACGAATTTTTAACCCGGTTTGTTGAGATGGCAATCATCTATCAACTGCGCGAGATGAAGTATCGAGGTCGCATCCGGCTCGACAAGACACAAGGTGTCACCCTGTACGGGATCATGGATGAAACTGGATATCTCAACGAGGGAGAGATATATGTACCGATCGAGCGTAAAGGTGAAGGTAGATCAGTCCTGACTGACGGAAAAGTAGCTATCACGAGGTCGCCAGCCATGCATCCAGGTGACGTGCAGTTGGTCCATGCAGTTGATGTCCCTCAGGACTCTCCACTCAACGCTCTGTACAACTGCGTCGTCTTCAGCTCGAAAGGCACGCGTGATCTTCCAAGCCAGCTCAGCGGCGGTGATCTCGATGGTGACCAGTATCACATCATCTTCGCACAGCAGCTTTTACCTACGCGGACCTATTCTGCGGCCAATTATCCCAGGATGGCTCCTGCAGATATCAATCGTGCTGTTGAGATTCCAGACATGACAAATTTCTTTATTGAATTCATGGAAAATGATCGACTTGGACAGATTAGCAACATGCACATGCAATTGGCGGATCAGAAAACACTTGGCGTACTGGATGAAGATTGCATAACGCTCGCAGCATTAGCTTCCACGGCTGTCGACTTCTCCAAAACTGGAATTCAGGTATGTCAATAAACACACCGTGATTCAGATAATTTAGTAAAAAGATGACTAACACTTGTAAGGCAAATATGACCAAATTGCCCAAATACAGCAGATGCCGACCAGATTTCATGGCACCTGGTCCTCGAGTCAGAATACAAGGTCGTCTAGAATTTGACATAGAAGATGAAGAAATGGGAAAAGATGACATACTCTCGCAGGAGGATGCCGGATTTAGGTACTATCCGAGCCACAAGGTGTTGGGAGCGCTATATCGAGCCATTGATGAGCACAAGTTCCTGCAAGAAGTCCGTGACGACGCCCATCAAATCACGACGCTCTTGCCTCATAAGCCACTCATGGAGAGCCTCTGGAAATATATCAAGCACCACACAATGGTCTTGCAATGGGAACATCTACGGAATTTGGCAGCCGAAATTCGAGAGAGCTACGAGGAAAACCTCATCGACATGATGCACAAGTACAGCACAGTTCCGCACCAACCCCTTACTGAACTCGAGGTCATCACCGGTATTATCTTCGGACGGAATGAAAGCGGGTACAGTAAGCGTCTTCGCGAGATCAACATGCAGATGAAGGAGCAGTATGACAGAGATGTGCAATTCACAATCGGTCGTATCCTCCACGATGGTCGCGATACGCAAGTACTCAGCGAAGACGCGCTCGCGCTTGCCACGGCCTGCTTCACTATTGCGATGGAGAAGCCTGGACGTATTGCGAGGGGCATTGGCGAGCTGAAAAGCTTTAGATATATCGCAGCCGCGTTATGTCTCAGCGAGATCAAGAAAGTCCAGCCAGATAAGTCCTTGACGGACATGGTCGGGTCAATGTCTCTCCTGGCTCTATAGCCACCACGGGCGGGACACGTTGACCGGCCGTCAGGTATAGATCTGAGCGGTGTTGAAGGAAATAGGTTAAAGGACAGGCAAAGAGTTGCCCGGTTACAGCTTAAGGATTGGCTCTATGGTATGCTTCCATTTGTGCTAGGGTAGGGAGCTTGGAATGGATGGACGCCAGCTTCAATTCCCTACCCATCTTCTGTTATCCTCAGAAGCTCAGATTAGATGGTAGGACCCGACAGTAGATAGACTACTTACACTATGAATTCAGCTCATACATTTCCACTCGTTACCTCCTCCCTTCTTCTCCTTCAGGTTCCCTCATATGCATTATCTCATCCACAATCCCAAGGTCCTTCGCCTCCCCTGCACCCATGAAATAATCCCTCTCCATCAACTTCTCGATCTCGTCCAAGCTATGCTTCTTCGTCAAGTGCCTCTGATAGATACCATTCAGCTGCTGTCGCACCCTCAAAATCTCCTTCGCATGAATCGCGATGTCGCTCGCTTGCCCAAAATACCCGCCACTGGGCTGGTGCACCATGATGCTGCTATGGGGCAGACTGAATCTCCTCCCGGGACTCCCTCCACAGAGTAAAAGACTCCCCATAGATGCGGCTTGCCCAACGCAGATGGTGGTGACGGGCGAGCGGATGTAGGTCATAGTGTCGTAGATGGCAAGGCCAGCCGTGACGGAGCCGCCAGGGCTGTTGATGTAGAGGGAGATGGGTTTGGATGGGTTGTCAGCTTCAAGGAAGAGGAGCTGAGCGACGATGGAAGCTGAGACGGTTTCGTCAACGCTCCCGTTCAGGCAGACGATACGTTCTTTGAGTAGACGGGAAAAGATGTCGTCTGAGGTTGTGAAGAGTTAATTTCGGACCTGATCTTCCAATGGGATATGGGACTAAAATAAGCATACATGTGTGCCAACCACCTCCCTATCAAGTCAGCAGAGGCAGAATATGGCTGGAAATGTTTTAAGCCTACCACCGTCTCAGTCACGTAAGGTGTAGGAACCCATGATCGTGGAGGATTACCTCGGTCTCCCGAAGCTCCTGACGATATGGACCTGAGTCCAAAGTACAGTGAGCCTGGTGACCTTATTCGAGGCGCTCGACAAGCTCTTAGACTTCTTATAATCATGCTGTTGTTGTTGAAGATTGCTAGGTCGAATCCTTACCCAGTGTGGAGCTTTGCAGACGCGCCGAGACGCGTTTAGCGACAGCCGCGGATGCATTCATCTCGCTCCGCCGTGACAAAGAGTCTCCAAAAGATATATTCTCTCAGATTTAGTCTACGTACTGATTCCCTGAAACTGAGCGATAACAACAATCGACAAACAATAGATCTCTGGCCAGACCCTCATTCAAGCCTTCCAAGTACAATGCATGGTCCACAGACTATTGTATTGCCAATATTATGTCCCTGGCCATTTTCATCTCAGTGCCGCGCAGTTCGGACGTTCGATGATTTCTGCCGTACCATCATAGAAATTCAATGAGACTGCGGCAGGCAGCTAAGCATCTGTCGTATGGTCTGCGTACGCATTCTGGCAGAGAGTTCTCAAATACTGCCGCGAAATGGGAGACCAACCCGGCCAGCGCAACAATCCCGACCGATGCATGCGACACTGAAGCAGAACTTCCAGTCGAGTTTCGAGATGGGAAACCACGTCCAGTCCACAAACGGAGGCATGGCAATTCATCGCTGCCCTTACCGCCATTCATGGATCCTTCCATAAAAGCCCAAAAGGAGAGGCACAAGACACCGAAGCCCCTTCCAGGCCCAAAAGAGCGCACTCCTTTCCAGCAAAAGCTCTACGAAAACCCCTATGGTACGCCCTTTCCCTCCCTCCACCCTTCATCCTCTTTGACTCTACGCTAGCACAAGCCCTCGCAACGCCCGTCCGCGTCTGCAAAATCACCGACGCCCTCCTTCCCTCCTACTTCTTCCTTGACTTCCACGACATGCTCCCCCCAGCCGACGCACCCGAACCCTCCTCCCCATCTCCACCTTCTTCCGACTCCAACCCTACACCCACACCCACATCTCCATCCTCCTCCACCTCCGCTCCATCCTCCAGCACAAAACCCTCCAAACCTCGCCGCCCCCACCCAGGCCCAACCCACTGGCTCCTGCCGCTCCCCCTCCACCGCGCCGCCCACCGAACCAGCCACCCGACGCACCCCCCAAACAAACCCATCCGCATCCTCGCGCGCCGCACCCTGCTGCGCTACCTCAGCGGATCCGACGTGAAGGCGGAGGCGCGGCGGCGACGGATGCTGTGGGCGGGGCCAGGAGGCGGCCGGCGGGAGCGGGTGTGGCGGGAGGACATGGCGGATTTGGTGGGGGGGTTATTGCGGGAGGTGGTGGTGGGGAAGCTGGCGTGGGTGGTGAGACATGGAGGGGGGAGACTGGTTGAGGGGGTGGAGGGGATAGGGTGGGGGGAGTGGATGAGAGGGGTGAGCGGGGTGGAGGGCGTGGGATGTGTGTTGGTGATGGTGAGGGGATTGTCGGAGAGGGTGGTGGGGTTGGAACGGAGGTTGGAGGAGTGGGAGAGGGGGGTGGAGAGGGATGTGGAACGATTTTTGGACTTGGAGCTTGAGATTCGGAAGACTTGGCTTGGCTCCAAGGGGCTTACGAAGGGGTTGAATAAGCTTAGAGCGCGGAATGTGAATTTGGGGGCTATGTATATGCCGATGGAGCTGCCGACGATACAGTATGGAGGTGGGGAGGTTCCTGTGTATAATCTGGTGGATATGCTTGGGCTTGAAAAGGCTGGAAAACTGGTGAAGGGAACCGCGTTCGAGGGGATGAAGTGCATTGTGCTCAAGAAGAGCTATCAAACCACATCACCACAAATGTGGTTAAACAAGCTGCAGGCTTACTTGGCGGATGATCTGGAGGTGTAAATATGTAATTCTTTGTACAAATACCAAGAAATTGGCTCAAGTATACAACATTCTCACTAGTAAAGCGTCGTCCAGTAATCTAGCCGAAGTTGATACAGCTCGATGACTGAACGATAATCCCGTCAGTGCCGTCGAATTAGGTGTTCACCAAAAAGGGTACGGCACGACCATGTAACTTACACGTGGCAGATCGACACCAAGGTGAAGTGGATCGTGGATAGGTCACAGAGCTTGAAGCAGTTTCATGAGTAAGAAGACGAGGCTGAGTCTTAAGTTGACCGACACTCGTTGCCTTGTTTGTTTGGGGCGCTTGAAACATTAACCATCGACGCGGAAATTAGCGAGGGGCAAGAATCGGCTTTGGCGGATTTTGGTATCGCGAGAGAATTTATAGTATAGGTTACAAATTTTTAGGCGTCTCATGTGTGCCGCGACACCTGTCGTGCCTCGGCGTCCAAAGCGTCTGCATGAACGTCGCCATTTTCCTTGGATCGAGTATCTCTCTGAGGCGCTTTCAAATTCTCCGCAGGTGCATATGTGATGTGGTTCCTTGCTGCAGCCTCACGTCGCGCAGCCTGACCTTCTTGCCCGGCTCGACCGAGAACGCCGGCGATGACTTGAACACAACGTAAACTAGAGAAATTTCAGCAAGATTCGATCAGCGGAACGTTCGTGAAAAAAGAATACCTGTCGTCGTTTGCAGGGATAGGATAGGTAACCCAAGTAGGATTGGCATCCGTGTCAATGATCCCGATTGTTGGTATATTGTTCAGTCCGCATTCGTGTAGCATTATGTAATTTTCCAACGGATTTAGACAAACCACGAGATCTGGCTTCAAGGGCGGGCGATCCGCCAATTGGCTATCGAAGCCGGGTATTTCTTCGTCGAATTCGTTGACAACTTTTAACCGACATTTTCCGAGGATCTGGAGTCCATTGGTAATGCTACCTGGTGTCCATCGTTCAAAAAGATGGCAGCCACCTGCTAATCCTGCAGCGCGAACGACGCATCTATCCTGTCCATTTCGAGTTCCAACGAAGAGTATGAGACCTCCGCGCTCTGCCACTGCTGACACTACTTTTGCAGCTCGCCGGAGATATGCCGCTGTGACGTCCAAAGAGATGATGTGAATTCCATCGTGGACGCCAAAGATATAACGCGCGTTGGCTGGATTCCACAAAGACGTGTTATGCCCAAGGTGGGCCTGCGATGCGAGGAGAAGTTCAAGGGTTACATCTGAGGGACGAGGAGGGTTCGATATTAGGGTGTGAGGTTGATAGTGCTTTGCAACTTCAGTTCCTAAGCTGCCAGTAACCTTTTCTGCATGGCATTGTCAGAGTTCATCCCATCGGCAGCTCATGAGTTCACAAACTTACGTTGTCGTAGAAGTTCTTGGAAGTCTTCTGCTATCGAATCCGTTTCGACCGGAGCGTGTGTCTCAGCATCGATTGTCTGGACATGATGGATGCTGTATTGATTGACTTCCGACTCGATCGCACGTGTCTCTTGTAACTGATTTTGGAGCGACTGATGAATTGAGTCCGCAGGGGACGCTAGACAACGCTTCCACTGTCTCGCAGCATTTCTTCGTATAACGCATCGGCCTAGAGGATGTGAGAGAAGTACGAGCTTCATATGGGTGCGAGCTCACCTTGACGTAGAGTAAATTGCCGTATTATCATGATGTATCCAACGTCATCAATGTTACGTCGGAAGCGGTCCTAGAGGCATTTTGAAGGTTTTCATAAAGTTCCAGGCGTACCAGGGTATTCATAACGGACTAAACGTCGGCACAAAGAGCCGTAGCACAACTGGTACGAAATACTCCATACACATACAACTGGGTGACTGGGCATCCTTGCCAATATGTACGCCATACCTCTCTGGGATTCTCATCTACTTCCAGTTTCCTCTTAACATTCCATGTTGTTGTTTGAAACACATCGGCATTAGTCTGTAACTGAGGTAATATCGTTACTATTCCCAACCCCATTTTTTCCCTACTATTGCGATTTGCACACAAAATGTGGCAGTTTCCAGTCTCTCATTCCTTCTCAGAAAACCAGCATGGGACGACTCCCCATTAACCTGCAGGGAGGGAGCTAGTGCATATGCACAAAGCCGTAGATTACCGAGCGAAACAGGCACGAACTCTTTCTCCGAGAATCCTAACAGAAGCGGCCAAATGGTATGCTTCTGTTGGCGCGGGAGAATGGAGTTTCAGAGTATCCCATGTCCGGTGTCTTACAGCAGAGATGCGCGCCGCTGACCGGGTGTTACTGTTTGTGTCAACGTAGCCTGTGGCAGCGTTTGACGGCCCCGATGGTGCGTGAGCGGGTAACTCCAGAAGCAAAGCCTCAGGACCCTTCCGTATCTCAAATTCCGATGTCTTCGGGTCATGGCATTTTGCTCTGCACTAGTTGGGGTACTGCTGACAGCCTGGTTCCACTGCACATACTTCTGATAGACTTTGCTTGGTTGCAAATGGGTGAGCCGTACTATAAAAAGAAAGAAGTTTTCCCAAGATTTATCAATGGACTCCAAGACTTGATTCCCCGCCGCCTCTCCAATGCCGTGCTACGATTGGCGAACAGGAGGCAATGTAAATCTTCCGCGGATGTATGCAAGGTCTCCGCTTGACAGCAGACCTTGTACGAGCGTATGAGAGGGGTGGCCTCAGTGCTCGAGCTGCTCCTCTCGCACGGCTCGACCAACATTCGGGTGCCTCATCGCGCTCCTTTCCCCAGCTGTGTCTCACAGTTGTGAAAGCAGTTGGGTACACTCATTTTCGTGTCCGGCATAGATAGCGTTCAAACTACATTTCTCCGAGTGTCCATCATCTCAAGTCCGGGCACCGCGCTTGGATTGCATCTGACCTGCCGAAGCAGGAAGCTTGTCGCTGGATATCTACGGATCAATGGAGTCGCGGCTTTGATCCGGCCAGTCGTCAACGTCGCATGCAGAAGCTCTCCAGAAGAAGTGTCAGATGACTCTCCCAAGCAATTTACTTTCTTGATCACTTTAATGATCCACATTGCTTTTAGAGAAAGTCCGAGGTAGTCAATGAAGCCAAGCTCACTGCGGCTATTCTGCACACAGCCGCCGTCGGAGTCTAAAGCCAGCGCCATTGCGCAGGGACGATTACCGCACACCAACCCTCCAGGGCTCGACACCCCAGTCATCATTCTGTGAGCTCACTTTTCATCATCGTTTTGCGACCTACTCGTCCATAACCTGCGCCTTCTGAACGCGGTCCGTTCCTAAGCTTGCGTCGCAGCTCCCGGTGTCCCTCTCCTGGCTCGCCACCAGACTTCTGGAGAGCCCAGACTTGCTTACCCCAGGCTCGGCCGACGACTTCGTTCGCTTCGCTCATCAGCATTGCGTCCAATGTCGTTGGCAGATCGTCTTCTCTAATACCACCAAAACGTTAGCTACATGCGGAATCCATATATCTGCCGGAACGTACCACCGGGCCTTTGCTACGAATAGCGGCGCGGCCGCTTGCCGTTCGCCTGGCAAGCCGTGCTTTTCAACACCATGAACGGCTACTATGGCCAACAATACAACCCGGACGATCTACAGGGCATGGGAAGGAGTGCAGAGGGAAACAGTAATATGGCTATGATGGGTCAAGGTGGGATGAGTCCGTCTGGGATGCTTGGGGGTCAGTCACTGGATGATATCGTCAATCAAAACTCGAAAGAGATGCGCCGAAGCAGTGTTCCGGTCCATTATGGAGGCAATCAAAGCAATATGAGCCCTGATATACGGAGACTTTCGATGATGGAATTCAGTGGCGCCTCACCGGGAGGACCATTTGATGGCTTTCAATTCGACCCTTCGACTACCGTCACGGATGGCGCGATGCCGGCGCGAACCTCCAATCCCAACGCTACCGCACCACTAAATAGCAGAAGGCAGTCGACCAGCAACGTCGCTCTCAATGATCAATTCACCGGTCAGACTTCTCCCTACATGCAGAATCCAGGCTCTGCATATCAGTCACCAATGCATCCATCGACAGGGCTTGACATGGGCATGGCTGACTCGTTCATATCACCCGGGCTGAACATGCAGTCTGATTATTCGAACATGAACACGATGATGTCAGGGGGTATGACGCCAATGGATGCATATCAATCGGATCAATTTACGTCTATGGGCGCCTCCCCAATGCCTCCGAAAGTGACAGGTCCCACGCAACCCTCCTTACCAAAGGATACCAGTGGCGGTGGCACTCCGTCGACTTCTCGAGAACAGCGGGGCAGTAAAGACAACCAAAGCTCGACAGAGGTTGTTCACGACCCATCGCGTTCGCAAAGCTTCGATCTGGCGCGGACTAATTCTGTCCAAAGCACACCGCAGCCTCAGTCACAGAATCAGGTCTCTAGCCAAATTCTAGCTAACCACCAACATCAACAACCGCAAAATCGACAAAACCCACAGACAGCAAATATTGCCAGTTTAGGCAAGTTTCCATGGGCAGATCCACCCGGTAAGCCTCGGATGGCGACGTTAATTCTATCGTTGCGATAAGCTTCGATCATGACTAATACGCGCATCACAGATGGATGGCCATCGACCATGCATGGGCGGCCCCACATGAATTCGCAATACAAGAATGCATACTCCTCTACAGGGTTTGATATGCTGGGCGTCCTTGTGAGTCTTTTCTATTCTCTTATCTAAGTTAGCCAATGTCCATGTCCTGACCCTTCCAGATGCGTGTCGCAACACGACCGAATCCTGAGATCAATATCGGTTCCGTAGATTTATCGTGTGCTTTTGTCGTATGTGACGCGGAGATGGACGATTTTCCCATTGTTTATTGTTCAGATAACTTTGAACGTCTTACCGGGTACAACAAACATATGATCCTTGGTCGAAACTGCCGATTCCTCCAGTCTCCTGACGGAAACGTACAAACAGGCATCAAACGTAAATATGTTGACGACGACTCTGTTCTCTACCTTAAAAACATGATCAATCTACGGAAAGAAGCTCAAATAAGTATCATCAATTACCGAAGAGGAGGTCAACCATTTATGAATCTCCTGACCATGATTCCCATTGCATGGGATACTGATAATGTGAAGTTCTTTGTTGGCTTTCAAGTCGACCTAGTGGAGCAGCCAAATGCCGTTACGAACAAAAATCCAGGTAAGACTGTCAGCGATTGCATCATCAACTGCCGCTTATGACTCTGCAGACGGATCATACTCTATCAACTATCAGCGGAGCATGGGTCTCCCAACATACACTTTGAATGCACCGGATAATCACAATCAGACCGATTTTGGAGGACAGACGATCCCAAGGGACGACGTCTCCACTGTTCTGAGTACCATTGGCGCTGGAGAATCAGAGCTGTCGAAACGAATCTGGGATAAGGTGCTTCTTGAAAATACCGATGATGTTATCCATGTGTTGTCGCTCAAAGGTCTTTTTCTCTACCTTTCGCCATCTAGTAGTCGCATTCTGGAGTACGAAGCTCACGAGCTTGTTGGGACTGCGCTGTCTTCCGTCTGCCACCCCAGCGATATTGTACCCGTCACAAGAGAGTTAAAGGACACATCGTCCGGTGCTTCAGTCAATGTTGTGTTCCGCATCCGACGGAAACACAGTGGATACATGTGGTTTGAAGGCCATGGCTCGCTCCATACCGAACAGGGCAAAGGCCGAAAATGCATCATTCTTGTTGGGCGAGAGCGGCCTGTCTACACCTTAAACAAGAGCGACATCCTTGCCGCCGGAGGCATTGGCGAGAATGAGCTGTGGACTAAGATGTCCACTTCTGGCATGTTCCTGTTTGTGTCGGGCAATGTCAGACAACTGCTCGATCGACAGCCTGATGAGTTGCTTGGTACCAGCATTCAAGCACTTATGCGACCAGATTCAAAAGCCGAATTTGGTCGTATACTTGAACTTTGCCGAACAGGAAAGAAGGCATCTGTGAGACACGAGATGCTCAACAAACGTGGCCAAGTCTTACAATCCTTCACGACATTGTACCCCGGCGATGCTAGTGAGGGTCAGAAGCCTACCTTTGTTGTTGCTCAGACACGCCTCATCAAATTTTCCCGCACGAGTCAATCCTCTTCACGTCCAACCTTATATCCTAAAGATGCACGAGAATCGTCAACATCCATTCAAACCACAAGTACAGCAAATATGATCGGAGCAAACCTCTTGACACATCAGAGGGAAAGCACACCAAAGTCCAACTTGTCAGGAAGATACTTAGGGACGGAGGGCGCAGCAGCTACATACGCAGGCCAGAATGGACTTGTGCTAGGCCACCAAGATCTCGCACTCGCATCTGATGAGAATGTATTCGATGAACTCAAGACGACAAGGAGTACGAGTTGGCAATTCGAACTCCGGCAAATGGAAAAGAGGAACAGACTTTTAGCAGAAGAAGTTCAAAGTTTGTTAGCCGCCAAAAAGAAGCGGAAGCGGAGAAAGGGTGCTGGACAGCTACAGAAGGACTGCGCCAACTGCCACACTCGAGTGACTCCGGAGTGGCGGAGAGGTCCAAGTGGTAACAGAGATCTTTGTAACAGTTGCGGGTTGCGATGGGCCAAGCTGGTAAGTTGGGCCCTTCCTGTACATGCTTGGCAAACCTTTGCTCCTCGTCAAATCGCGATGTACCAGTAGCTGACTTGTCCTTCACAGAACGGACGGGTATCACCCCGCACAAACTCTCAGCACTCTGTGCATTCAAAGAGCGATGGACAGAGCGGATCACCACCTAATATCACGAACCCGCAAGCCAGTGCAAAATCGGTGCTGGGGACCAAGAATGAATCACCAAATCAATCTTCCACGACGCCATCCACTCACATAACCAATCAATCACCCCGACACATCACGTCGGATCCGCATGCGGCCAAAATACCAAAAGTTGAGGCCCAATCGTCACCTGTTCTCGGATCGACGAGCGGAATACCTCCTAAAATTGAAGAGGGTGTGGAACCTGAGGCATGAAGGACCTATTACGACGACGAAAGTTTTTTTTCAATAAATATCTCGAAGCTCGCTATATGTGTGAAGGAATACTAGAGCGTATATTTTTCGTGGACTTCTCAAGACTAAGTCTCTTCTTTGGATACCCCTGTTATACTACTGGTAGAGGACCTATAGGCGGATGAAAGGGCCGGCAAAGCTTGACTTTGCTACTGGGTGCTAAGATGATTTCTTGTCTATTTGACAGGCAATTGAGGAGCTGCAAGTTCCCAGAAGACAGTTGATGCTGCTGCAGCATTGTCTGGAGCCAGGCTCTCTGTCCACAGGATGGATCTCCTGTTCGTGTTGGATTGTACCTAACTTTGCACAAGATAGTGCACATATTTGCAAGACGTACAAATAATTACTATTCAATCGTGTTGCTGGTCACTGGTCCAGTATGAGAAGATGCAATGACGACAACGTGTCCGAGGAGCTACCACCCTTCACAGCAAAGAGCTGACAGTTTCCAGATGTCGCCGTACGAAGCTGTAGGCGGGATGTCAGGATCGAGTGGCAGCGCCGTTTATTGCGAGCTTGTCGGCTCTTTGCATGCAGTCTCACCTGCCGGTCAAAAGCTGTAAGCGCCAGTGAAAGTGGACATAAGAGATCAGAGACGTAAAAGCAATGGCTGCTTCATATTCGTAGGGGATATTACGCAGGAACGGCAGGGTATGATCCACAGGTAATCTGATCCCAGTCCGAAGGACTTTTGCATACGCTTTTCAACCTAGGCTCGTAGACGGTGATACCCATGGCTAAAAAAAATATCTTTGAAGTCATCTCATACACATCTAATCTAGTACGGGGCGCCCCGAGACTAAATGCTGCTGGGGTCAGTAGGCGGCAGTATCTTCTTTACCCCCTGTCTCCTTGTGATCGGCCTGCACTGGAAATTAGTGGCTGAGTATCAAGTGATTTGGTGTATGGAGTATGTAGGAGCTCACGTACAACATGGGGCACACACTTTCTCTTCTTTGGTCGCGTTGCTACGGATACGCGTGAGTTACTAGAATCATATCATACGGCTCATCAGAGTAAATTGCGTTTTGATGTAGAGCGCAAAGGTGGAGTACTGTGCGAAGCACGCTAAGTCTAATCTCCATCGCTCAAGCTAGACTGGCGATCTCGCAGTCCTGGTGTGGTCGTTTCACGCCAAATATGCGAGGGCGGGAGGAGCATCGGGACGTACTCTAATTAACGTAGTTACCTGGCAAGCCACTCCACATTCTTCTCCAAGCTCCCCTTGATCCCTCCCTCCTCGTGCTTCGATGCGGATCAACTTTCCCAAAATATTTACGACTTATCTTTCCTACCGTCACTCTTAATCGAATCTGCTGGCGCAGCGCAGGGAGCCCTGAACTGGCTCGGACCAACCCGTACGAGCACAATCAAGGTAATGCGGCCCAACCTTGGGGATTGCCCAGGCAGGATTTACCCCAGCGCAGCCATTTATCAGCCACAGATCTTTCCAACTCCAATCATAAGCAACCAAACTCTTCTATCACTCAAGCTCTGTGGACAATCCTTCAACCGGTCTCTGAAGCGACCAAATCCTTTCCGGAATACCTTCTGTGTCCGACTTGCGACCAAGGGCGATAGCTGTTTACTATTACTGCTCCGAGATACAAGGCAGGAATAATGGATGACTCGAGAATATCAATCACGGTTTGCGGGGATGGCGGTTGCGGTAAACATGCCTTACAATGCGTCATGAAGCTTCTAATAGCTGATTGCGGCTCCTCTCTTTAGGAAAGTCGTCAATCACATTACGACTTGTCCGAAGTCAATGGACACATGAGTAAGTTTCAGACTTAGTCACGCCTAATTGAGCTTGCTAAGCAATTCCTACAGATACGATCCAACAATAGGTATCATCATTAGTCCCCCATGAATCACCTCACGAGATCCCCATCTAATCCGCTCATCCTCTCCAGAGGATTCCTACTCCGTAACCCGCACCGTCGACGGCCAAACCTACCACCTCGCCCTCACCGACACAGCCGGGCAAGAAGAATATCGCGGCCTCTGGGCAACCAGCAACCTCAAATCAGACGCCTTCCTTCTCGTCTACGACATCACCAACGCCGCCTCCCTCGACGCCCTCGACTACTTCATGCAGATGATTGACATGGAGACGGAGCAACGGCTTGACAGCGGCGGCGTCCCGCCCGTCAAGATCGTCGCGGGCAACAAGTGCGATCTCCAAGGGGCGCGCCAGCTGAAGAGCCAAACTGGCTTGGAGTGGGCACGGGGGAGGAAGTGTGGATTTATGGAGACGAGTGCGAGGGAGATGGTGAACATCGAGGAGACGTTTGCCCGTGAGTAGACTCCTGCTATGGGGGGAATGGTGTTCGAAAAGTTCAGAGGTTTTCTGACATGATACAGTGCTCGTGAGACGTGTAGTCGAAGCACGGAGGCGGCAAGCTGGGGGCTATACGGAATCGCCGCGGCCGGAAGCGCAGGCGGTCGCGGGCGCGCCTTCTGCTGAGAAGCCTACGAAGGAGAGTGGAGCGACGAAACCGAAGAATGCGCAAGCGCCTAGGAAGAGGAGCTTCTGGTCTAGACTGAAGTGCTGGTAATCGTTTTATACCCTTGTCGCAAAATCTTGCTTTTCCTTTCCCGTTGTAAATTAATTTAATTGTCCAGTCACTCAGCACAGCTTTGATCGTTGAGGGCTACTCGCGAAAGATTGGAAAAGGAGTTATGGGAGGCTTGCTGATTGGATGCGGTACGAGGTGAGACGTACGGACTAATTAAGATGAGATGGATGGTGGCATGCAGACATGTATTATATTAGTGTGTATATTATGACAATGGCTGTGGAAAACTCGTGCGTCATACGGAACGACGTGTTGAAAATTCCTCCCATGATAAAAACTTCGTGAGTGTAAACATGACATATCCAATGCGTGCTTCCTTCACCCGGTGTTGTTTTCTAAAAAGCAACAAAGCACGTCATCCAACGGCATGAAATTCTGACCGCAAAGAATTCGGAAAGAACTCCGGCAGCTTACACTCAAACCCAATCACTTAGTCTCACCATAGGGTATTGACCTGTGCACCACAGTCATAGTGCAAACAGGTTTTCGGGAAGAGAGTATGGTCAGATAAGACTCAATGGAGGAATTAGAAGCCCCGCCGCAAAATACGTCCCAGACGCTCAAGGACCTAACGTCTGGAGCATGCGGTGGTATCGCACAAGTTCTAATTGGTGAGCCTTTCTCTAAGTACTTATGTACAGTTGGATATCCGGAGCTTCGATAGCCTTAAAGTATCTTATTCTTGAAACTCTCTTTTCTACTGTCTCAGGATATCTCAGTGTAGTCTCGTACCTTCGAATTTCCGATTCATATCTCAATTGGCTTCATGATACTCTAAGTTTCAAATACTAACCGTGTCGCAGGACAGCCATTCGGTAGGTCTGGGCATCTGCAAGGTGTCTCCAATCTCTGACCGGGTTTGGCAGATATCGTGAAGGTCCGCCTTCAGACTACAGCCCAATATAAGAGCGCTGCCGACTGCGCCACCCAAATATGGAAGAATGAAGGCCCAATAGCTTTCTATAAAGGCACACTCACACCCCTCATCGGAATCGGCGCGTGCGTAAGTATCATCCTCGAAGTTCTCCACTTCTACCCGTACCCACGCTCCCCACACCATACCCAGGTTTCCCCCTTCCTAACCTTCTCCCTCCCTCTAGGTCTCCATCCAATTCGGCGGCTTCCACTTCGCCCGCCGCGCCTTCGAAACCCGCAACACAAAACACCACCCCGCCTCTCCCAGCCTCTCGTACACACAATACTACCTCGCCGGCGCCTTTGGCGGCCTCGCCAACAGCGTCATCTCCGGCCCCATCGAGCACGTGCGCATCCGGCTGCAAACCCAACCGCACAGCGCAAGTGCGCGCCTGTACTCTGGGCCGGTCGACTGCGTGCGCAAACTCTCCTCACATGCCGGCGTGCTGCGCGGGCTCTACCGTGGCGAGGCGGTCACGGTGCTGCGCGAGGCGCAGGCGTACGGCGTCTGGTTCCTCGCCTTCGAGTGGCTGATGAATAGCGATGCGGCAAGGAACCGGGTGCGTCGCGAGGACGTCCCCACGTGGAAGGTGGCGCTGTATGGGGGCTTGGCTGGGGAGGCGCTGTGGTTGGGGAGTTATCCGTTGGATGTGGTCAAGAGTAAGATGCAGTGTGATGGGTTTGGGCCGGCGCAGCGGTATGCGAGTATGCGGGATTGTTTTGCGCAGACGTGGAGGGGGGAGGGGATGGCTGGGTTTTGGAAGGGGATTGGGCCGACGCTCTTGAGGGCGATGCCGGTTAGTGCGGGGACGTTTGCGGTGTAAGTCTGCTTCAGTGCTGTTTTTGCTGGATGTGAGCTAATCGGAGAAACAGAGCGGAGTTGACGATGAGATGGTTGAACTCTTGAACGAGCGATGTGCTGGGGGGTTTGCTGGGAGGTTTGCTAGAGGTCTCGCTTCAACAATTGAACCCGTCGATAGCATATTAGTTTTTATTATCATAGAGATCTTTGACAGTACGTCATTATTGGAGTGGGTTCTGCGGTGATGGAACGAAGTATCATTATAAGCTTTCCTAGGTAAGTAGACAGAGTGAAAGGTCGTAGAACAATTATTGTGACATAGTACTTCAACGACCAATTATTATTTAATATTGCGACGTTTACAGTATACTGATGGGAGATGTCATAGGGCTACAGAGTAGGATTCTAACGTGCCTCACGCCTCAATTTTTGTTGCGGATGGGAACTGAAATGTGTAGTGCATTGAAGTGGCCAACCATGGAACGCAGCTCCGCCTAATTCGATCCTCAGAGCGCGACTTCCCTGTATATTTTCCACCTCACAATCAAGGAGCCCCCCGATTAAATGAACTATTTGAAACATAGCAGAAACTCGAAGCTCACACCTCGTCAAGTGAGAACGTCGACTGAGCGAATTTTTCACTGAAGACCCCCAGGACGCTCGCGACACATTTAAGTCTGGCGCGGCAGGAGAATGGCATCTGAGCCATTCCGCGGCCAAAAACGCAAACGAGAACATCATCATCATCATTCGAAGGGAGGCACTAATCCTCACGTCAACGTCATCCAAAAGCTAGATGGCAAGATCACTACACAGGGAGGCCCCCAATCCAAATCCACGCTTCAGGAATCGCACTCGAAAGGAGGCCGTATTAACCAGCGCGAAAAGGCAAAATCGTTACAGGCTGTGCGAGAACAGCTGCCCATTTGGAGAAGCCGAAAGGACATCCGGGAGGCCCTTGATCAAAACGATGTCTTAATCCTAAGCGGTGAGACTGGTTCAGGAAAGTCGACACAGGTGCCTCAGTTTCTACTCGAGTCGCAATGGTGCAAAGGTCAAATTGCTATCACGCAACCACGGAGGGTCGCCGCCATATCACTTGCCCGTCGTGTAGCAGCGGAGATGGGTACTACTTTGGGCTCCTCATCTCCCGCGAGTAGGGTGGGCTATTCGGTGCGTTTCGACAATTCCACCTCACCTGCAATGCGGGTAAAATATCTCACCGAGGGCATGCTATTGCAGGAGCTACTGAGGGACCCCTGGTTGAAGAACTATAGTATTGTCGTGGTGGATGAGGTACATGAGAGGAGCATCAACGTGGATCTGATCCTGGGATTTCTCAGGAGAATTGTTACTGGAGAGGCTCAAGGAGAGGGAAAACGGGAGAAGCGGCTGAAGGTTGTGATAATGAGTGCAACTGTAGATGTGGAGAGCTTCGTCGAGTTTTTTCAAACCGGTTTCCGGAAGATCGAAGAGCAGCAGAAGCAAGAAGCAGCCGATGAAGAGGAAGACAACTACTCGGAGTCTTCGTGGTCTGGCATTTCTACCTCAGAGGATGAAAAGGCCCCCTTGCAGAAGGATAATTCTATCCCGGTCAATGGAAACGTTACTAAGGCTCTTCTACGATTTAAAAACAAACCACGAGACAAGAGCGACTATATCACTATCAATGGAAAGGTCATTAATCTTGTCCCCGATCGTTCAAAATCGCAGCAAAAAGAGCCATGTTTAGGCCAGCCTAATGGTCAAAACGAGGAGTATCGTACACTCGATACTAAGCATGTTGCTACTTGCTTCATTAAAGGACGGCAGTATCCGGTCCAGGTCTTCTACATGCCGGAACCAACAAACGACTTCCTTGAATCCTCTCTAACGGCAGTTTTCCAAATCCATTACGGAGAGCCCCTTCCGGGAGATATCTTGGTGTTTCTTACCGGTCAGGATACTGTGGAAGCTCTCCAGAAAAGTGTTGAAGATCACGCTACGGGGATGGCCCCTGAAATGCCCAAGGTATGATGGTCGAATGCTTTTTCTACTCGGAGGGCCGCCCTGATTTGGGACCTCGTTAGGAGCTTGACTGATTTAGTAAACAGATTCTCGTGCTCCCACTTTTTGCTGCACTTTCTCCTGCTCAGCAAGCTCAGGTGTTTCTCCCCGCACACGGCTACACGCGTAAGGTGATCTTAGCCACTAATATCGCGGAGACCTCCCTTACAATCCCGGGTATTCGCTACGTGATCGATACTGGCAAAGCAAAAGCAAAGCATTTTCATAACGGACTCGGCCTTGAGTCTCTGCTCGTTAAAACAATCTCCCAATCTTCTGCGATTCAACGCAAAGGCAGAGCCGGTAGAGAAATGCCTGGAAAATGCTGGAGACTGTACACAGAGCAAGGGTACCAGGAAATGGAGAAGACTGGTCAACCAGAGATACTCAGATGCGACTTGAGCTCCGCACTGCTCGTCATGAAAGCTCGAGGAGTCGACGATGTTATCAATTTCCCTCTAATGAACCCACCGCGTCGGGATGGCATCGAGAACGGCCTCCTGCATCTCCTTACTCTAGGGGCCCTCACCGAACGAGGCGTTATCTCTTCCATTGGCATCCAAATGTCTAGACTTCCCCTCCTTCCGTCCCTCGCCCGCGTCATCGTCGAAGGCGCTAGAAATGATGGGGAGTATCTCCTCGAAATCATCGATATCGTCGCCGCCCTCACGGTCGAGAATCTCTTCTTGAATCCTGCAACCGAAGAAAAGCGCGAAGAAGCCGACACAGCACGCGCCGAGCTGACACGGCGCCAGGGAGACCTCCTCACATTTCTCGCTACTGTCCGGAGCTACGCAGCCGAGAACGCCAATCGCAAAGCCTGGACTGAGAAGCGGTACATCTCGCATCGAGGCATGCAAAACGTCATGAATGTCCGCAAGCAATTACGGTCTTTGTGCCAGCAGCAGAAACTACTTCCGCCTTCCTCTTCTCTTAAATTTCACGATTATGATGAGGGGCCCCTCAATGTGTCCGAAGATATATCGACCTCAATCCTGAAATGCTTCCTGAAGGGGTTTCATGCGAACACCGCCCGCCTCATGCCTGACGGCAGTTACAAGACGTTTGTGGGGAATCATGCTGTGGCGATCCACCCAAGCAGTGTGCTTTTCGGAAAGAAGGTCGAGGCTCTTATGTTCGTACAGTTCGTATTTACAAACAAGAGCTATGCGAGGGGCGTAAGTGCGGTACAATTGAATTGGATTGGGGATGCGTTAGATGGGGGGGAAATAGCATGACAGCTCTAACTGCATATAATTCGACTGGGGGTTGCCCCGGTGAAATTCTTCATAAATACTTTTTCTACCCTGCATGACTCTGAATCACCACATGTAATAGAACCTCATTTCCTTCACCTCGTCTCCTTCCGGCACACTTCTGCAAAACCGATAGGGATCCAAGTCACCGTCTCCACCCCTTCCACTTTCCTGAATGACTTGCTGTTCTCTCGCGGATTTCCTCCGTCGAAACTCGTCCTCTACTATGTCCCTCCGGCTCTCAAACGCCACCACATCGTCCACACCTTCATACTCGTACCGCCTCTGCCACAGCATCTTCCCCCTCCACTTCCACACCAAGCGATCCAGCTTCTCCGCCGCCTCCTCCCCCTCCACCTCGCTCACCACCTCCAACACCTCTCTAAACCTCAACGTCCCCACCCAATCCCCCTCCTTCAACGGCCTAATAACCGCCGTCCTCACCAACGCCCTCGACATCCTCGCATCCATACCCACCCCCACCGCCCTCATCTCCCCACACAACCGCTGCACAAACCTCGCCGCAACCAAATGCCTGACATGCTGGCTCCGCGCAACCGCCTCCGCAACCCGATGCAGCAGCTCCACACGCGCGGGCGTAAACGCGTCCCGACTCTGCGGCACCACCAGCCGCCACAGCAGCGGCGCCTGCGCGATCCCTTCCTCGGCGACGCGCACGAAGAAGTCGGGTAGTAGCGAGCGCGGATGCACGGTGCGCACAAGCCGGAACAGGTGCAGTGCCTCGATCGGGTCGTGCGCCGTGTAGTGCGTGATGAGCTGGATGGTGAGCAGGTGCAGGGCGCGGATGCCGTGGTCGCGGTGGATGGCATGCAGGCCGGCGGCGGCGGCGATGGGGCGGGTGAAGCGCGGGATGAGGTGGAAAATTTCCGTCATGAGGCGCCGGTAGGAGAGGCCCGTGTGGGCGACCGCGGCAATGAGGTCCATGTAGGGGGCGATGGAGGTGCAGGGGAGGTTGGGAGGGTGGCGGGAGATGTAGTTGGAGAATTTGGTGGAGATGAGGTGGAAGTATTGTTCGCCAAGGGAGTCGCTGTTGGTGGGTAGGGTCGCTTGATGGCTGCGCAATGTAGCGTCGAGAGCGGATTCGTGGTGTGGGTTTGGCTTTCTTACGGTGAGGAGCTCGTTGATCTTTGAGGAATGCCCTTGGTGGCCTAGTCGTCCTCGATACTCATGTAGGTTTACTGGCTCGATTGGGAAGTTGGACTTGCGGAGAGTAGGATCCAGGATTCGTCGTTTAACCCATGTTTGCATTATCAGGCTTGCGCCCTCGCGGGCATCCAATCGATTCAGGTAGAACGCAAGGGAGACTGGCTTAACGAAAGGTGCAACTAATTCCGCAATATCGCGACACCGAGCATCATCGTCAGCAGCGCGAACGAAAGGTGCGGATCGGACTATACAGGACGCCCAAATTCGGAGAGCTGCGGTCCAGTATGATCGATCAGGACCACGGGAAGGTTTGGTCTTTAGAATTTCCTCAGTCGTAGCAAAGATTCTGTTGTGCGCTTCCTCATTGGCAAGAGAGTTCAAGACATAGACCACGTGATTGGTTGCCAAGGAGTACTTTCCATTAGGACTGACCACTGTAGCTGAACTCTCAAGTTTCTCTGTCCAGGTCTTTAAGTATTCCTCGATCTTATCTGGCTGGAAGTTGGAGGGCATCGGAAAGGCATGTTGCGAAGCCTCCACCATTAGACGTTCTCGAAGTTTTGGAGCCGAAACAATAAGAAAACGGCTGTGAGCAACGTGGTCGTAGAATTCGCGAAACGATCGATGATCCAAGGCTTCGGACTCGCTGGAGGCGCATTGAGCCATAGCTTGCCAAAAGACCTTATGTAGATAGGCAAGTTTATGATTGGCATGCCTTTTTTTGTTTTGTCTCGTTTGTCCAACTTTCTCTCTCAGTCGTTCGACCTGTCCACAAACTGTACTAGCCGATGCAAGACTAATTGCTCCTGTTCTCACGAGTTTGATGATCATGCCCAGAAGACCGCTGTAGAGTGTGTTAGACAACTGTTTCTTGCCCAGTATGTCGAAGAGTAAATCAAGGTTTCGAGCTTCTGAGAGGTTGATACTACGATCAAACATGAAGGGCATGATCGCCTCAACAAAGTGACGTTTTTTCTTCTCATCATTTCCAGGAGACGACTGTTCAAATTGCCATACAAGATATTCAAAACCTCTTCGGCTTGCTTCAGGGCTTATTTTGTCGTCTACCCTGAACTCAAGGAGTTTTGCCCGGAATGTAGCAAATGTGCACGGCCATTCTAGGCTTTCCAAGCTGTGTTGCAGGGAGTCAAGGCTATTGTAGATTGCACTATCTGCGTTCTCTTCTTGCGTCTCGGTGTTCACACTGTTTAGGTCTTGATCCGTCAAGGGAGGCGGGGGAGGAGGTAGTGGTGACCAAGGAATCTTTAGTTCTTGAGGAAATTTCTAGTTAGAGTTATATGTGTAGAGTAGATGGTCGATTGTACATACCTGTGGGCTCTGAACGTTCCAATGTCGGATTTGGTGGCTCCCATTTCCAGTGTAATTCTGGCTGGTATCCAGCCCCGAAAAGCGCACCAAACTCGCCGGAGGCTGCAATGTGACTCTGAGCTGAGAGTGCCCCCATTCTTCTCTTAGCCTGCCGTCGCTGGGCTTCCAATGGCCCAGGTACATTGCTGCCATGACGCCTGCAACTCACAGCGAAGATGCGGTTGAAACGGTGGACGGCTTGGGATAGTATATCGTCCGTAATCCATAAGGGATGGGTTTCTCCAAGAACAAGCGATTTGGCCAGTCCTCGGCAGACATGTACTCGGTGCCGCATGAATCAGCAGCAGAATGTCTTGTACAACATTGGACTTGGGAGAGGAGCCTTGAAAGACAAGTAGAATACTTAGTAATAGGGTTATGATACGAGCTCTAGCTTCGGCCAATCGGAAGGCCTCCGCACTACATACGGAGTAACATGATAACCTTCACTGCTTCCAAGGTTACTCGAATTGAAAGCCAAGGAACCTCTGATGACATCGTAAACGTTCTTGACTCCGTTCTTCTTGCGGTTCGAATGTTGTGCTACTGATATGGTCGACCAACATCTGAGCAAGCCTTTGCTACCAAGACCCCTCCGCTACCTCTATGGAGAACTCGATATATCAGCAAATCAGTGATGATGAACACGACGAGGATGAGGTCGTCGAGCTTGAAGACGAAGATCCAATCATTGGGAGCCATATCGAAAATGGGTTGCTTCAAGGGGAGGCTCACCCATCTAATAAGCCTACAGTATGGTGTCTCTTGGCTATCGTTTGACTTTCTGTTCTGCATCACCTAATAAATGATAGGTGCTCTATTTACTATTCTTTTTTCTCATCAACAGTCTTGCTTTTGGAATCATTGCGGTTCCTCGCATGAATCTTGTCGTTTCTCTCGTATGCAGACATGCCCTAGAAGGCAATGAAAAGCCAGACAGTCCACCCGTCATTATTGGCGGCTTCAATCCACAATGTCAAAGCGACGAAATCAGTTCACGGACTGCTCTCATTGCCGCTCGAGGAAACATCATTGTCGGCGTTCTTGCAGCAGTCGTGAGCACCTCCATGGGTCGTCTCAGTGATAGAATTGGCCGAGTCAAAGTCATTGCATTCAACACAGTGGGCCTCATCCTCACCGAGGGGACTCTCCTGACGATTGCCACGTTTCCGATGTCACTCGACTATAGATGGCTATATGCAGCCTATGCGATCGATGGTGCAAGCGGCTCCTACGCCCTCACCATGGCCATGGCCTCTGCCTATGTCAGCGACTCATGCGCTCCCTCCATCCGCAGCATCCAAATCGGACGTCTACATGGTGCAATGTTTATCGGAATTGCCGTCGGTCCATTACTTTCAACACTCATCTCAAAAATCGGAGGAAGCAAACTGCCTCTGCTAGTCTTCTACGTTTCCCTTGCCATGCGCTTCTTCTCTATCCTTTATCTCCAATTCGTCCCCGAATCACGTCTCACCAAAACCAGCCAGCTCATCGCCGAAGCCAAACCGCGACACCTCCTCCGCCTCACCGCTCGCAGCTGCAAGCCACGCCTCAACTTCTCGAAACTCGACCCCCGCGCCTGGATCGCGCATCTCATCCCCTCCTCCGTCCCCTCGAGCGCCTACCTCCGCCGCAACCTCATCCTCCTCATGCTCATCGACCTCCTCATCTACGCCGGCGTGATGGGCACGATGGAAATCCTGATCCTCTACCCACAAGTCGTCTTCGCCTGGGGCGCCACCGCAAACAACCTCTTCATGTCGCTCGTGAACCTCTGCCGCGCCGCCGTCTCCACCCTAGGCCTCCCCCTCCTCGTCTTCCTCTTCCAACGCTCCTCTTTCTCCTCCTCTAAAATCGCTCCTTCCACCACCAGTACCCCGACCACCACCACCACCACCACTACCGTAGACGAAGCCCACCACCCCCAATCCGGCGCCGACCCCCTCGACAAATCCCTCATCCTCACCTCCCTCCTCATCGACCTCCTCGGCTACCTCGGCTTCGCCCTCGCCCCCTCCGGCGCGCTGTTCACGCTGTGCGGCGCGCTCGCCGCCTTCGCCGCCACCGGGCTCGCCTCGACGGAAGCCGCCCTGACGAAGCATGTCGATGGCGAGCGCACGGGCGAGCTGATGGGCGGCTTGGGCTTCTTGCAGGGCTGTGTCCGCGTCGTGGCGCCCAGCGCGGTCAACGTCGTGTATAGCGCGACGGTCAGGAGGCGCGTGCCGGGCGCGGCGTTTGTGGGCATTGCGGGCGTTTTGGGGGTGGGAGTGGGGTTGATGGGGTGGGTGAGGACGAGGTAGGGGACGGGGAGGGGGAGGATGAGGAGAAAGTATGGCTGTTTTTCGGCTTCAAGGAGGGTGGGGATGGGGGAGGGGATGGGGGAGGGTACCATGTAATGGTAGGGGAGGGAAGTCTTGATGAATTAATGGTAAGATGATTAGCTTGATTTGATAGCGATTTTGGTTCAATTTTGCATTTTCTTTTCCCTCCTTGAGCTCACTGATGTTTCCATGCATATACTCTTTAGCTATGTTGACGGGAGATGTTGGGTTTGTGAGCCTTTTACCCTTTTAGAGGATGCCAGTGGATCCATGGTATACAATGAGAAATGCTTATCTCGAATTGTTGTTCGACTTAATTTGGAAGTCAGTCCAGTCTTACGGCTCCTGGATCAAGTTTCCTACCATGCGCATTTTATTGTCTTCTCCGCCGCTTACTCATGTGACCACTTTCCCCAAGGCAAATGCGATAGATTCAGCGATTGCTCTCGGACTTTATCTCGCGATTTTGAGTTTTGCCGTCCTCTCGTCGTCCAAGTCGAGTGAATCATCAACATGAATATGAAACAACTCCCAGCTCACCTCGCTTACAAGTCATGGGAGCAATCACACCTCATGAAAATCAAGGTTCGGTCACCTGAATTTTAAGCGACATCTTCAGATCTTCGACGTTGATTCGATAATCCCCAGTCGCCTTGTAGGCTACGGTATGCCTGCCTGTCTGCCTGTTCAAGCCCCGTGCCCCAGTTCGTTTCACATCTCTAGAGCCCAAGGATGAACCTAGCGAACGCGGGGATGTGCATGAACATCGCCTCATGAACTGCGCTGTGGGGCATTGTGCTTCCCTCTGATACGTTTTCACATTGAAAGCTGTCCGAGTCTGTTTGGTGCATATGATTCGATAGTTCGCATTCATGTGAGTTTCAGATCTAGCTACACTACCTACGACACAACACGTATGCGCCCCATCCCTTCCTCCTTGAGCCCACCCTAATCAAATCCAAGACCTGCTGAAAGCTTGTCCACCCAGCAGCCTTGTCACTATTCCCGTGTAACAACCACACGGACAGTCAGTCGAGAACCTTCGAAACACAACGCCAGCCGCCATCTGTTATTGTTGGGAGTGCAGTAGTATTTGTCCAAACAGATCCGGCAATGTCTTCCGACTACCACCTAGAAACATCGACAAGGACCTCCATATAAAGAGAAAATAGAGCAAAGAAAAGTCCATAAAGTCTAAAGTACAATGGTATAGTATAGAAGGGAAATATGCTCGCTTTTTCAAACCAAGCCTGTCGATTGGACAGGAGGTCGAGGGAGTGTGGGAGAGAGATGGATTCGTCGTGCGGACGTCGCTGATGGCAATCGAAGATGATTGACAGCGCGGTGGGAGGAGCGAAAAAGGAGCGTGTGTCGTCCAGTATCCTCTATGCGCCATGTACCAGACCGTAACCCAATTCTGATTGAGACGCCTGATCCAGGGATGAGGGAACAGAACGGGCCTCGAAGGAAGTTTGAATAAATAAACATGAAAGTCGTATGCGTATGCAAGGGTCGTGGCAGCAGGAAGCCGTAACAACTAACCCCGGTCAGGATTCGTGACCTATGGGACAATATGTTAGATGCCATCACTGAATAAATTTTCTACATGTTCGTCATACCTTCAATATTCTCCTCGAGTAGTCTTCATTATCCGCGATACTACCATCACTCTGTCTCCTCTCGAAGACCCTAGGATCCAGCCTCGAGTCTCCACCAGTTGAATGGCTCGTACCTGGTGGCCGTCCGTTCTCCATAAAGGCGCTCACGGAGTTTTGTCTTTGATACTCCTTCTCTGCTAGTTGATGTTGTCTCCTCCGCAGGAAAAGGAAGATGCCTCCAATTATGGCAAGCAAGACGACGACGCCAACGACCACACCGACTGCTATACCTGTTTTGTTCGGGCCGGATGAGGGTGCAGAGCTTGGCGTCGCGCTGGCGGTACTGGAGCCGGCTGGTACTGTCATGACAACAGTTTGCCCAGGTGCAGTCGTAATAGACTGAGCTGTACCTGAGGCTGGTGGAGCTGAACTACTGGATTTCGAATCGGGTGCATTGTCGATTGAATTAAGAGTCGAGCCAGTCAGGTAGACTGTCCACCGATTCGCAGCACCACCTTCAAGGTCATTAGCATATTCCCGCAGCGCAATTGTTCAAGTAAAGCATACAGAACTCTTTATTGTAGCCAGCACATGGCGTATTACAGTCCGTGTCGGCGACCTTAGTGTCCACTGGTGGAAGTTGATCTCCACAGAAGCAGTTTGTTCCACTTGTCAAGCCCATGACAGGCTTTCCTTGTGCTACGCATTCGTTCTGACATGCGCCCGAAGACTGGAACGTGTATGAACCCTGATTCTGTAGTGGGTACGATGACGAAAAGCATCCTGAATACTGGATTGCTCTTAGACCACTGACGGGTGATGGCGAAGCCATTGTTTGTGCAGAGACGTGGGACGTTAGCGAAAGGAGCGTGGAGACCGCGAAAGCGGCTCGTAAGCTGTATGACAGCATCTTGAGATCGTATGAACGAGCGTCGTCAGATGATTGTAAGACGAATGAAGCTTTGAGCTGCATTGACGAATACCGTTAGTAAGCTGTATCACAGGAGGGGATAATTGATTCGATGTGCCCTCTGCGATCATCGTGATGAAGCCTTTCGGCAGAGTTCCATTCTCCAACGTACCTTTGTATAGGCGGCTAAGCCACCATCTGGGTCGTGTAGCGATTGTAGGTCGAGTGTCTGGGCCTTAGAGAATTCTTTGTCCGGAGCTTTGTGCTCCTTACGCGATGACCGGCCGTGGTCGGAGCCGCTCCCTCAGCACTCTTCAGTCGATGTAATTAAATACCACCAAGCAGGAGCCCGAAGTGTTCAGTAACGAGAGTGCAGTTGCTCGTCCGCAGGTGAGATAGCAAAAGGTGAGTGGTAGGCTGGTGAAGGGCTCGTCTGGAATGAAGCGTGTTTCAGTGCCGACCGGCGCCCCTTAAACACGGTCTAAGCGCGGTCGTCGTGCCGCAACGAGTGACTGGGGTCAACAAAAGGCAACCACGAAACGAATGGAATGGCAGAAGCAAGCCCGGTTGATGTCGCTGCTACGGTGCATGCAGACACAGATGGATGGGGGTGGTGATGGTGGAGTTTGGGATGGAGCTCAGGGCGAGGACAGGAAAGGAGGAGAACGGCATCAACGGCTTTGCTGCTCGGTCGGTCACTCGGTCGGCCATTCGTTGGGCTAAGGCTGCTAAGCATAATCAATACATGCTAAACCCCTTTCGACCACGCCAATCGCAATTAATTTCACGGCCTTCCGATATCCTGCCGGCATCATCCGCCTGTTTCTCTATTCAAAAGCAGTCCTTCCATGCTGAAAACTGATCTGGAAGACCGTCAGGATATGTTTCGTAAGACTCTTCTCTTCGTTTTATTGTCTCGTTCGAGGAAACATGCAGGAGAAGTAGCTACAACGCGATCAACAGGAACAGCCGAGGCCTCTCAAACCACATGCAAGGTACACGAAACGTGCAGGCCGGCTCCTCCCGCCCTGACGCAGCCAATCGACGCGTCCTTCAGCCTCGTCAAGGAGTGACCCAGAACGTCCCATCCGAAAAGGCAATGCTTGCGTGAAAGACAAGTCAGGAGCATGTCAGCCCGAAAGATAATTTCAAAGACTATTTGAATAGGGTTGGTAAGGGCTACTGCTCTTTATTTATTCACCCTCAACCACCACACCAACAAACCCGCCAAGACCCGCAACGACGCCTTTCTCGCCCCGCTTATGTCCACCGTAGAGGCCGGCCCCAGCATCCATAATCAGCACCTGCGCACCGGTCTCGACATACTCCCGCGAGTGATCGAATCGAAAACTGACAAGCAGAGTCGTAACCTCATTACCGGTGTTGTCATCCTCATCAGCCTCATCACCGTTCTTTCCATGACCGTCGGAACTCCCCATTTCAAATCCAAACGCATCATCATCACAATGCATACCCTGCGATACTCGCCCATACTTTCCTTCCTCTCCCTCTCCCTCTCCCTCTCCCTCTCCTTTTCTACTCCCTGCTCCTGACCCACCACTCCCCTGACCCTCATCCTCCAACACATCCTCATCCGGCACCCTCGCCGCCACAATTCTCGCCGTTGCCCGCACACTCGCCACATACACCAGCACCGTCGTCCCCACCGCCATCGTCTCCAAATCGCGCTTCGCAAACTCCGCCACAAACCCAGCACGTGCGCGCGGAGGGGCGTCGTGGGCAGCAGCAGCATCCAAGACCACCATGCCCCGCCGGCTCATGGCGCTCAGCGCGGCAGACCCGGCGATGGGCGCAGACAGGGGCACGACGCCCAGAGTACCCACCTGACCGGCGGAGAGACGGTGCACGGGCTGGCGCAGGTTGCGGATGCTGACGACCTGGACGCGGCGCCATTCCGAGTCCGCATGGTCGGTGGATGTGGTGGTGGTAGCGGTTGTCGTGAGGCTGAAGGCCTGCGGGTCTGCGTCGTGGTGGTGCAGGGCGCCGGGAAATGAGCGCGATGTCGTAACAGTCCGGTGGGGAATTCTGCGCAGGTTTGGTGTGTTGTCGGAGTCCTCAGTGTCCAGCCCAGAAGGGCGACCGAGCGGATAGGGACCCAGGACTAGCTTGTCGCCGATGGAGATGCTGCCACGTTGTAGATGGCCGCCGATGATGGATGTTGAGCGATTGTTGTTGACGAAGTCAATAGGAGAGGTGAACTGTTTCGTCGTTGTGTGGTACTCGTCCTCAACATGGAAGAGGACCTTAGATCGACTTCGATTGGCTGGATTATGTGCTAGCGGTTGTGCATAAGTGATATCTGGAATTGGCAGCTGGTGCAGTAGAGCGTGTAGAGTGGCGATACCTGTGCCGTTTAGGGCGCTGGTAAGTACTATGGGCACACTTTCTTGCATATCCTTGTCGAGTTCGCTTGTGAAACTAGCTGCATTTCCCAAGGCATCGCTGGTTATTCGGGAGAAATCATGATCCGAAGCCCGAGAAGATCCAGGAAGAATACATGGCTTGCGATTTGCGGCTTTGAGTATCGAGAGCACTTTCGTTAATGTTAGGCGGAGGCCTTGTTTCGATGCCAAATCCAATTTAGTAATTACAACGACGAGTGGCAAGTGCAGCCTCAGACACAAATCCAAGTATGCTCCTGAAAGATCGACCTCGGCTGCAGCTGTACCAAGGATTTCCTCTGACGGTGGTGTACTTCCAGAACGGCCAGACGTATCTTCAATGTCGTCAGCAGGTATGCAAAGGAGCGTCCAGTGAGGTGCCCATCCTATGAGCCCTCTGAGTGCAGTTCGTCGATAACGAGGATTTCCCGCACAATCGGTGAGTAGGACGAGTCGTCCACCTCCTGTCATGTCATGCACATCATTCCATGAAGACACATCTCCTGTCTCAAAGTTGATAACCTCCGTTATCCAGTCTTTCTCCGATGTACCCCCAACGTCATGATACCCAATGAGTTCCTGGGCAATCGAGCTCGTCACGCCAGTAGCAAGTTCGTGTTTGTGTTTGAGGAGACTCAGCCTGCTCTTGCCTCTGCCATTATCCAGGGTCGCAGTGGATAGAGTTCCTAACAGACTGGATTTTCCACACATGGTGGTACCCGTCAAAGAGACACGTACTTGCCTGCTCCATGAATGGCTTTTCGCCGTAGCCGGTTTTGCTAGCTTATCCGTATTGGCAAGGTGTCGGTCAGTGCAAGAGGCGATCTCCTGTTGCTGGTTTAGGGTCCTTTGCGAGCTGGAAAGTGATAGATCAGGTTTAACGAAAGCCTCAGCAACCCAGAGTTTCTTCTGAGAGACGTGTTGCACTTGCTCCCCATTCTTGAAGGCACTTTCAGCATCCGGTGCGACGACTGACACCATGCGTAGGATCTCTACTGAGCAGCCCAGACTCGCTGCCATAAGCTTGAGTGTTTCGATAGACTCGGCCATCAGGTCCTCGGACAACCCGATCAAAGTGCCATCGTCGGTCACCCCAATCTCATATAGAGCGCCTTCACTTTCCTGTAGGCCAGGTATGAGGCTTGTCGAAGGAGACACGCTTTGATCTCCTGTATGCTCTATACTAAAAGATGGCGGTGTCCATTTCGTCGTGGTGGAAGCATGGTAGGGAGACGACTGTTGTAGACGCCACAGCAGCTGCGTTGTCAATTGTTCCAGTCTCTGCTGTCGCGAACGATTCGGCGAGGAGTTGAGTTGCGTGTTCGCCAAAGAAGCTTCGGAAACGCTACGGGCGGTCATGGGATCATGTCTACTATATTTGCCCTCTGATGTACTCTTGCTAGTCTTCTCGGGCTGTGAATGGTACGATCCCGAAATATTCGGACCTCCTGGAGCATCATTGATCGATCGAGGATGCAACAGGAGATGCAACTTGTATTCAATGGGCCCTTCCTGAGGTTCAGCTTCTAGCCTTGTTGTTGTGCTATCAACTTTGATGATTGGCTGACTATCCAACGAGAGTGGAGTAGGCTGCCGTTCTATATGAGCAGGACGAGCATCGCCGTAAGAATCCTTCCCGGAGGGGGTAGATATGCCAGAATTTAGCCAAGGCGAAGAGACCCTTGGCGGGTTTGGATCATAGGTGAAAATGGATGCCATGTTCCTACGCCTTGCCTATTCTAAAAGTTGGCGCAGTAAGCTCAGCAGATGCTTAATGCGGAGAGGTTCCACGATCTACCTCTGAATCCAGATTAATGTAGCTAATGGTGCCGCTCAAGTTGGATGCACTGTTCCAAACAGATATAATAGTCGGCAAATAAAAGAAACCGAAATAAGTGATAACGATCATGCGGCCTTTATGGGATTCAACGCCGCATTATATATCCGTATTCTTGTAAATCTTGCTATAGATTTTGAATTCGTATGGGAATGATGGATGCGAAAGAGTTGAGACAGAGGTCTGATCATGTTGGGCAGGTATACTCTGTCGAAGCAGCACAGATTATTGTGATGTTGACGGGATGCTTAACGTGACTGATGCCTGCTAAGACATGAAGACAAAGACGTCTGCCATTATGGGACAGTACATAAATTGTGCAAAATGTATATCTGTGGATCACGCCGTTCTTAATTTAATACTCAACTACGAGATCTGCTGCTCTGGTGATGTGAAGTCCGGATATGAGAGACGCTAGGATTTACTTTGATCCAGCTGAGTCACTAAAACCACGTGATCGGTACCTATGTCCCGAATGGGGCAGTTGAGTGGCTGGATCGAGACAGGGAGGTGGAGTGTAATACTCTCGGGACGGGAAGGGAACACTCCGCTTCCGCCTTGAACGTCTCTTCTGAACTATCCTCAATAGAGTCTTTTTAGAACCTTTCTTAAGCAAGCTTGGGGGGCCATTCCAACGCATCAAATTTTGCGATGTCCATCTCACCCATCAGTCATACGAAGAAGTTTCGTATCGTGATGATTTTTGCTGAGTCGCCGGAGCTGCTCGGAAAGCCTTTGAAATACGAGTGGAGATTGGTTGTCAGCTTTGGCATTGGTGGTCTGGGATTGGGTAGGTAGTGGATTATGGTAGAAGTTGTTTATTAAGCATTTTAGTGCCCACCATCGCATCGTTTTCAAAGCATTACGGAGCGGATATGGCGGCTTTAAGAAGGCCAAGGCTCAATTATCGTTTCGCCAGCGATTTTTGCCCAGGGGACAGTAATTGGCGAATATTCTCGATAGGCTTTGTTGCTTTAAGATTACATCGTAGTCCGTGATGATGACGATAAAATATAGACATGAGACCGAGTGACACCGGTTAAAGAGCGAGTACGACTTATGCGACGCTACGCTAAGGTGGGGAATCTAAGAACTAAAGGCACGTGCGCGAGAAGGGGGCATCGGGATTCGGGGAACCTAGGTCTGCAGGCGCGATGCATGCAGCTCTGGAGCTAAAGCCAATCCGCGTTAGAAAGATGCGAGAATCTGCAGGTACGAGATGGGGGTAGCCTTGTCCAAAGCTACTAGGTACACATTACGGAGTACACAGACCGGTGCCCGGTGGAGGACTACCTTCGAAGCATTTTCGAAAGTTGTCATTTGAGACACTGTCAAAAAGCAAACGACATCTAATTGGGCTGTTCGCCTGACCCATGGGAACGCCTGAAGGTCGCAGAGATCTGATAATTTTTAGCAACGCAAATACCCCTCAAGATGGCGGGGAGGTTTTGGCCCCGCCAGGCTTTGCTCTGCGAGCCAGTAGGCAACCTGGCTTCGTCAATCTGGGCCACTTCAGGCAAAGATCCCGTGGAGTGACTCGAGCAGTCCAAGCCTTAAGGCCCCCAAACCGTTGGCAGGCAACCACAATGCAAGCTTCGGCCAATGACCGAGAGAGGTTGCTTTCGCGGAAGAAATGTACATGGTGTCAAGTGTTTAGCTGCTTCAGAACATGCATAAAACTAGGCTTTCCAGCCACCCACGCGTACGTAACAGGCCTCCGAGGCGATAACAACGGTGTGTGAACCTTTGTACTCATTGGTTTTTCCTGCTTGCACGAATCGCGTTGAAGCTGAAGCCTTGAATGCTATCTTGAGCATGAATATTCGAGGCAACCAGACACACGGTTCTGCGATGTGTCGCCCCCAGAGCCGCGGAAAAGGCCGATCAACCCGCATAAACACAGTGGAAATCTGGAGATAGCCATGAATAGAGCATGCACTCGCGGTTTGCCCGTTCGCTCACTCAGTGGTGAAGGGCAGTGCCTATCACTTGCTGCAGGGCTTGAGCATGGCGATCTCTCTGGCGAAACCGTGGACACAGACAGCACGTTGATCCCTCAGCCGAGTACCGCCCTCGCGGGTCTTAACCGTGCGCAGACGTCACTTCGCAATGAGACCGTGCACGTGGCTCGTCCTCCCTCGAGACTCGAGACCCAACAGCTGTGGATACCTGGGTGGCTTGTGTCAGGGACACTCTCCACCCTCTCTCGATGAGCTTTGAATGGCGAGTGCCCGAGATGCGATGGTGAAGTAGCAGGGACCCTTGACTTGGGCATTATGGATCTCTCAGTCAGGTCATCGGCTGTTTGATCATCATCTAACTATACAAATTTATCACAATGTGCAAGCCACAACAGGGTGCCGAACATGCATAATGTACATTCGAAACGTATCGTTCGTGATCTCTGCAATGACCCAGAAAGCTGTATATTCCCTAAAAGTTCTGTCATTTCGGCCACCATTGCCCCCCCCTGGTGGCCTTGTTGTTGGTGAACCCCTATCCAGCGTCCAAAATGTAACTGCTTGCCACAGAATAGCAGACCTAATTTTAGCAACAGCGCGGGTGCGAGAAGTTCTGGTATCGTCCAATGCCTTTATCCATTCCCGTGTCTTTGATGTCGTGCCAAGCTAATCTCCTCGAACGACTGTCCTGTGTCAAATCAAATATGGATATCATCTCTTTTTTGTATCACCATAACTCCCATCGCAATGCAAAATGCTCACGTGTGCTATCGCTCAATGGGGACAAGGATGCTTCAGTAATGTAAAAAAATCAAAATCAGGGTCGAATGAATCGTAAGGGTCGCCAGGAGCCTTCGGATTGGAGCAGATATCAACTTGCGCCTTCCGATGATTTCCTCTGCTTAGAACATTTCTCGTGTGCAAGATGTCCGTTTCGGGCGGTCGTTCTGGTGAATTCTGCACCACATTTCGGGCAGTATGACTTGGCAGCGGTGCCAGACTTTTCCCGTTGATGACGAAGCAGGTTGCTGAAAGTAGAGAATTGTCGTCCATTACAGCCATGTTCCCAGCACTGTGGCTTTGGACGTGAATTGATAACGCGAACTGGCCCTTGAGCACTAGTCGGGCCTGCAGCTGAAGCCTCTCCAGTACCTGCAGCCATGTAGGGAGGTTGAAAGCTTTGACTTAACGAAGGTAGATACTGCATTGAGCCCGGCTGCGCCTGCTGCTGTCCTGGTGTATATCCACCCATATACTGAGGTGACCTTGAGTAAAATCAGCCGTTGTTTTGACTTGTCTACCACTGGGAGGTGTACCTTGCGTAATGAGAATCGTACGAGCTTGTACCCTGTTCCGGCAAGTAATGAGTGGGAAGTCCACTTCTCACCGAGGCTCCCGAAGTCGCAACATCGTTAGAACCTGTAGGATAGGTCAGTCCTCTGTGACCACCAGGTACGGGACTTTGCTGCATGTTATAAGCATTCGATGGGCCCAAAGAAGTCGAACGATACGCTGGCGATTCCATCCTTGGGCTTACCCGATCAGTAGCGCGCTGGGCGTTCTGAACGTTGGAATGCGAGGGAGTACTTCCTAATAATGCTGGGCTTAGACCATACGACGGTCGATAGTTCGATGGCGGAGACTGCGGCTGACTCGCAGAAGGCGACCGCCCGTACGGGTGAGGTTGCATATTGTAGTCTTTGAAGAATGTGTCAGATCGGATTCTGAGCGGCAAATTTTTACGAGCTTACTGGAGTTCTCGAAGTTGGAGGGGTAAGGTTCCAAGCCAGTATATTGCTGCTGTGGAATGACGAATCCTAGGGAGCTGGTACTCGATCAATTAGTCATTGGTACTCGTGATCGAGGAGTGTGAGGGAGGTTTACCTCATGTCCTCCGTGTTAAGCTGGTCGTCGAAACCAAGACTCCGAGCACCCGATTCACTTCCCTCGAACACTGGAGGAGCAGTTTCGACAGAAAAAGTAGGAACGTCGACACCGGATGATTGAGGATTCCCAGCAGATAGCGACCAAGCCTGAGGAGGCACTGGCTGACTTTCCAGTGATTGCGCCTGAGATACGGTTAAGGATGGATCCCACGAGAAAGTGGCTGCTGAAGTGCCCTGAGGAGTAGCCGCTGAAGCTGCAGAAGCTTCGGAAACCGCGTGCTGGAGTTGCTGCTCCAACAGAAGTCGAGTTGGTGTGGTTAAAGAGCGATTTCGTGGCGGCCTTCGAATGCGAGCGTTACTGGTCTGCGCTGATAAAGGGTCAAAAGTACCACTGGTAGTTCTAGTTCTGTTAGGGTGTGAGCCTACAGCGAACCTTTGGACGGGAGGGGGAGGGGGCATGTCAAGTATTGGAGACCGGAGATAGTGTCATGGTGGGAGAGCATCCTACCGGGTTATCTTGCCTCTACGAAGCTGCTCAGGACGTCTATATACGGGACTCTCATGTGACATGAAGCAGAGCTTCAGTGTTCAAACCGACAACGAATAAGTTTAGGAACTCTGCGCCTTGGAAGAAAGCAGGGTCATCATATAGAGGCACATAGAGATCCAACAGACGACGGTTGGTACTAGCGCTCGAAGGATTCCACCCTTGTCTCCTACGAAAGAAAGCTCCAGAGGGCTGGTCTGGGGAGACAGCCGCTGGCCACCTTGAAACTGGACCGTAAGCCACAGCCAAGCTCGGGGCGAAACGGCTGTTTAAAATATTAGATCTTGCGAGGCCGCCGCTTACACCCAACCCTCTGATCGTATGTTACACAGCAATAAGGAAAACAAAAGCAGTCATCGCATCCGCCTAGCCCAGCGGGCAGGCTGGATACGAGCTGGGCTCCCCTCTCTTTAGGAGCGGAAATAATGGCAGCCTCACACGTGTAGTTAGGGCGGCCGAGGAGGTAAGTTAGCAGGTGCGCAAGACCCTCTTTCGGCCATGTTGATGAAGCGGAGGGACCTAACCCTGTGCCGTGCCGGTGGACTCGACGGTGTCTACCCAGCACCCCTGCACAGATCAGGCCCAACCCCGGGGGACACCGTAAGAACTGAGCACGTTGGCTAAACTTCTATCTTTGGCTACACACAATCGTCACTTGTGAGGGAGCTGAGGCACAGTGGCACACACAGCCGCGGCGCTCTCGACCGGGGCACCGGGACACTCGGGGGATAATTATGGCGAAACCGTCGACCAAAGGCGCAGTAAATTAGCTCGCCAGAGAAATTAACGTGTCGCTTCCCCAGTGCCAGACTGGTAACCCTCGTCCGGCACATTCTGACGGTGACGGGCCGAGGGTGCGGTGCCGGTTCCTTCGGCCCATAAAGATGAAGCAGCAGCATCTAGCGATCGTCAAGGGCGGATGATGGATGTCGCAGGCAATAATCGCGACGAGGCTGATGAACCCTTTGAAACGCCAGATGCCCAGATCAAGGGCCGTTCGCACGAGTTCGTCTCGAGTGCCCTCTGATTCCCTGGTGCTCCGAGCCCCGTCCCGCCCCCGGACATCATAGCTAATTTGCGACCTTTTTGTCAACGAATCGGCCACATGCAAGAGCCGCCGCGGCGTTCGTCCTACGGTACCTACCATCGCTAAGATATGCTTGGGTGCTTGCTTGACAGGACCAGGTCCAGGTCGTCCCTTATCTACGGAGTACCACCATCCCCGGTTTCCTCGTCCCGACTATAGGTCATTTCCCCGAGCCAAGAGCAGCATAAGGCATAGACAGATGGGCGAGAAGTATTACTTTATTGAGACTTCGCTCACGTCTCGAGAGCTGCCCCTAATTTCAAGCTGAACCTGCGTCTCCACCCGCCCTCAACGTCAAAATCATGCGCATGAGATGGCATGAGATGGCATGAAAAGCAGCTGAATCATCTCATCTACAAGAATAGGTGATAACCTAACGGCCCTCGCATAGCTTTCCAAAGAATACAACTCGTGAATTAGACAGCGACCCGCCATCCGAATGCAACAGTCTGAGCTTGTTTCAGTACCTCTTCTCATGTGGCTGCCACGCGGTGAAGCGACCCATCCCTGCCGTGTTGGGTAACGCTTGCGGATGCAGGCAGTTGCCTGGACTCTGGCTCTTGCTGATCTCCCTGTAATCGCTTTCCACGCGACTGAGCAAGACTTCGTAAGCATGGGAACTACTTCTCCGGCGGCACAGCAGCATTCGATCGACTCAGAAGCTCCGGCATCCGGCTGAGCTCTCATTTGGCTCATTTTATTACAGTTCTAAGAACCCCTAGCAAGACTACAGTCCAAGGCTAACACGATAATGACTGCTTGCAGTTGTATACTGGACGCCTAATAGGCGGTTCGGGTGACACCATCAAAAAGCCGCCGCGTGGCGAGAGTGCTGCTAGTTCTCAATCATACCTACCTTTCTCAGTCAGCCTATACGAGCCTCCTAATTTCACTGGGGCAAACATGTCAGTAGGTGTCCATCGCTCGGCCGAATAATAACGCGGCCACGGCTTATTAAAGAAGTCAAGAGCCCCTTGGGACCAGATATAGATTCCGTTCAAGATATGAACCGAACGACGCTATGAAACAATCAATTGGCCTGCATCCTCGGATGTACAGGCCAGTAAGTTGCTTTGCAGGACTGGGGGCCACTTTACCCAGCGCTTGCTGCTAAAGCGTAAGTAGAAAGTGCATGTCATGGACATACATACGATCAACGGAAGTGGGGGCCGGAAATCTGCGGTGGATAAGATAAATAGGATTTCAGCTGGTATGGCGGTCAGGAGGCAGCGCTGCGGCACGAGCAATCATAAGTTTTCGGACCTCACAGGCCTTCAGAGGAGTGGTTGATTTGCAAGAGTCCGACAATGCTGAACATGAGTCGTTGTGCGATGGATTCTTTTCTGGCAATGCCGTCCTTCCCAGTCTCCCCGTGTACTCTGCCCGTGTACTCCGCACAGAGTGCGGACGTGGTGCAATGGGGGCATGGAAGCGTTGACTGAGGTACCTTACCTAAGCGATTCGTAGAAGTTTCTCACCTTCTATTTTGCGGTGAGCAATGTCAAAGTTTTGTCCCGATTGTGAACTCGGCTAGGCCTGGTTAGTTTAGCCTTCCCCAGCTCGAACGGCGTTGCTATGGCGCTTCACAGTCCTCACATCACGGTCGACCTCACGCAGCCTAGCATCGAATCACTCGCAGATTGCAGTCGCATTTCTACGCGATCAAATGCTTGACTCTTCACGAGCACCCGTACCGTTCTCGATCTCGTGAATCTTGAAACCTGCGAGTTATCCACTTCTGTTGGCTACCGCAAACTCCACGTTCACACCGAACCCTGAAATGTGCCTTAATCCCTCGACATCGGATCATCGAAGTTGGGCCTGACGGTGTGACTACAACTTTGGCATGGAAGACCCTCCATCCGGTGAGAATGCTTCCAGCAGCGTGGCATCGCCGTTTCCTGCGGACTCAGAACAACGGAATCCTCCGGTCGCTCTGCCAGAAACATGCGATTCCTCGGAACCGGCCAGCAGTAGCGCCATCGGTAAGCCGGCAACTGGACCTCAAAACAGCATCGTCCTAGAAGTTGAAGATGGCATGAGGAATAGCCCAACTGCTGTCCAAAAGGGCAAGCAGGTAATCGTGCCCTCTGACGTCAGCCGCAGGAGACCTCTTAAGCTTCTGGATCTCCCTGTGGACATCTTGAAGGAAATCATCAAAGAGGTTAGCATTCTTAGTATCACTCAGTGTCTATCCGCAATCTAATACTATGCTCGTAGGTCACACATACAAATGACCTTACATCGCTTGCTCTCTGTCACTCAGCATTGCATAACCTTGCGATACCTCATATATATTCCCGATTTGATATAGTCTGGCCTGATGAAACGAGTCACTCAGAACCGCGGACGGGTGTCGATGCGCTCACGTATGGGCTTTCCACGCTGGTGATGGCCGAGGATGTGTTTGGAGAGGCGGCATGGCAAAGAACAGGAAATCTTGTCCCTAAGAAACGCCGAAGAGGAAATCGTTACGCCCAATATACACGTAAATTTTCTCTTGGGAATGGGCCCCGACCATGGGTTCAGGAATATCTCATCTCGAAGGAGGGCGGTAAAATGCTCGGAACACTCGTTGCGCTTTCGGTGGCTCGTATGCGGAATTTGGAGACATTCATCTGGGATATGCCCACCGGCATTTTGAGAGATGTCTGGTTAGCATTGTCCTCTCTTGGCGACCGCGACGATGGTCAAGAATGTCGTCTGGAACGGTTGTGGGTTCGATGGCACGACAACCGTTTTCCGATAGGAAACGAGTCTGCTACTTCCACTAATACCCAACCTCCGGTTCCGTTGGGAGGTATTCCACCCCCGCCAAATGCTACCCATGCCAGCGGAAACGCTACATCCCATATGCCCAATGCTGCTCTCTCGGTACACCAAACCATCCCTTCATTACCGGCCTTGGATCGTGTGGAGCATCCGACGTTTTCTGTTTTGCCACCCCTGAAAAGTCTCAGCGTGCTTGATATAGATGAGCTCTCGTATCTTGACGAAATGAGTATTCTGATAGGAGAATCAAAGACTCGATTGAGGGAGCTTCGAGTAGGAATCGCGGGACACGCTCAGCATCAGGACTGGGTCACTGCGTGGGAAGGCGATGTACAGCAATTGGACGAACCAAGTTCTGTCGGAAGTCGAACCAGCGAGAAACGGCTCGGTGGCGTCCTCGGAATTCTAGTTGGTCGTGTACATGACCTTCGGAAGAAGCCAAATCCCGTCGACCGACTGGCGAAACCTTCTGGGGAAGGAGATCAGGGCTCTGCCACATCCGCAGGACCCTCCCAAATTCCAACCAAAGATAAGGAGCCGACTGAGGCTGACACCTCGATTGCAATACTTCCGGGCGAGACTTCTGCCGTTCCTGATGTGCATCCTAAGCCTTGCGATAGCGATGGACACGACGAGCAATCAAACGTGCCTTATTCAACAGCAGAAAATCTCCTGGATGATGGCATGACCACCGACTCAGGTCCGTCAATAATGACGCCGGAGAGCTTAAGTGTTGAGCAGAAATCAAACGCAGACCCTTCCCCTACAGGTCTATCTCATGACCTGAATGTGGCTAAAGCTTTGGATGATGTTCCGCTGAAGGTTGGGAAACCGACAAATTCGTCAGCCAAACTTCAATTGGAGATTCTCGAGCTTGAGCGTGTGCCTCTTGCGGTGCCAGTCCTGCACAAGGCTTTCGACTGGAGCAAACTTACAAGTCTGACCCTACTTCATTGTTACAACCATGAGCAGCTCTGGAAAACGTTGCGAAGGACATTCTCTCCATTTGCTGGATCGAAGGGAGAGGAAGTCTCAGGCCCTAGAGGGGAATTTAGAGATGGGCGCAGACACTCCAGATCTGGACCCACCTCAAGTCCTAATTACGTATTGAATTTGAAGAAAATACACACGAATGCGGTCTCGTCGTCTTTAATAGCATTCATTAAAGAAACGCTTGCACCAAATAGTCTGGAAGTCCTTTTTCTGCAAGAGGCGCGCTCCTACAATTCGAACGTTGCTATTGATGCAATCTACCGTGGCGCACTCCGGAGACATCGCTCAAGTCTCCGCAAACTGCTTATCGACAGCAGTGAAAAAGGCTCTGATGGCCACGACACAGGAAGCCATCGTTGGAAGAGATGGATTCTTAATCGCGAAATCTTAGGGTATATCACAAGTGGACGAATGAATAGTCTCAGGGAGTTGGGTGTGGCCATCGATTACAAGGATTGGGTATGTACTCTGCCAGAGTAGCGCGATATCGTGTACGACTAACGCATCTCCAGCATTTCTTCCTTCAGCGACTTCCCCAGATCCCACACCTAAGATCCCTATACATTCCTTACGTGCTAGATAATGTTCACACCGACGCCGATGGTTCACCTAAAGAACTTGCGCTACAGATCGTGGATATCGTCACGCTCCGTCCTGAAATCGAGCTTTGCTATATGGGTATTATGAAGAAATGCTTTGAGATTTTAGAGAACAAACGTCCTGACTACGATCTCCGGGGAGATGCCAATGCCCTTTTGGGTGAAGGCGGTGCCGGAGGATCAGTGACTATTGATATGCCATCAGGTGCTGATGGTTCAGCAAGTGATGATGACGATGAGGACGAGGACGAAGACGAAGATGACGATGATCTCGATGGAGGCCTCGCTGGAGATGGGGACGAGACCGAATCGGATGCTTCGGAGGAGACCCCCACAGACTCTGAAGACGAAGACTCTTACAGTATAGTGGATGACCGAACAGGACCGAAGCTTCGACTCCGAGAGATTTTGTTTTACGATGATAAAGTAGCAATCTTCAAGGCTCGGCACGGACGACTTTAATGACCTATGTAATCTCCGATGGCTCTCGGCTTTGACTGGCGTTCTGGAAACTGGCAACTGAGCTAGGCGGGTATGCTATGTAAGCGGAAGGCAGGGAAGGGCATTAGCTTTAATCCGGATGGCGTGGTTTGGCCGCGATTACCCATATAAGAGGTACCTTAGGAAATTGGGATTCACGTGATGACGCGCGTTAGCGCGCTTACCTACCCACCTTACCTACCTAGATAGCACTTGAATCGAATATTTGCGATCACAACTCCTGCAGTGCACACAAACTTCTAATGGGACGACTTGTCCATACATTTGAATACTTGTCAATACGGCCAAGCGATTTGACGAAGTTGCCGTGGCCAAACCTTTCGCCATTACATGCGCTAAACACGAGTCTTCTACTCAAGTTGCGTTCCCGCTAGCTTCACGTGCGTTACCTCAAAACCCACCTCTGTATTTGACCGGAGTCAGACGCAGAGGGACTCTGGAAGTAATGTCGGATCGCCGAGCTTAGCGGATGACGCTGCCATGGCAGAAAGGAAAAAGATATCCGCTGAGCAAAAACGTGTCTTCTCCTCAATATTCCCATCACCGGCTCTTATCCACACTACGCCAACGCCGATCGCTACTCCGCTAGTAGGATCTTCGGAAGCAGGACAACCCTTCGGAGGGCTATCGGAAAGCGGCAGTGGCTCTTCGTTTTCAGGGAACGCAGATGTACAGCGAAGCAACGCTTGGAGCAACGCCACCAGATTCTTGACCTTGCCATCGCACAGTCCAAGGGTTTGTGACCAATCTACATGCCGGGAAGATGTCTGGCATCCTCAAAAGCGCGCTAATGCAGACGTCACTCGAGAAATTGCATTCGTGTGCTTGGGAGATCTAACAGCGGATAACGCAAATAGCGGAGAGACGCTGGTAAGTCTTTTCTCCCCGCTGCGCTATACCTGGTGCACAGTGTGAGATACTGAGACGAGTTCAGATCGATTGGTACAGTCAAGAGGTTCGGAATCATTTTAGCAGCTACATGCAAGCAGACTTGAAGCGTGAGTGGGATGTGGTATGTCTTTCTCAAGTTTTTGGATACATCATGCTCACCGACATAGCAAATACGGGAATCTGAAAGCATTGCTACTCTAACATCGACCGTCAGTCATCTACGCATTGTGCAAGAGGCGTATTTAGCCCCTCTAGACCTCGTTAAGTCCTGTCTTCAACGTACACAGGCCACAGATATCTCTCGCATAGAGCAATATGCCAGAAGAGCTCAGGCAAAAGTCCGTGGTGATCTCCAAACGCTATTCGATCAAATCTTGCCAACCCCCCGATTCTACAACACGTTAACTTATGCAATTTATTGTGCTGTCTCAGAATATTCTTCCGACTACAAGGTTGATGCTGTCCAGGGCACTAACCTCGAGAACTTGGGACAGAAGTATGAAGAACTTGCCGAAATTCTTGATGGTCTCCACTACGCGGGCCTTGGGGGCGACAAAGCTCAGAAAGCTCTGGTTCGTGCTCTGGATCGTTTCCTCATCCATCACATCGACAGTAGGGATGTCGCTGTGGATTGGCTCGGGAAAAATCCGGTGATAGAACCATTGAGAAAATGGATCAATGACTGTTTTGGGCCTTTCGGGTGTTGGGCTTTGTTTAAACTAGAGTCGGAAGAAAATTTCTTAGATACGTCCGAGCCTCGAGAGACGCAGGCAATAGAGACACGGTATTGGCAAGAAATCGCGATCGGCCGGCTTGGGACGTCAAGAACTATGGTACTCTTCGAATATGTCAAACGATGGGATCAGTCCATGGGAGCCATACGTGATCTTAAAGTAAGTACTTGATCACTGAATAATTCTATCCAGTTGCTCATCAATGGATAGGACTATGTTAGTACAGCAGCCGGCAGGTTTCACGTCACAAAGATATTCACGGACCAACTCCGTGGTCGTCTGTTGATCCCGGCCATTGCAACATCAGACATCCTCAACATCTACATTTCCGTGATCAAAGTCTTTATTGAGCTAGACTCGAAGGGAGTACTTTTGGGCCGCATTGCACGACCGATTCGATCCTACTTACAGCAACGCGAGGACACGGTTCGGGTTGTTGTGGAGAGTTGCCTAGCCGACCTCAATGGAGACGGTGATCGTATGAACACTGCAAATCATGTGTGCACTGGCATCGTCGTGGAAATGAATAATGCCGTCTATACCCACAACTCTGAAGATCATGACCTTGATTGGGAAGACCTGGATTGGGTACCCGAACCACTCGATGCGGAACCTGGATACCGAACAGTCAAGTCAGATGACGTATTGTCGCACCTTTTGACTCTTTTCGACCGTGAAGAATTGATCAAGGAATTGCAGACGATTCTAGCCGACCACCTCCTCCGAAGCGAACACAGCGAGTATGAGAAAGAGATTCGGCTTGTGGAGCTCCTCAAGGCTCGCTTTGGCGATGACAAACTTCAAGCATGTGAAGTGATGCTCAAGGACATGCAAGATTCCAAGCGCATCTCGGCCAGCATCAATGGACAAAACGAAGAAGCCTTCACTCTTCCGAAGTTCTCTACCAATTTCCACACGAAAATCCTTTCAAGTTTCTTCTGGCCTTCTCTCCGTCAAGACGAATTCCGCGCTCCCCGAGACATCAAGACCCTTCGAAAAGCTTATGCCGAGCGTTTCGAAAGCATCAAAGCTAATCGAAGACTTGAATGGCTTGAGGCACAAGGCCGTGTGACAGTCAATCTGGAATTTGAAGATCGCAACGTCACGGAGCACAACGTGCTAACATACCAAGCTACCATCATTGAGGCGTTCCAGGGAACGATGGCGGAAGTGGGAGGTATCCCAGTGACGAGGACTGTGGAGGTGCTGGTGGATGTTCTTGAGATGGACGAACCTTTGGTACGGAGTGCGATCATGTTCTGGGTGGGTAAGCTCGTTCTTAGAGAAGTTGCGCCAGACACCTTTGCCGTACTCGAACGACTCGATGGAGCCGTAGAGAATGTCGACGTTGCTTTAGCTGCTGCCCATGCCGCCGCTATGGAGGATACTGACATGGGCGCGGTTAAGAGCCAGCAAGACCGATTTGGGGAGAATAAAGAGGTTTATACCCAATTCGTGACTATGATGCTGATGAACCAGGGCAACAAGCCTACGGCACAGATACATGTGATGATGAAGATGATGCTGCCAGATGGCTTCCCATTCAGTGAGGAAGACTTGCGGGACTTTTTGAATGATCTGGTAGATCAGGGGTCACTTGTCAAGGCTGGGGTGGACGTCTTTGGGATTAAAAGATGAGAAAATGACGCGCATGAGCATAACGTGGTGTATGTCATCTGGAAGTATAATCAGAACTCAATAGAAGTATCGCATACTTCAATTCTAATTCATCTCTATCTTCTCAATCATGTTTCCTCCGAGCCTAGCAATGTCACCTAAGATACTGTCTTTGTTGATTTCCACATCTCCCACATCGTCGCCATCCCTATGAAGAGGCAATGACGAATAATCTAAATGAACTTTCCATTTCCTCTTCGCGGTGTGCGGATCCCATAAGCCCGCGATTACATCCTCTCTATACCCATCATAGAAAAATACCACCGCATCTCCGTACACCTCCTCCAACTCCAAAAGAAAGGCCCCAACGGGATCGAATCCCACCTTTTCTGGCTCCACCTTCCTCTGCAGCCTCAAATTCTTAAATTCTCCACCGTTACTGCTCTCCCTATTCCTCCTCCCCGCCCGCGTAAACTCTTTCTTTATCCTCACCACAAAATCATACTCGCCCAGTGCTCTCACAAACAACCTCTCCGGGTCCAGTCTGTACCCCTCCCTCTCCACAACCTCCATCGCCGCCCTCGCCAGCCCTACCATCCTCCCCAACACCACCTTTCTCGGCCTCCACTCAGTCCACTCCGTCCCCTCACGATTCACATCACTCGCCACAAACGCCGCCACCCGGTTCATCGCCGGGTCGACCTTCCTCCACGCCTCAAACCTCACCGCAATCTGCCTCCGATCCTCAGCCGTCATCCCTCCGCCCCGCCGACTACTCCCCTGGCCTCCTCTCTCCCCCTCCTGCGCCTCCACCTCCTCCGCAGCAGAAAACTCGACGACCCACGGCTCAGCGCGCCAGTCCCAGCGCGCGAGGAAGAACAGCGTGCGCTGGAAGCCCATCGCGGCGCTGCTCGGGACATCCCAGGGCCAGGGAGCCGTAAAGGCGCGGGCAGCGAGGAGATCGATGAGCGGGGAAGGGAAATGCGGGGTCAGCAGGTGGGAGGCGAGCCAGAGGTGGAGCAGGCGGATGGTGGGGGAGAGGGCGGGGAAGCGGAAGCAGGCGGTTTGGAGGGCGGTGGTGTGGGCGGGGAGGGCGAGGAAGGCGCGTTTGTGGGAGGCGAGGGCGTAGGCGAGCGATTCTTTGGTTTTTGAGGGGAGGAGAGAAGAGGAGGAGGGGGAGTGTAGGCGGGTGGAGAGGAGGTGGTGTTCGCGGTCGTGGTGGATGCGCAGGCGGAAGGAGTGGCCGGTTGGGTAGGTGATGTCGAGGAAGGCGCAGTTGGTGTAGGGTTGTTGGCTGTTTTCGAGGCCGAGGCGAGCGATTATGGAGGGGTGGGAGGTGGTGAGGAGGGAGGAGAGTTTGAGCAGGAAGGCGATTTTGACGCGTTGGATAGCTTCGAGGTCGTCAGGCCATCGTCCAGAGCCTTCGAATTGGATGATGACACTGGCAGGAGACGTCATTTGCTTGGTGGAGCCGTAAAGAGGGGGGTCGATCGAGCTATAACGCAATTGTGAATCGGTGGCCGTGATCTGGCGAATCGCCAATGGAAGGCTGTCAAGTCCGCGAATATCATTTGAAAGAGTCTCGAAGGCTGTCATTATTCCTTTGAAGGCAGTTGTAGTTTGCTGCTCCCCACCAGGGACTTTACGTGCAAGTTCGGTGCCATGATAGATCGTGGACTCCGCAACCTCGACACCCATGTGACGGGTCAGCACATGCCTGACGATTTGCTCTGTTATTGACACATTGCCTTTACTCGACCACACGAGACTTTCCCGGACACTTCCATCTTTGAACCGTCTTAACTCTGCCTTATCGCCCCAAAACTGGCGGAATCTAGCAGATCCCTCAGGATCTTCGGCCAGTGGTCCATGGTCAATAAGGCGATTGACGTTTATCGGATTGAAGACCAGACCGATCTGAGTACCGCTGTCTTCGTTCGTCCGTCGGGGTATGTCCTCAAGAATCCATGCTGGAAGCTGATCCGCTTGAGAAGATACGCCAACCTTAATTAGAGATACACGGTCACCAAGACTTCGTGACATAATTGAATAGACTTGATCGAGGTCGGAAGGTCCAGGACGTAGCTCGAGAACGGCATCGTAGCGAAGAGCAGGGATATCATTCTTCAAGATAAAGGCGGCCTCAAATGGATTCTCTTTACTATCTCCAAACATTTTTATCGTGGTACGAGCTTCGTAACGGAATGCCTTGTAAGACGAAGAATCCATCTTGTACAAGATGTTCATTCCCCTGAGTCCATCAAGAAACATCGGGCACGTGCTACGAGTTGGCATTGCGCCATCTGAACATTGGTACCAAATGGGCTGCTTCGTCAAATCTCGTGAAGCCAGAAATTGCAGAGTAGCTCTGAACAGTTGGAAGCTATCGAACCCATGAGAAAACTTTGTGATGCCACGCGGAAGATCGTCCTGGAGAAGAATCGCCATCAGTGCTGCCCATTCGAAATTGCCGAAGCCTCCCGTAGCTATGGAGCTTCCGAAGCCGCGCTGTCGAAGCCAGGTTCGTCCAAGCAAGCACGCGTCCTTGAAGAAATCGGATTTTACGGATGCAGAATGGATAAGCTTAAGGTATGGAAGTATTGCAGCGTCTAACCGGAGTGAGGCATTGTAGAAAGGCGTCGAATCATTGTCACCCCGGATGCATTTCTTGTTTGGCATAGTCCTGCTTATTGCAAATAGGGTATCAGGAGCAGAAGGAATGATCCGAATCACATAATTTGCTCCGAAACGCTGTTGCGCACCATGTTCGGTCCGTGGTTTAGCAATAAGCACGGGAAGGAGTGTGTTACCATGTAAGTGTTGAAATCGCAGTGACAGGTTTCCATCATCTGCTTTCCGTATACCCGCTGCCAGGGAAGCAAGATAGTATGCTCGCCGATAGAAGTATCGAAAGTCCAGATAATCTTTGTCTTGGAACAAAAGCGATGGCATCAACACCACCAGATCGATTACGGTGTGGTCAAGTGCGGACTCGATCTTGAGTGCGTAGCTGCCGACAACATTTATAGCCGCTGGTTTGGCATATTGCAATTTATACTGCGTATCTCGACCTGGTCTTGGGTCAGGAAACGGTACCCTAACCTTATTGAACTTCATCAGTTCTTCCTCTGCTTGCAAAATCGGCAAAGAATCACTGTTGGGTATATTCTCAATTATTCCCTTTAGAGACTTTAGAGTTGATTCTGCTGTCGCTTCAGTTTTTCCATGGGATGGTCGTATTTGATCGAGAAGTTCTTCTATTTGAAGCTTCAATACATTCGAACCGGGATTGCCTGCCAAATGAAGAGTTCTGATTGCGCGCTTCTCAACTTTTCTCGACATGGAATTTGACCTATCCCCAACGTGCCGTACAGTATGTCGCGGTCGGATATCTGCATGGCCAATACTATCGGTAGCCTTGCCTTGGACAGTGCCTAACTGTTCGATATCCTCTGCCGTTGTATTCTCATTATCTTTATCCACGTCCTCACTGATGTGCTCATCTGCCGAATCATTGTCGTCCTCAAGAATTTCTGGTGGCGCATCTCTTTCGGAAAATCCGTCAAGTGCGTATCCATCGACATTAATACCCGATGACGTCTCAGCGTCTTCATTACTTTCATTTTCATCGTCTCCGCAGCTTGTACCTTCCTGCTCTCCTTCATTGGGCTCTGGGGAAAATCCAGACCAAATGTCGTCTTCATCATCGGTTGGCGAATGGCTGAGCTTCCGCTTTTTCGGCACCGGCAAAGGCATGGGTTTGGTGACAGGGCAGAGGCTCGCAAGGTGTCGTAGATGTAGCACCGGCGACAAAAAAAAAAGCTCTGGGCAATTGGTAGCGATGCGACACAAGCGTGAAACGGCACGGCGTCGGGTTGACGCAGGGTCTAGTTATCGATAAGCCTATTATCTCTCATCACCAATCAGAAACGGGTGTTTTACTGCTGCGCCGACACCGGTGTCACCGGCGGGATGAACAATTGCATTCATGCCTCCATCTAGAAATTTTCTTCCACCTACTGAATCTTACATCTGCAGGGAAATATGAATGCTTCTTCAACTATGACCGAACAGGCCGTAGGAGAGACCATACCAGCCTTGACAGCTCACGTATTTACCTCTTCACCTACTTGGCCGCGTATTTGCAGACTAATTACAAGTGCAGGCGGTCAGCGTTTCATTGCCCACCTGGAGTGCCAATGTTGGCTATGAAGAGGGAGAAGAATGGGTTGTTAGCAAAATGAAGACAGGATATCCACGATTCTTCATCAATAAGTCCATTCAGCGATTTGCCGAAGCAATTGTAAAGAGACATGGAATTCCAGGGGAGAAGGCCATGCTAGTACCATCACGCGCCGTTGCAAACAGATGCTTGGCCTTCATTCAATCCCAAAATGCTTCGCTGGAATCATCGAAATTTCGAATCTTGGACTTCGTCCCAGACCCCACGAAGTTTAAGACTGATTCCTCAACCAACGTCCTACCCAGAGTAACCGCTGTCATATACCCAGAGCAATGCTTCCCAGCCGCAAAGACATTTTGGCAACATTCTGGTGATGGAATATCAAGTCGGAGGGCAGAGTATTGTCACAAAGCGTTCCTGGAAGGCACACTTGTGGAAAGAGGACATGCCGAGGACTCACTGCGGATGTACAAAGGGCCAAAGAGATATCAGAAGCATCCATCAGCAGACCTCAAGGAAACTATAGGAGGCAAGTCCAACGGAGATATCAATGGCACGGGTGATGGCCAGGAGCATATCCAATTTGTGGAAGAGCGATTTGGACGGAACTTGGACGTCGCACGCTCAAATAATGCCAAGACTGCAGTGCGACGACGGATCGCAGGCTCACTGACAGCTAACGTAGAGCCTGAGGCAGCGTTGGATTTACCACCCGATGAAGGAAGAAAGCGGAATGTTGAAGGGTTTTCGGAAGACGATGTCTACTTATACTCCTGCGGAATGAGTGCTATCTATAACTCACATCGGTCGATGATGAAAGCTAAAGGCCAAATGAAGAGCATAGAATTTGGGTTTCCGTATATTGATACCCTCAAAGTCTTGGAAAAGTTTGGGCCTGGGTGTCTTTTCTATGGGCATGGCGAATCCTCGGACTTGGATGATCTCGAGAAGCGGTTGGAGAACGGTGAAAGATATCTTGCATTATTTTGCGAATTTCCAGGCAATCCTTTGTTGAAAAGCCCCGATTTGCAGCGAATACGACGGCTGGCGGACAAGTACGACTTTGGCGTCGTCATTGACGAGACAATTGGCAATTTTCTGAATGTGCATGTCTTGCCATACGCCGACGTCGTTGTCACGAGCCTAACCAAAATTTTCAGCGGAGATAGCAACGTGATGGGCGGCGCTGCAATACTGAATCCCAAGGGAAAATACTACGACTTACTCAAACAGACCTGGCAGCACGAATATGAAGACAATTACTGGCCGGAAGATGCCATATTCCTAGAGCGCAACAGTCGCGACTTTGTCTCAAGAATAGACAGAATCAATGACAATGCAGAAGTCATCTGCGATACTCTGCGCCAACACCCACGAAGTAGGATTAAACATTTTTCATGTTACTTGGAAGGCTTGACCTGTACTAACATTCTCTGCAGTAAAGCAGGTTAACTACCCAAAATATTCTCACACTCGCCCATTTTATGATGCATGCCGTACTCCTACTGGTGGCTATGGCGGTCTCCTTTCCTGTACCTTCTATTCACTACCTGAAGCCATCTCTTTCTATGATAACCTTGACACCGAAAAGGGTCCATCCCTGGGCACGAACTTTACGCTTGCCAGCCCCTTTGTGATTCTGGCGCATTACAATGAGCTTGATTGGGCGGAATCGTATGGCGCAGAGAGGAATTTGGTCAGATTTAGTGTTGGATTGGAGGAGGCCGGAGAGTTGGTCGGAAAGTTTACAAAGGCATTGGCAGCAATGGAGCAGGTGAAAGTTTGAGTTTGTGATAGTTTCAAGGAACAACAAGGATATGCGATACTTTTGACGCTGAGACACGCAATCTCGACCTGCACGGCTTACGGAATGCGAAGCATGAGATGAAGCATGAAGAAAATAGATGACGAATTCCCGGTCTCTGTGCACCAGCGTGCGACCCAAGGGATCAATATTCAAACGTGGTCTTCAGGGCTCGGTACCTCGTCGCATGCAATATACTGTGTTAGGAAAGTACTCCGTACGATTGGCAGGATGTTCCCTGATACGTCATGTCTGTGCTTCCAGTATGATCCCTCCGTAACGAATCCGACATCGCAAAGTCCAAGGCCACGTGAAGTTAGTAGACCCGCTATAAAGTCAGTGCTTCATTAAGGGTCTGGAGATGAGAATGAGCCATGTTGTTGTCACACGATGCTCTTCGGCATCGTAAGTTTTCCTCGGGCAACCTAATTGAGGCTAATATGGATGAGACACTACGAAGACAAACAAGGAGAGATCTGACGACTGCGTATGGCAATTGGCCGGTGCATACGCGATGAATATTCATTTAGCCTCAGACTTCTCTCACCACGAGACCTATGACCACGGTGGATATGGTTGGTGGTTGGGTGTTCCTCAAGACCCTTCTCCACCCCCTTATCGTTCTTGCTGTCAGCTTCGCTTCGAGGGCGGTGGAGCCAAACTTTCGGATGGAGCGTTGCACACCGGCCATCCACAAAGACGTTGGCAGTGGAGCTTACCTCTGTGCCTCTTCAGACATGCATGCAGCACGGCTTCGGATAAGACCCTGCGGCTGCGCTAAAGCCCTCCTTGGGAAAACACTGCGTGATGATCAGGCGTCAAGTCATGGCACTCTCGTCCTATAACCTCGGGCAGCCCTTGGGGATAGCCGAGTCGCAATTGACCCGAAGCTCGGCTGGGGTTAATCTAGAGTGAGGCAAGGTGCAAGCCCGTCACACTCGGGCATCAATGGCACGAATCTATGTTTTTTCCAGAATCCTTCAAGTCTGTGCGTCGTAATATCCACCGACCCAGCACGGTGGGAGTGCTGGCGCGGAAATGTTCCCAGTAAGCCATGCGCAAGATCATCCCTCATTCCTGTCGTCGGTCAGATAAAGCGGGCCTGTCTATTGGCTGTTTCTCGATACACATCCTGGCCCGGGCGTAAGGCGATGATCAAAGGGGCGGCGGGAACATTCTCACCATTCTGGTGATTCTCACCCACCCTGCCCCATCTGTCTAACTTCCCGTCTTGTCACTATCTCTTAGGGCCGGTAAATGGCGAGCGGGAGCGACTGCTTCGTTTTCTGGTTCATAACTGCCGCTGTTGTGGCTGCTAATTCATAATGCATCCCCCTGAGGCCCTTCTGCGAGGTCGCTAATTGGGGATTCGGTGAAGAAGAAAAAAAGGTCTGAGGAGGGGCTTTATTACCTAGACGTTACGCTCTGACACGTGTGTCCTAGATTGCTTCTACTCTTCTTCCACGCGACCACTTTGTCGGCTTCCTTGGAGTCTGGACCTAATTCAATAGGGTACCGGCGCTTTTAGAACATCACCACTCCCACCACTCCCCCCCACGGCACCGTTAGCACTGCCACCCTTTCCACCTACTCTTCACACCACTTCCGCCACCTTCTCATCACATGCGCGCGATCATGGCTCTTTGACCGGCGACTCTAAGCGACAGTCTTGCGACCGAGATCTGATCGGCACAAGATGAACTTCATCGTGAGTCTCGCTAATTTTCCGTCTACGATTCAAGGTGGGGGAGGCGGCAACGGTATCGCCAGGCAGCATCGTTCGCTTGTGCAAAGGCCGCACCCTCTATCACCATTAGCCCTACAAGTGGAAGTCATTTACAAGGCTGACTCGATTCTCTTGCGCTTGATTAGTTCTCTCTCGCCCATTTTTGCGAATACCACGGCCCGACCTCCATTCTGTGCACCCAGATCCAACCCGTCACATGCTCGACCTGTGACCCTCCCCCGGATACGCCTCGATCATCCCGCTCGACTCCGTCCCCTCCGCAACGAGAATGGACCCCTTCTCTGGCCAGTGGGCGAGTCTTGAATACTGCCATCGAAACCCCTCCGACAAGCCCAGCGACAGCTAGCAGTCGAGATAATCCATACTTCCCCTCCTCTAGGAGCAGTCTAGAATCATACAGACGATACAGTGGGAGCTTTGAGTCCAAAGATGACACGTGCGCAAACTGCACATTCAATCTACCAGGGGACGTCAACCGGAGGCTGCCGGATGGCATGCCAGGGAGTCCCACCAAAGATGGGAAAGGCCGGCATGGAAGCCCTGTTCTACGGACCAGCGAAGGCCTCGTAGTTCCCGGCTGTGCTCTCAACACCGAAGACGAGTTCGACGACAGCAGCAGCCCCGAACTCGGCAGCACCACCGAATCCTCCGACACCGAACAACCGAAACCCCCCAAACCCCCGAAATCCACCACTTCCACCACCGCCGCCACCACCCTCCGCATCCCCTCCACCCTCGCCCGCTCCCACACCACCGCCTCCTCCTCCTCCACCTCCTCCTCCTCCGCCCTCTACACCACCCGCCAACACACCCACCGCCACACCATCGACTACGTCACCACGCGACAGCCCCCGTCCCCCACCGCATACACCCTCCTCCGCCGCTCCTGCATCAACACGCTGTCAGTGGAGAACCTACCGCGCGGCGCCTCGGCGGGCTTTCTCTTCTTCGGCGACGTCCACAAGGGCTACACGCTCGCCTACGTCTTCCGCGTGCCGGACCCGCGCGCCCGCGGCCGCCTGCGCACCTACGCCCTCCTCATGCTCGGCGGCCACGACGGCTGGCGCACTACCCTCGCTTACCGCGTCGTCACGCGCGCCTTCGAGAGCATGGCGGAGAAGATCGTCCGCATGGCGAATGAGGTCATCATGCGCGAGTTTAGCGAGAGCGCGCAGGCGCAGGGGGCGCGCTCGCAGGGTGGCTCGTCCCCGGAGATGCCGTATTCGGGGCCTCCGCCGCCGTCGAGGGGGAGTCTGGGGGGTGGGGCGATGGGAGGAGCAGCCGGAGGTGCGGACTCGGCGTATGGAGGGAGCGTGGTGAGTAATCGGAGTATCACGCCCGTGTCAAGCTTTCTGGTCGCGAAGAAGGTTGATCCGGATGGCTATCCCCGCGTATCGAGCGAGGCGATGAGTGCGAAGAGTTTGGCGGAGATTGTCGGGGATGAGAATATCTTCTTGGAGTTGCATGGTGCGTTTGTGAAACTCCTGGCGAGTTTGACTCGGGAGTTTGGATTATGACAGATATTGATGGGGGGATTCATGAATAATACGTGATGGTCCTGAAAAGGTGACGCCATGGACGGCGTGGACGCGGTGCTTGCTGTACCGCTTTTCTCCCAATTTTACGGGAGAGCATCGTATTTCGGTGGATTATTCGTGGGCTCGTCATTTTCATGTTTCGTACTGGGTTCATGCTCTCTTGTTTTACCGGCTGTACTATTATGTTGGCGCGTGTCTTGCTGCGTTCTAGCGATTCATTCCAACTGTGGTTCTTTCGCGGCGCGAGTTTGCGTCCTCTTACTTTCTGCTTCTCACTTCGCTTCACGGCTTACTTTCTTCGAGTGATACCCCTTGCTTGCTTCTCAGAGCGGCTCAATTGCTTTGAAATCACTAGAGATTTGTTTCAACTGCATGTTCTATGCTATCATCACATGGTCGTCCCATACGATAAGTATATAGATGTTCGTAGGGGACGCGGATGCTAGAGAGGAAAGATAGGTATTGAATATTAAGACAGTCGATGTTACACACATACTATCCTTGAATTTTTCTGAGAAGCGTACCTAGATTATCAGCTACTAGGAGAGTCGTGCAAGAGAATTAGAGACGAATCCCAAAATGATCAAGACTAAAAGCACAAACCCGTTTACGCGGAGCAACCACTCTTTTCGCAAGCCTGGCTTGCTAAATGTCCATTTGCTACGGATTTAAGGGATACAGGTATAAGATGCGTGGTTTTGTTGATGTCTTGATGAAATGGTTCCTAAACACGTCGACAAACCCCTCAGTCTTCCTGCAACACAAGCCTCAGCAGTCTGATGCTGGTGGGCCATTGACGATGTCGATACTGATAACGTCACAGGTTCATTCTATCCTTGATCGTGGCTGGAAGTTGTTGTCAGAAACGCAGGATATTTATTCCTGGCCTTTCGGCAAGGCAGGGAACAATTACTGGTGGAAGCATCCACTTGAGGTTATATGGCGGGCTTCATTAATAGAATCTCGGACTGTTTGGCAAGAATCGACGATGAGAAAGTCGAGCGATTTGGGCTATTCTTGGTGGATATTGTGTTCACCAATGTGTCCCGAGGGACTTTGCTGATCATCCAGACATGAATGGAAAAACTCATGAGTAATCGAGTACAATTCACATGAGAAAAAGCTGTATGATGGACTTTCCACTTGTTGTTTTTCAATTCGCTCAAGATGGCCTGTGTGCTCATTCATCGCGTCCCTGATTGCTACCACTCAGAGCCGAGACATAACAAGCTTAACTCTAATGCCCGATTCAAGCCGTAATTTCTAATCTGTGTATCCTTCGAGTGAATGTACTTGTTCTGCTTGGAGCGGAATCGTGGAGCCAAGAACGTCCATACAGAACGTGGTGATACATAGTGAGAAACGGTGACCGTCAGAATACCGTACAGATAGCGCACTCACAGACACATGGGTCCTCTATCCAAAGTTTCTTCCAGAACGTCTGCAAAAACAAGGATAATCCATGCAATTCACTAAGTTGGGAATCCGAGAGGGACCCTTTCCGAGACGGGCTTCTATTATTCTGTGATCCAAGGCACATCCATAGTACTCTTAGCTTTTCTGGTTGATGTCCATTTTTCTCATGCTATCAACGATTGCTTTTTGGAGCTTTCTCCCATCACTTCTTCGTATGCCGGTGGCGGAGTAGGCTGCCCTGTCACTAGTCTCTGGCTTCCTTCGAAGGGAGACACAACTGCGCTGTTCCTGACCTTACCCTTTAGCTCATGTTTCTTCCCTCCAATCTCGGCGACGATAGTAAATGCTAGTCGGTGACCAAGGGATATAGAGAAGCTTTGAAAGCTTGGACAAACGGTATCCGGAACCACTGCTCTTATCCTAAATAGCCATTTCAGCTGATCTTCCAGTTTTTCCGCTTGTCCATTCTCGCGGTCACATGCGAGTTCAAGTCTGTCCTCAACAAAGGACGAAAGTTCGTTTCGATAGCCGCGATCGTGGACCTTCCCTCCGAAAGAGACACGGGGGCCGCGATACATTGTCATAGATCGCAGTTGGAGGCGCGTGAGTTCAAAATGAACAACGCATATCTCAGGCATTGGTTCAGGGGTGTCCTCGAAAACTAGTGCGCAGAAGATACTGAACGGTTCGCCTGGAACGATTTCTGACGACAGACTGGACTTCAAAGTTATTTTGTATTTGAGTGCATCTGACGAAAACGTGTCATTAAGTCTAGTTCGCAAGCTCCTCTTTTCTGATAGCAGACGACTTGCGGGAAGATCGAATGTCCGTACAAACTCTTGGAGTGGCAGTCGATAGAGTCGTGGCCTTCTGAAGGGTACGAACCTAATACGTTCTATACCGACGAGATCTGGGTGCTTTCTTTCCGCCGTACAGATAACGTGAGCTTCAACAGAATAGACAATTGAGCACTTGCGACTAGTTGAGCGCTCATGATCAAAGTTCGGGGGTAAGAGGTGCCGACACGAAAGCCATGCTCCCAAGTCATCCGTCGCTTGTCTATACGGGAATGTACGGTCGTTGTCAGTCATCGAAGGGAAGCTGTCGAACGAAAATGGCCAAACATGTCGTTGACCTCTCAAGCATGTCTTGTTGCCGACGAACAATGTTTGACGGAAGATGAACAGGGGCGTCTGGTCCTGGTAGCGGTACGTCGTCGTAGACGTCGTTGACGAGTTCACTCCTCCACGGGTACTAGTATCGTCATCTTCTATATAGGTATCATTATGGCCTTGCAGAGTGATCGTGACTTGCTCAACAAACTCCTCGACTGTACTTTGGAGAACCACACGGCCAGAGACTCTTGAGCCCGGATGGTAAAGATGCTGTGGAGGCTGATCCAGCTCTATTTGGACCAGAGCTTTGACATCATCCGAAGGTCTGAAGAGAGGCATGTTCTGAAGTCTTCTCTCGGGAAAGCGGTGTTGAAGCATCAGGAAACGTGCTCCTGTCAAGGCCCCGTCAGGGTAAGAGGCGTGAGGTGCTGAAGCACGACACAGCCTCGACAACCAACGGCAGGCACTGGCCCAAATCCCCAAGCCATGATCAAGTGACACGCGCCTCAGCTGAAAAGCGCACAGTCATAGATGCAGTGGCCTCTACCGTAGCGAAAGGTAAGACGGTGCTTCTCTTCGGTAGTGTTCCGACAGAGATAGGATACTCCGTTGCGAATTTGACGTCATCTGACCGCGAAAGCATCCATGAAATCGAAGGTGTGATGCGTAACACTACTCTGCAAATTAATACAGAGAATTGCCAGGCCATGCATTTGAGCGTGATAGTATTGATGATATCAAGAAGAAAATTCACTGAGATCAATTAAATGCATGGTCTCTTCGTCATTCTTGTGCAATCACGGCTTACTTTCAACCAGAGTAAAATTGAAGGGAACGAGGAGAACGACGAGGAACCGCTGAACGAGAGACGTAATGTTTCTGTGAATCTCTACGTCTCTACAACGTCTCTCCACACTTTCTCGCCTTCCTCCTCTATAGCTTTTACCAATCCCTCCACAGTACCTCGCCTTGTCTCAGAATTCACTACTACTCTCAAGAACAACCCCTTTTCTCCCGGTGCATAGTCAATCATGAATCCCCCCCTCATCAACCTTCGACATATATCTGAAGTTACCTTACTCATCTTCTTCTTCCCCTCGTTGCCTTCCACTAATGTCCCCTTCTTGGCGTAATAAAAGCAGACCTGTAGACATGGCGGCGGCTGTTCGCTGATCAAAGTCATATCTGAATGCTCCTGCACAAGCTTCGCAAGATACGCCGTAGTGTCGTATGCTCGTTCAACCATTGCTGCATACCCAGTACGGCCATAATACAGCCATCCCAGAAACATCTTCAGCGCTTCGCCTTTTCGGCCACACTGGGGCGTCAGCTCGGCCAAATCCCAAACCTCCCGCCCATCTTGCAATCCCTTCCCAGCTTTCTCCCCTTCCGCTTCCTCCTGCTCCACCACATTTCCCCCATCCTCATCCCCATGAAACAGATACCCAGCACTCACCTGATTCGCCTTATGCAACACCCGCACATCCCTCACCAGCAAAAACGAGCACGTCAGCGAAACCCCCAACATCTTATGCGGGTTCACCGCCACACTATCCGCCCTCTCCACCCCCTTCAGCTTCTCCTCCTTCAACCTCTCCGAAAACACCACTCCACCCCCCCAACTCGCATCGACATGCAACCACAACCCCTCCCTCGCACACACCTCCGCAATCCCCTCCACCTCATCAAACGACCCCATCACCGTCGTCCCCGCCGTCGCACACACAAAAAACGGCAACTCCCCCTCTTCCCTCGCCGCCTGCACCGCCTTCGCCAGCGCCGCCCCTGTCATTCGTCCCCCCGCATCAACAGGCACAGCGCGCACCGCGCCGTCACCGAGGCCTAGCAGGGACGCCGCCTTCGAGGTGGAGTAGTGCGCATGCGCGCTCGCGAACACGACGGGGCGCTTCGTGGCCCCGCCCTCGCCTGTGCCTTGCATGATGGTGCCGACGCCGGAGGACTTGCTGGACGGGAAGTGCGTGTTCCGCGCGGTGAGGAGGGCGAGGAGGTTGGAGGCGGAGCCGCCGGGTTGGGAGATGCCGCCGGCGTGTGGGTTCGAGGTGGGGTTGGCGGGGTGCGGGTGGGGAGGGTTGGTGGTGGAGGTGGTGGAGGCGGAGGGGGCGCGGTGCAGGCCGAAGAGCTGGGCGAGGTGGCGGGTGGTGTGTTTCTCGATGAGGGTGAGGGCGGGGGAGACGGAGTAGACGTGGACGTTGGTGTTGAGGGTTGCGAGGAGGAGTTCGGAGATGAGGCCGATCTGGGAGGATGGTTAGGAAGGGAAGGGGTTGAGGGGGTTTGGGTTGCATGATTAGGGACGGGGAGATTGGGAGTTGGAGAGTTGATGGTGAGGTATTGGTGGAAGGGATGAGGTGAGGGAAAGGGGATTATACATACAGCATTGTTTCCGTGGTACAATTTATCCATGAACCCCTGATCCCAAGTGTTGACTGAATACTGAAGGATCTGCTTGGCCATCGCCATTACACCTTCCTTCCCCTTGCCCTCGTCCGGTAATTCAAGATCCATCAGGCTCTGCAGCTTCTGCGGTGGATGGTGCTCTACAAGTGTAGTCCGTGGAGCACCACCAGAGACGACAGTGCCATGTCCAGAAGGTTTAGAATTGGCATCTGCATCGGCGGCTTTAACAAATGGGACGATGAGGTCTTGGATTGAACGCAGCAACTAGGTCTGATATGTGAGAAAATTGAGAAAGGCAAACTTTTAAAATTGGTGTAATCGCTTCGGCCAATATGCAGATTATGTACACTTTTGATGAATGAAAAAATAATAGACTTACGTCAGCAACCTCATCTGCGCGAGCAAGAGGAGGTTCGTCTTCATTGCTTGACGTAGCAGGACGAGAGGGTATCTTCGAATTAGACATCGCGGTCGTTCTTGAAAGAAAAAAGCTTGAACATGAATGAAGAATACAGAGTCTTCCAATAGTAGATTCGTAATCGTTTGTGTTTATGCAGTAATGATGTGAAGCAATGAAAGACTTCTTAGTGGAGGAAGGAATGAAAAGACGAGATGAAATAAGACAGATCTCAATGTCACGACATCATCAAGTCTTTGAAATCTTCACCGCCTTCGTCATCCCGGTGCGCCTTGTATGCTAATTCGTCCATCCTGATTCACTTCACTGCGGCGATCATTCTGGCTCCTCTTTCTGCCGCTTTCCGAGTCTTATCCTTTTGTGTGTTTTTGCTGCTGCATGTCTCTCTCTTGCCAGCTCAATCTTGGATTTGGCTTGTGGCCTTTCCTCTTCCTGCTGCTCTCCATCCGGGAAAGATTGAAATCTTTCGTTCCCAACAGTAGTACGAGAATGCCGAACCCAGTCGGCTCGCCGTCGCTTGTAGAGATCCATTTTCCAATTCCGCCACACTGCTCTTCCTATATGTGATTCTCGTAGAGATGCTTCATTCTCGGCCAACTCTTCAGCGACGCGCTCTCGTATAAAGGCAAGACCACGAGTACCTTCCCAAATGGCGTCAATAACGTGGGATGCCGATGAATCCAGTGCCATCTCGCCTATATTCCCATAAAATTGCTGTATGACTTTTCGGCGGAAGATGATTGATGCGTTTGGTGACGTGATAGCGGCTTGGAGGGCGCGCGATGCTGTAGGATCCTTGGCTATTTGGATGCAGCCTTCATTTCCCGCGCGGAGAAATGCGTCAAATACGAGGTCGCTCAATTGGCCTGGTACAGAAAGCATCGTTTGAGCAAGAAGAGATTCGTGCATTCGCTCGGATGGCGGTTCCAAAGACTTGGAATCTTTCTCTCCGTCAGCCACTGATGGTTTATCCACGTGAAGTAGTTTGGCAATGTCAAAGCCTTCGGGGCTTGCATATGCGCTTTCGAGATGGGCAGAAATCTCTGAAGTGTCACATCCCCTGATCAGACTCCTTTCAATTAGTACCCGAATAACCACAATGCGATTACGCTCCACCAAGTCCTCGATGTTAGGTGCCAGGGATTTCGCTGCATCTTGTAAATCGTCTTTACCTAGCCTTTCGAGAACCTTGCACACAACGTATCCTGCAACTTCGTTCCGTGCAAAAGTTGCCAATCTTTCTCGGAAAATCTCTTTGTAAAGGGCTTTGAATGTTCTTCCCGGCGCAAACGCGACAATTGTTTCAAGCAGACGAGAGCCTACTGGATCGTAAAGGATGCCGTTGATAAAAGAGGCGCTTTCCGTGCCTTCGATGATCGGCTCATCTGGCAGCAATTTCCGAATCAATGAATCTTCATTCTTTGCTCGCTGCTTCCCAAACTTGGTCAATTCTAGTTGCAATAGAAGCTGGAGTGTAGGATTGCCCGTGTGGTGGGTAGCGAGCACGCGAAGATAGTTTGTGTCGAGGCCCAGAACGGTATCTGATATTATCTTTCCAGCAGCGAGGGCAAATGATTCAGGTACCTTCCGCTCATCCAGATGTAGATTGGTCTCAGAAGAGAATCCATTGATTGATACTTTCTCTTTCCGTTTGCTTTTGACAATCGACGAACGTTCCGTCAGTGGCTCTCCAGAAAGTACGAGAAGCAGGACCCTCAAAGCATGAGATGCGAATCGATCCGTCATTAGATACCCGAGGTTTCCCTCGAGTTCGTTCAGCGTGTACAAGAATAGGTTTTCCATCGATTCCGTGACAGCGTTCGGATCAGCTGGGGGAGCGATACTCTTTTTGGAAGCAAGGAGAAGTTCTTGGGTGACAATCGGTGCGGACCGAATAAAGAGTGCTTCGCAACAGTGTGATGCAAATCGATGCTGAACCAGATGAAGGAAGCTGTGAGGGATTTAGCTGCAAACACTTATTTGTCTAGGTTTTTGCTTCGACTTACTGCCCGCTGAATTTCTGAAACAACATCTTGAGTTGGTCAGGGCCGGAAACTTGTATCAAGCGTTCCATTAGCCTTGAGCAAGACTGGCTGTTGGCAATTTTTAACTCTTTGCCATCGGCCTCGCGGTAGACGTTGTTCAGGAAGACATCACGTTCTTCGGCGTTAGGGAACTGATTGAGCTCGAGCATATCGTCTGCATGCTTGAAGTATTCTTGTTCTCTTTGATCCAGATTGCCGTAGAAAGGTGTTGCACTTGATCCAGCGACTCCATCTTCAGAAACTCCATTCCAGGGTTCAGCAAGTGGCACAAACTCTTGCTCCGTAAAAGATTTCACTTTCTTGGAATCAGGTTCGTCGTCAGCGTCTTCATCCTCGTGTTTGCGTTTCTTTTCTTGCGCACGACGACCACGTTTCTGATTCTCTCGTGGCATCGTGACTGATTTGGTGAATGTGGGGAATTTCGGGCATACGGAGAAAAATATAACGTAATGATGAAGAGAATTTTTCAACGCTGAGACTGTTCGCAGATTATGCAGATGCCGTCTAGTGAGTGTAGAAGGGGCCCTGGAGGTTCCTACAGTTCTCGTGCAGTGTCCGGGAGTGTGTCGGGGATAGGGTGGTAGAGTCGGCAGGGGAGAGGTGGGTTTGCGTATGTGGAGCCGGAGCGATTTAGAGGAAGGACTCGACGTCACGCAAGATCGGAGGATCCAGATCGTGGCAAGCAAAACCAGATCGTACCATTGCTAGGCCGCATCGACCGCCCGCTTAGCGGTGGCGTGAGATCTCAGCGGCAGCCTCCACTCTAGCTCGATTTCCTGTACCGAGCCGTACCCTATTTCAGCCAAGATCGCTCCCTACCGAGGAGCCGCTGCACGCACTGCCAACGTCTCTTAACTAGATGTGCTAACTAACCTGCTAATCCCAAGAGTCGCTCTTTGCCCGACACGTCTGCCGGCAACTTCCAATTCTCGTACTAGCCGCTCATTGAGTCGGCATATTGAGCCAAAGTGTGTCTACACCCCATTGGGCTCACCTGGGCTCATGTCAGCAAGGGACCCCATCCCTATTTCGTTCGGCGCACCCGACATAAGTGCATCAGATCTCCTGAACAGGTATCCCTCAGTCATGCCGACTGCTGTCAGCCCAGACATGGAAGCTCCAGACGCCAGGGTCGGCGACTTCTTGGACGACAAGCTCCAATCCCTGGCCGACTTGGAGACGCTGGACTCTCTCCTATCCAACGTGCAGAACCAACACGAACTTCTCCGGAGACAAGTAAGCTTCCTCGCCTGCAACTATGGCCTGAGCACGTGGTCGGTCAGGGTCTGGACCGTTACTGACGTCTTCTGGTAGCTCCAAGATGCAGAGAAGGATTTCCACGAGTCAAACCTAGCTGCCGAGCATCACCGAGCCTCTATTCGGCCCAAGGCGGCGGCGTTTCAACGAGAGCAGGATGACATCGATCGTCGCCTCCGAATCATTACCGGCTCGGATGTCAGTGATGATGCAGTCCGACGTTTTGAGAGGAGCATGAACAAGCTCCATCGACTTGATGTCGCCAATGGATATGTAGAACTTCTGAAAGAAGTCGACGCCCTTCGGTAGGATCTCTAGCACTGTCCCTCTCTCTTTCCATATCCTCTGACTATCTGATACATAGCAATCAGTCTATCTCGCAGCTCAAGGTCAGCGATGAAGCTGCTCTTGGACCGTTACGCCAGCTGCAGACGCTGAATGCGCACTTGGTGCCTCTGCAGACGACAGCTGAAGGTGCTGCACCACATCTGCTTGATCATGTCACCTGCACTACAAAGGCTCTACGGAACCATATCAGAGACGCTTTTGCAGCTCGGTTTGAAGACTTGCTAAAGAAAATCTATTGGCCTCGAGCCGATGTAGCATTACCTACCCCAGCATTGCAGCAAGAATGGGTTGATTGCATTTCGAGGCTTCTGGACCTCCAGAAGCCAGAGCTTCAGGTTCATGAAGAAACGTTGGCTACTGACCCATCAACTAAAGAGCCCATCATTCTACTTCCAATCGAAGTCCTGGTCCACCCTCTTGAGCTTCGCTTTAGATATCACTTTGGCGGAGACAGACCAACAAATCGTATTGACAAGCCGGAGTACTTCCTATCCCACGTCACAGATCTCCTGAATATGTACAATGACTTCTTCATCGACAATGTACAGCCCATACTCTTGGACCACTTCCGCGGCACCGATCTCGCCATGAATCCCGCCTACATTGACGTGACATCGGCTTTGACCACCTCGCTCCTACCAATGCTCCGGAACAAGATCATTCCCACGCTTCCACAAGTTGCGAGTCAGCCGCAACTTCTCAGCCACTGGATGCACGAGATTATGGGCTTCGATACAACTATTCGGGATGATTGGGGCTACGACGGCGGGTACAGCGTGCAAGGCTGGAAAGGTCTTGCATGGGAAGTATTGGTCAAAGAAGACTGGTTTGGCCGGTGGCTGCAGGTCGAGCGCGATTGTAAGTACTCGGTTGTGATGCAGGAAGTCCTCCATGCAGACCTCATACGATGCCTCAGATCTCCGGATCTCATACATCATAGAGGTGACACAAGAGCTCTGGAACATGAACTCGATGCTGACGTTACCTCAACTCACGCAGTTGCCCTTTCCCGTTACGAAGCGATCATAGATACTCCAGATAGCGGCCTTCTTGATTACGACTCGGTCGAACCCAATGTTACCAAGCCTACAGCCGCTGCCATCCGAGTCAATGATCTCCTAGAAACGATTACCGACCGCTATCGCCCACTATCCTCTTTCCAGCAGAAACTCCGTTTTCTAATCGATATCCAGATCAATATTTTTGACCGTTTTCATGCACGTCTCAATGACGGACTGGAAGCTTACCTGACACTGACGACAACAGTCGGCCGTTCTGTATCCGGTATCAGCCGTGAAGATCAAGACGGACTGAAAGGTGTCAAAGGCCTAGATAGATTATGCAGAGTCTATGGATCTGCCGATTATCTCGAACGGGCGATGCGTGACTGGAGTGATGACATTTTCTTCCTTGAGCTCTGGGACGAACTACAAGATCGAGCCCGTGGACGAACAAACAAAACCATTGCAGTGGACATGACCATCGAAGACGTGGCACAACGTACCAGTAGTGCAGTGGGAAAAGATGAAGACACAGGTGGATTATTCGATGAGACAGCCAATGCCTACCGTCGTCTGCGAGTCCGTACCGAAGGTATTATTATCGAGGCATTGACGAGGAGTGTCAGAGAAGCACTACGACCGTACGGGAGAATTAATCCTTGGTCCACACTTTCGCTCCCTTCCACAGCCCCGATGTCGCCCAGTTCTCCCTCCTCTGATTCATACATCACGACGTCCGAGATCGAACCTACAATCTCAGTGCTCAATACCCAGCTCTCATTTCTAGCGCGGACACTTGGCTTGACGCCTCTTCGCCGTATTGTTCGCCAAGCTTGTGCGGTTGCTCAATCATACCTCTGGGACTATGTAGTTATGTGTCACACTTTTAGCGCGGCTGGTGCGGAACAATTAAGAATTGACATCCGCGCGCTCGTCGCTGCTATCAATAGGCGGACTGGGCTGGGGCAAGGAGAAGCTAGCCTAAAGAAGATCATAGAAGGTATCGTCATGCTTGGCCTTCCAATCAAAAGACGGTCGAAACGGGCAAAGGCAGGTGAGACCTCGGATGTAGAAGATGGGGACGATGCGTGGGAGAATACTGAGGTTCCTGAAGATGGAAACGGGGAGCAACAGATTGAAGGAAGCGGAGCAATGGGATTGTGGGAAGCTGAAAGGAGACTCTTTGCTGATGACGAGAGCGCGAGAGAGGTCCTTGAGGAGCTGGGGCTGGAAATATTGTCAGAGGCCGAGGCCAGAAGTATTCTAAAGAGGCGGATCGAATTAAGTAGCTGAAAGACTGCGCTACGGGTCTAGATGGTGGACACATGCGAAATGTTTAGTAGTTGCAATGGAAAACATTTGGTACAGCGCGAGGAGTATAGTATGTTCTTAGAGGCTCGTCTCACTTGTCCGTCCGTTTCGTGCCTTGTCAATGCGTTTTCATTCTACAACAAACGAACGTATAAGTACCATTAGTTTGAGTTGTCCTTACATGAAGCAAGATTGTTTTTGTGGTAAACCCAACTAGAACTGACGGTACTTGATCCGTCAGGCTGATCCAGAGTTTAGGATCAGCCCCTATCATCAACACCAACGTAACTATATTGTATATTCATTTCGAATCTTCAAAAGAAGGTCAGGGCCGTTAGAAGAACTGATCTGGAGGGACATGCTAGTGCATGTTCGAGCGTTTTCGAATTAATTGTCAAATCCAGGCAGTTCGCTATGCATGTTCTGAGGTGCGAGGCATGATCGACGCTGCATGAGCCACACTTACCACTGGACTTGAAGACTTTCTGTGGCTGACATTTGTGGCTGAGGATATGACCACCGAGAGTAATGCTCACAAAAACTAAGCTACGTAACGTACCTTCTGAACATGGGCTATAAGAACGTGTGTTGTGTTTCGGTGAAAGAGGAAGTAGCTCACGTGTTTGCTCAACGTGCAAACAGGATGCGCTAATAGATTAATAGGTAGAGTAAGGTATGTACCTTAGTGCTCCCCACGCACAGACCAGTGCGCGTCGGTCCAGAGTCGCGTCTGTAATAAGTAGGAAGGTCACTCCACCAGGTACGGCAACGAGTTCGTCAGAGCTTCGCTCAACATGGTGCCGGTCCCGCAGCGAAGGAGTCGCGCTGAGACAGAGGATTCTCAAATTGTCTCAGTTGAGAGTGCGACGTCAGGTCTCCGCCAAAAATCTGTACGTAACCGTCTCTATGAACTGCTCTATCTCTGTACCTGACAAGATACAGGCGAAACGGCGTCGCCTGTCTACATTGAGTCCTGGACTAGACTCGGAATCCGAATTCGGTCGAGAGAGCCGGGACGTCACCGTCTATGAAGACGAACCCTTTGAACCCCAAGACTATGACACTCGACGCGATGCTAGGCTGGACGAAGAAACACAGCATCAAGAGAAAGATGATTTCAGATCAACACAGCTCGTACGGCAACATTTCGACGAAGCCAAAGAAAATAAGCCAGCCGAGAATGGTATCATTGAGCAAGTTGTCTGTCACAATTTCATGTGCCATAAGAAACTAGTAGTGAATCTCGGCCCGCTGATCAACTTTATTATTGGACACAACGGGAGTGGCAAGAGTGCGGTGCTTACTGCTTTGACCATTTGTCTAGGTGGAAAGGCGACTTCCACCAATCGTGGCCAAAATCTAAAAGCCTTCATCAAGGAAGGCGAAGAGTACGTGCATTGCACCAAACAGCTAGAGCAGCACTAATGGCGATAGCTCCTGTATGCTATCGGTGAAACTGAAGAATCATGGCGACACAGGTTACAGACCTGAATTATATGGCAATTCTATCCTCATCGAACGCCACTTCTCCCGAAGTGGAACATCTGGGTTCAAGATTAAGAACGACAGCGGGCGAGTCATCTCAACAAAACGCTATGACCTGGACGAAATTTCCGACCACTTTGCGCTTCAACTTGACAATCCTATGAATGTCCTGACACAAGATATGGCTCGTCAATTCCTGAACAATTCATCAGCTGCCGACAAGTACAGATTTTTCGTGAAGGGCACGCAACTGGAACAGTTGGATAATGACTATCATATGATTGAACAATACGCCGATGCCATTGAAGGTCGGATTAGCACCAGACAGGAATCAATCAGTATCCTCGAGCAACGTTACAAGCAAGCGGACAACAAGCGAAAGATTGCCGAGAAGAATGAAACACTGAATGATAAAATCAGAGAACTCCGCAGACAATTCGCCTGGGCACAAGTAGAGGAGCAAGAACGGATACTCGATTCAATGAAGGATAGGATTGATAACGCAGATGAAAAGATTGAGCAGAGGACGAGCGAGGCCGAGTCCTACGCTCAAGCCTTAGAATCTGCAGAACAGAACTTGCAGCGAGCCGAAAACACAGTTATAGATCTCAAAAATGACCTACAACCACATGAAGATCATCACGCTGAACTCAGCAAACAGTTTAGCGCCAATAAGGAGAAGCTGATCCAACAACAGGTAAGGGCTTGAAAAATGCAAAAGCTTTGCGATGCTGATTCATCTCTAGACGCAACAACGCAATATCAACACGTCCTTGAGAGCAAGCAATTCAGCCATTGAAAAGGCCGAAGAGAGCATCCAAGAAGAAAAGAGAAGACTGGAAGATCAAAACGGTGGCGAACATGCTCGAAAACTTGACGAGATACAGAAAGCCAAGGAGCGCGCGGCCGTCCTCAAGATTGAATTTGAAGCTCACTCTGCTGAACGTGCTAATTTAGATCGTAGCAAAGGTGACGCCCAGCGGGAAGCTTCTGAAGCTCGACCAGCACTTACTGAAAAGGCACAGGCTCTGCAAAACGCCGAAAAGATCCTGCAGAATTTGAATGACAACCGGGGCCAACAGAATGGTGCCTATCATCCGAAGACGTCAATTCTACTCAGGGCTATACAGGCCGAGACAAGATTCCGTGACCGCCCAGTTGGACCTCTTGGCCAGCATATACGATTGAAACCATCCAAGACAGAATGGAGCTCCATTATTGAAAGAACTCTTGGTAATAACCTATCAGCATTTGTAGTTACAAACAAAGCCGATCAGAGTCTGCTCGACGAGATTAGCAAAAGAGTGAACTGTCCTTGCTCTGTCTTTATTGGAGATGGCCAGCCTCTAGATATCTCAAGATCACAACCCGACTCGCAGTATGATACAATCTTGAGGGTACTTGAGATTAAGAGTGATCTCGTCCGCAATCAATTGATCATCAACAATGCAATAGAGCAAACTGTGCTCATCAAGGATCAGACGGATGCTTACAATTTTATCAATAATAATCCAGAAGGCCGTCCACGGAACACAAAGGCATGTTTGGCTTTTCATCCTACGCAGCGGGGTCATGGTCTGCGTTTTACAGCATCTGCAACGTCTTCGAAAATGGATCCAGTGCCGGCCTGGACACAGGGCAGTCGTTTGCAAACCGACACTGAGGCTCAGAAGAGGTACGTCCAGTGGTGCAAACACCGCATTGATCCGACTGACGAATTTTTTGTAGAAATCAAGAAGCTCTTGTGCAGCATCTTCAAAGTGAACTCCAGCAGCTCCGAAGCAAGAGTCAGGCGCTTGAAAGCGCTCTGACTACCGCGGTTAGTAATATCGATCAGCATGAGAAGCGCAAGAAGGAACTGCAACTCCAGCAACAGAGGGCCGAGGAGGATGCAGAGCGACTTCGCGACGAACTTGACGAAGAAACACCGCAAGATGGGAAGCTAGACGAGCTGCAATCTCAACTAGAAAATTCCCGAGCAGAATCTCAGCAGTTCTCGACCGATTACGAAAATGCCATCATCGAGAAGGACAAGCTCAACCAAGACCAGACGGCGCTCAAGAGGCAATGCGAGGAGGCCAAAGCCACAGTGAACGAGTACAGGACCAAAATCGACAAAGCCGAGGCCAAGCTGCAGAAGCTCGTCGAGCACCGCACCACCGCCCTCCACGAGAAGAACTCCGCCTTCGAACGCATCCAAGACGCGCGAGACGAAAAGCAGCAACTCGAGCAGAACTGCGCGCAGCAAGAAGCCAAAGTCGACAACTTCGACGGCCAAGCCAGCCAGATCTCCGCGCGCGTGCCCGTGCCCCCCAACGTCAGCCCAGACGACCTCGATCGGCGCCTTTCGAAGCTGATGAAGGACCTGGACGCGTACCGGGCGCAGCAGGGGGGCTCGCTCGAGGACCTGACGAACGCGACGACGGCGGCGAAGAAGCAGTGGCGGACGGCGCAGCGGGAGCTCGACGGCTTCCTCGCCACGGCGGATCAGCTCAAGCGGTCGATGTTTCAGCGGCGGAACCGCTGGATGGATTTCCGCCGGTTCATCTCGAGTCGGGCGAGGGCGAACTTCACGTATCTCCTCAGTGAGCGCGCGTTTCGCGGGAACTTGAAGCTGGATCATAAGAGTAAGTTGTTGGATCTGAGTGTCGAGCCGGATATTACGAGGGCATCGGATCGGGGGAGGCAGACGAAGACGCTGTCGGGCGGGGAGAAGTCATTCTCGACGATTTGTTTGCTGCTGTCGATTTGGGAGGCGATGGGGTCGCCGATTCGCTGTCTGGATGAGTTCGATGTGTTTATGGATAATGTGAATCGGGATGTCAGCATGAAGATGATGATCAATGCGGCGAGGAGGAGTGTTGGCAGGCAGTTTGTCCTGATCACGCCGCAGGCGATGGGGAATGTGGATAGTGCAGAGGATGTGAGAATCCATAAGATGAGGGATCCGGAGAGAGGGCAGACTACTATTTCGTTTGGGAATTGAGTCGTAGGTGTTCCGGTCTCAGGTCTTCCTAATGGGCATGAGTATGGGTCAGGCAGCGTTTGGCTAGGCTCTTTTTTAGCTTTGTGTCGTAACACTGGTGTTCTTAGTAGCGTACAGCGAATTATCTGAATTCCTTCTGAAATGTCTGCAAGATTATGAAGAGATCACTGTATTTAGATACTCTTATTGAATTTACATCTCGCGGTACGTCGTCCCTACGTTCGCTCGTACGTGGCAAGGGGTAGCTGCATTACTGACCTTCATACGGCTTAGACGTATCTTAAATCCAACTCGTGGATCAGCTCTCCACACACACTGCGTTGCTTTGGTCCCTTCAGAGCCATGGCACCAAGGAGCATTGGACCTGCTCACGAAATAACTGAGCTAGAGAATTATTTTTATCCTTTATAAACACAGTGAATGATTAAATGACGATTTAAAGTGACTGGATATTCAATAACTTTCTCAGAATATACCTGCAAATCCTGTAATCTGCAACAACTCCCATCATGACCGACGAAAAACGCCGAATCTTTATGCCCCTTACCCGAAATATTCCTAGATCCCAAATCCAAAGATTCATATCTACATGATGTGAGATGTGCACGAAGAGGTAACTCAGTGACCGTCGTGCTAAGACGTCTAGTAGTCGTACTGACTTCGACTAACTTGAGCGGCAATAACAATAATCCAGATGAACCACACAGCACCGATAATCCAGAACGCGAAGACGGCATCCCATGACTGGCCTAAGACACCAATGCATTAGCTTCCTTGATCTCCTCAAAGCTTTGCGAGTTCAGAGAACACACTAATCCCGCTGTGTGAACTTACATATACTGTTCTGTTCCAGCCACGCCAACGTGTTCACGCTCACGCCGGTGCTCTGATTATTCACAACCGAGTTCTGGCAAGCACTGCTGACGTTGCCGGCACCGAAGAGCTGGATGCCGGTCTCGATGGCACCAACGATGTAGAGGACAAGCAGGATGAAGGCGCCGAGGAGGACGAGGCCAGGAAGGAGACGTCGCTGCATAATGAGGAGGAGCAATATGAGGATGAAGATGATGGTGAGAGCGCCGACGGTGATGCCGTAGGGAAAGATCCTGAATTGGGAGAAGGTCAGTTTAGTACAGTGCTTCGGGCTGTTTGAGATGGAAGTAAAAGCTGGCCAGAAAGTTGACCTACCATGGTATGCCTAATCGCATCTGCTTTTGTATCACGAGGAACTGCGCATTGATCCCTAAGACTATACTTGCGGCGGCCAGAGCTGTGAGAATCCAGAAGTTTAGTTGTAAGTCCGGCCAGTAGTATCGTTGTCGCACGACCGTAACGGATCTTGCAATCGTTGATCGCGCCATTGTGGTCTCTGGAAGTTGCGGTCTCTTCTAGGGCCGAGAGGTTTTGGCGAGCGGTCGAGAGGCAGGAGTCGGCGTTCGAAAGAGATGGCTATGAATGAGGAAGGTTGGAGGCTTGGTCTGGAAGCGCGATACTTTCAGATTCTTGGCCGAGGTGGAACTGCGCGCAAAAGTTTCGGGTGCGACTTCGACGATTGAAATGTGAGTAGTACAAGTACAACGGAAGAGAAGGTCTTGTGCTCGTGGTGAGTTTGTTGCGAGCCCAATTCTCTTAGAGCTCCTCTCGTCTAGCAGTCCTGAATTGAAATGCGCGCCGAGTTGATTGCTTCAAGGGCGCGATGATTGGAATTTTATTCAGGTTGGACTTAGTGCGGAAGGCTGCAGAAAATCGTCGGAGAGAAAGGCGGAAAGGACAAACAATGTGCAAGAAAAGCAGGCTACTAAGACTTGACGGTCGAGAGCTGGGCGAAATGTTTCTGAGCGCGATGACTTGGTGGGCTGCCGTCATGGGTGGCTGGTGGGGGAGCATGGCACGTGCACTGGTGGCTTTCTAGATGGCTGGAGGCCGGGCGCTAACTACATGTATTCAAGCACGTAAAGGCCGGGACTCCCCGGTCTGGTCCGGGCTGCCTTCCACTTTCTCCCGCACACGTCACGGCACCCGTGGCACCGTCATGCATGCAAAATTGTTCCAAACTCATCCTCCAGATCATCATGAGGACAACAGGGAGGCCAAGATTAAGCCGACGCGCCGCTCCGTACAAATGTGATACTCTCGTCTCTTGCGGAGGTTCGAGGTGGCATCCTTTTCGAAAAGGTGAGCGGAGAGAAAATCCTAGTCATGAGTTTGGACACAACAATTCAAACTTTGCACTTATTCTATTGAATATTTGAGCAGTATGTACACCTGGGTGGGTTTAAGAAAAAAGAGCTGGATTTACGTTTAGCCTGGTCCAAGCACTGGCCGTTGAACTCAGAGCCTCTTCGCCACGACATCTAATTGCAAGAAAACAACTGCAGCACGCTGATGATGTATGTAAATGCCCAAAAATCTAGCGCAAACGCCTCGCTATGCTATGAACGCCAAAAGACCACTCCTACTACTATACAGTTCTACAACTTCCGACTGGGATGTCTCAAACTCCTTGGCTCCCTCTCTCCAGAGTGGGTCGTTGCACCTCCTTCTCTTGCGTTGTGTTCTCTCTGTTAACATCAACTCTATCACTGTTGGCTCCGTAGAACCTACCTGGTATCCCATACTTTCTTGAGCGGATACCAGAGTCAGTACGGAGTACCAGCTGCACCCCTAGCCGCAACAGAACTCGGCGGTCTGTAAGATGGTGTCGGACTTGTAACAACTCGGCGGGAAAAGGAATTAGTAGCACCGTCTTTCGACTGCAGTAACGGCGGTGACGCGGTTTGGGTTCTGGATGGACCGGACTGCGCCGGTGACGCCGCCTGGGCAGCAGCAATCCGATGGGGAATAGGCAGAACCCCTGAGGTCTTTCTCTGTGTTGCAATAACTTTGGCTCGTGTCCCGTCCCTTACACGGTTCCGGGCAGGAGAAGGCGACTCTAAGAATGAGCGACTCGGCTCTGGCTCGTCGATCATGCGAAACTTCTCTTTGCGGCCCTGAGCGGGCGTCGAAGTGCCATTGCTTGCGACAGGTGATTGCACTGTCGAGCGCTCTGCTGTCTGAATCTTGTCGTCTCTTCTGATCGCCTCGGGGCTCCCTGCTTTAACAGGTGTCATAGGTACAGACTTTGCAGTCCCAATCCTGGTTCTGGTCATTGCATTGTTTTCTCTGTCCCGAGACCCAAGACTTAATCTTTCCACTTCAAGTTCGAAACTCTTCGACATCTGTTCAAATTCGCTCGGCGAAACGGACAGATCATTCTCCAAATTGTCTCTATCTTGTAGAAGCCGGGAGATCTGTGCATCAAATTGCTCACTTAATATTTGAACATTTTGTTCGTGCTTGATCTCAATCTGAGACTTTTTGGTTGCAACCTCGTGATCATGCTCTGCAACCAGCCGAGCGTCAGCATCCTTGAGTGCTTGCTTGCGTCGAGGGGTGAGCTCTTCAATTTTTGTCGAGCTTTCGTCGCCTTTAGCTGTTTCAACATCATCTGTGTACTGTGCAACAAGCTCGGCCCGTGCTTGAGCCAAGTCCTCCTCTTGTTTGGTGGCTAGTCTTTGCTCAAGCTCGGCCCGTTCCTGCAACATCACCTCATATTTGGTAGTATATTCTCCCGAAAGGTGGTCCTTGGCCTTTTGAAGATCGCCAACATGCTCACGAATCTTCTGCGCAAAGAGTGTTTCATTGGCACTGATGGCTTTGCCCAGATCCGAAAGCTCGAGCTCAGCACGACGAAGATATTCTTCAAAGGACTGCGGCGATGCATCATGCCTCTTTGCTGATTGCTTTATCTGCTTTGCTATCTTTTGCGGCCCAGAAGCATTTTCTAGAGCATCTAAAGTCGCCTTTCTTGAGATTTCCGGTTGGTCTGGTATCGCCTGCTGTCGCTGTGCTTTTGCTGCTGCTCTAGCCCGCACGAGCTCCAGACGGAGATCGCTGAGGTGCTGACGAAGCTCATCATTCTCTTGCCGGAGATCAGCATTTCCTTCACCAAGATTCGAAGTTGTTGGGGTGTTGTTGCGCGGTGGAAGTACCGCAAAAGTCTTGCCTGTATCTTTACGGGAATATGAAGGAATCTCCTTATTTTCGGACCGAGTCTGTTGGAGTTGTTGCTCTAGCGCACGCAGCTGAGTCTTCAAGAAGTCTTGCTCCTTGAAATTGCGAGACTCGCGTTTCTTGGCTTGGAGTAATCGCTTGCGAAGCGAATCTTCGGCGGACTTGTCGTCCGAGGTTCTGCCTTCTGTATTGAGTCGAAATGTTGCTACTTGAGCTGCTAAAGTATCACGTTCCTCTTCGATAGATTTCGCTGCTCCTAGCACTCTCTGCATCTCCTCTTCCGTTCTCCTGGTAAAATTCTTTTGATAAGTCGAGGCCTCCTCGAGTCTTTGTTTCAATGTATTGATCTCATCGGCCGTGTTGAAACCCATCCTTCTCTCTCTTTCTCCTTCGATGAGGCTGTTGTCCAGCTGTTGTCGAAGTGACCCCATCTCGGAAAGAACGGAAGCCTTTTCATCGAAAATTCTCTTGTTCGTCTCCAAAGCCTCTTGAAGCTTTTCTTGTATGGCACTTAATTCAGTAGAATGTAACGCTCGCAAGGACTCTAGGTCTGACTCGTGTTGCGCCGCTCGTGCAGTGACTTCCGACTCAGACTTGCTTTGAGCGTTCGCCACGACTTCCACCAAGGCGGCCCTGTGCGAGTCCTGTAAATCTGTCAACTTGGTCTCGAAAACTTGCCTTTCGTTGCTAAGAGCCTCCTCGAGCACCTGCCTATGATGCTCCTCAGAGGCATGGAGATCCTCAGTTGCAGTTTTTCGATTGTCTTGCAATACTCGTTCATGGGCTTCTTCCATATCTTGCGCATGTGCTCGATGAGACTCACGCAATTGATTCACCAGCTTAGCATGTTCTTCCGCCTGGGAATTAAGCAATTCCTTGCGAGCTACCTCGGCATCTGCAAGCTCTCTAGCTAGCCTCGACTCGAGATCAGCAACTGTGGATTTGTGCCTTTCATCCGTCTCGGTGGTCTGCTGGGCATGCTTTTCTTGGAAATTGGCCAAGATTTCCCCATGGCTGGATTTGGCGTCTACCAAGCTTGCTTCTAAATCGGCAATTCTTCTTGTCATTCGATTGTCGAGGCTAGCAAGCTCAGACTTATGCGCAACTTCAGCTTCTAACATAAGGCGATTGTGTAGATCTTTTGCCGTTGTCATTTCGGATTGATGAGACTCCTGTCCTGCTTTCATTGCGGCCTCGTGTTTCAGTCTGGCTTCTTCAAGTTCTTTACGTTTCCTTGACTGAACATCAGACAGCTCGTGGGCTTGTCGGTCTTTTAGCTCTCTCATGGCAACGCGTTGGGATTCTTCAACTTCTTTCACACGTCTCGCATGATCAGCCTTCAATTCTTCTGCCTTTCGAGTTCCCATGTCCTTGACGTTTTCAGCTTCGCGCTTCCAGATCCTTTCGAGCTCCTTTCGCTCTTCAGCGCAACGTGTTTCGACCGTTCGAAGTGATTGCTCAGAATCCTTAATTTGTCGCTGATGCTTATCTTTGAGCTCTTGCATTTCTTTGCGCTTAGTCGACTCTGCATCCGCAAGCTTGAAAGCCATGTGATCCTCTAAATCCTTCAGTGCGGACCGATGAGAGAATTCTGCCTCTCGAAGTCTTTGCTGGCTATCTCCCCAATTCGTTCTGAGCTCTTCGAGTTCCGAATCGTGCTTTTTTTGTATCTCTTGTAACTTTCTCCAATGCATATTCTTCGCCTCGCCAAGATGGTTCTGCAACGTCGCAGTTTCCTGGTGCGCCTCCTCCAATGATGTTGCATGTGCTTGTTCCGTGTTCTTGAGCCGTTGCCGTAGACTCTGCTCGATCCCTGCGGCTCGAGAGCGCTCTTCCTCGGCCGCTCGATTGCTCCGTTCCAGATCCTGGCGACGCGTTTGTTGAATTTCGTCGATCATCTTTTGAAGACCATCCGCTTGGTCGTAAGCTTCCCGTCGTTCCTGCTCTATAGAGGCGACTTGTCGAGAATGAGCCCCTTCGGCGTCACGAAATCCAGATTTTTCTTTTTCCAACTGTTTTTCGAATTGTGTAATCCGGCTATCAAGCGCCTTCTTGACATCTTCATGACTCAGATTTACATCTGCAATCTGCCGAATGGATTCATCACGCTCACGCTCCAAGCTTTGAACTCGTTCGGAATGGATTCGCTCAGCTTCCGAGAATTTAGAAGCCTCCTCATTCAAACGGGTCAAATTTTCTTGATGCTTGATATCAGCAGTATGCCTCGACTCTTCCAGGGCGGCTTCGAGACCCACAAGTTTGCTCATAGCATTCGCAAGTTCTTGGTCGAGGGTATTAAGGCGTTGCTTATGAAGTCCTTCTGCCTCTGTCACGTCCCGCTGGTGGTCGCTTTCCGCTTTGGCAAACTTGGACTGGCTTTCTTTCAGTTGACTCTCCAGTTCTTCGACACGACTTTCCATTGACTGGAGCGACTGGCTGGATGCATTATGTAAAGCCTTGTAATCGTCTCTCATCGCTTGAAGCTGCTGGGAGGTAGTTTCATGTGCTTTTTCGGTGTCCACAACTCTATTACGCTCTGTTGAGAGATCCTCCAAGGCTTTGTCATGGGCTTCAATTGCTTCTGTAGCCTTTGAACGGCTTTCGTCCGCCCGATGTTCGAGGTCCTTAAGGCGAACTTCTAATTCTTGCTTGGATCGTTTGAAAGACTGTTCAAGATTTGCTAGCTGGCGTTCTTTCTCCTCCAATTGCTTCGATGCCACGCGGTGTGCTTCATCCGCTTTCGACACGCTCGAGCGCTCTGCAGCAAGATCGTTGAGCATCTGTTCGCGGTCTCGTTCCAAATCGGCCATCTTTGAGCGGCTTTGGTTGATTTCGCTCTCGAGCTCATCACTACGGGTCTCCAACTGTTCCTTCAATTTGGTTTCAGAATGTTGGAGATGCTTGATTTGCTCCTCAGCTTCTCGTAGCCGATCAGCCTTTACTTGATCAGCTTTCTCGATGGCTGCAAGCTTGGAGCGCTCCGCAGCCAGATCCTTGAGTGCCTGTCCGAATTGGTCCTCGTGTAGCTGCCTTAGTTGGTCTGATGATGTCTGGAGATCTTCGAGGCGAGATCCTAGAACGTCACGCTCTTCCTTCACTTTTTCGTAATAGTCTTGCAGTTCCGTAGAATTTGACTGCTCGTTCTTGAGCTGGGTTTGCAGGTCCTGAACATCGCGCTCGTGTGTCCCAAGAGCCTCTTGGAGATTCTCAATTTGCTGTTTCGCATCAGCACCCTCGTTACTTGCAGTGTTGTGAGCGTTCTCGAGTTCCACGAGGGTTGACTGCTCCGTCTTCAGCTGATCTTGCAAGGAGCGAATTCCGTCCCGTTGCCTTTCAAAAGACTCTTGTGCATCGCTCAGTTGACCGCGTACTATAGTCAACTCGTCCGTTGTCTCAGCAAGGGCGTTCTCTGTTTCCGTCTGCTTTAGACATTCATTATGCAACTGCTTCTGCAGAACCTGGTTCTCGCCCTCGTACCTGTTCTTGATCTCCGAGATCTCATGCTCAAGCTGCACTTTCGCAGAACTGTGCTCCTCTTTCGCCTGAGTATATGCGCTCTCAAGGTCTGCGTGTTTCGTGCGTGCGTTCTCCAGCTTTTCCTGCATGGTTTGAGTCTCGTCTTCGTGCTTCTGTCTCAGCCGAGAAAGCTGAAACTCATGGCTTTGCTGAGTTTCCTCAGACGCCTTTTTCCAATTTTCCTCAGCAGTCGCGTGATCGGATATCACTTGAGCATGTTCTGCCGTTGTAGTTTCTGAAATAGTTCGAAGACTCTCGAGTTCATCTCTAGTAGCCTGTAAAGCAGCCTTGGACTCCTCGGCCTCCTGCTTCGTAGCTGACAGGGAAGATCGTACCTCTTTCAAGGTGTCTTCAAGATTGTGACTTTGTTTAATATAGGTGATCCGCACTCCTTCTAAAGCATCCCGAGCCGTTCGTGCCTCCTTTTCCCTCTTCGACAATTGACTATCAAGCTCTCGAAGATTTCCCTCAAGTCCCTCTCTCTGCTTTTGATACTCTGAATGAGCACGACGCAAGTCCTCCTGCAGAGTCGTGATATTCCCGTCTTTCTCCAATTGCAGAGTCTTCAAATCATTGAGCTCCGTTCGCACGGCTTCCGACGCGTTGAGGGCCTCCGCAGCATCTTGTCGGGCTTTCTCGAGTGATTCGTTAGCATCTTTCAGACTTCGCCGTTGTGAATCTTTTTCCGAGTCATGCGTTGCCTGGAGCTTTTGTATTCCCTCCTTTGCTGTCAAAAGTTCCCGATCCTTTTGGAGTAGGGAAGCTTCAAGATGTTGTGCTTTTGTGTGTACCTCCTGGTTACGTTCGCCAAGTTCTTTGAGTTCCCTGTTCCTCGAATCTGCTAGTTTCTTTATTTCTTCGAGATAGACACGAGTTTCGTCACGCTCGTTTGTGATACATTCTAAAGTACCTTGTTGATCGCCCATCTGCTTTTGCCCCTCATGCAATTGTGACTCTAGGCCCTGCGTCCTCTTTTCGAGCTCACCATGTGCTTGGGTGAGCTTGTCAAGTTCTTTGGCTCTCGAAGAAGCTTCTTCAAGCGAGTTACGAAGCTCGTTAAGTTCATGCTCGTGCTCGGCTCGTTCATCTTGCATTGCACTGGTCGCTTCCCTTATTTCCTGCGTCTTCATGGAAAGAGATTCCTTGATCTCTTCGACAGTTTGCTCAAGTCGCTGGTTCTTCTCCATGAGCGCCTGTAGACCTTTGTTCTTGGCCGTTGCGTCTGCCAATAGACGATCAAGCTTTTCTACCTGTTGCCTCGTCTCAGATAGAGCGCCGGAAGTCTCGTCGTGTTCGATCCGAGCTTGATGTAACTCAGCTCTTGTCTGTTCGAGTGTCTCAGAGAGGTGCGAATGTTTTTGATCACTCTCCTCAAGCATGGATCGGAGGTCCCCCACTGACTTGGAAAGCTCTCCTCTCTCATCATCGAGATGATCAATCCTTTCTTCGGCAAATTCGAGAGCTTCTTCATTGCGACGTCTGATTTCCTTGAGCTCTCTCTGGAAATTATCTTCGTCGGACCATCGTCCGCGTTCAACGCCTTCCTCACCAGCTGACGGTAAGTCATCAACGTCTTCTACAGAGGAATCTCTTCTAGCTTGTTGTTGTTTGTAGCTTTGCTTCAGAGCGTCTAGTTCACGAAGGATCTGGGAATGGCCGGTTGTCAATCCACGGGAGCGGCGAAAGATCTGATGACTGAATCCTTCGTTCGTACCCGAGTATGAGAGTGAGATCAATTCCTTGATGTGCTCAACCTGATCAGTTAAAGATAGGTCCTTGGAAGGACCGGGGCTAGAACTCTCCATGTTCTACTGTTCCAGGAAAAAATTGGATGGCTATTGTACTGATGGCAGAGGAGCTTAGTTATCGACGGCGGAGTGCATGACTAGAAACAACAAAGCGCCAGAAAACATTTTCATATAGCAACAACATCTAGAATCCACCCCTTCGCTAAATTCCAATGATGTTCGGTCATGATGAGAAGTCGTGAGGTGTAATTTACCATTCTTTCTAGAAGCTCCACTCAGAATGTCGTCACTAGTTCCCGCTGACAAGTGCCCAGGTGGCAAGCGCTTCCCGGCGCGAATTCCCCATATTTTATTTGCAGTTCACAATGAGTCTTCTCTGAAACGCTTCAGCGCGAGAGCCTCATCGCGAGAGATTCACGACCAGCAGAGCAATGTCACAACCTGACTGAGTCCTCATTGTAATCGATAAGCTGCCATTGGGAAAGTTTCGAGGCTAAATCCGGTCCTAAATAACCCCACCAACAACCCTCCGGACCAACCTTCAAACCTGAGGAGTGCCCCGCGCTTGAGACTGCAAAACACGGCAACCCTGGATCACGCAATCGATCCCGGTACATACTCCGTAGGTGACCGAGGATCGTTCTTCGAATCTGTCGTCATTCTAGCAGGCATTGGAAACGTAAGCGCCAACGGGAGATAATGAAGATGGTGGCGCAGGAGTATTTTTCACTTCATATCTCCATTTGATCCGTTGTATCCTCTCAGAAATACAACTTCTCTTCTCGTTTCATCTCAGTCTCAGTTCCTCACGAATTGAAGTCAATTGATACCCGTGGACGATTGTTGTTATTATGGCACCTGCTTTAACAGCTGAGACACCCCAAGCACCGCATACACTGTCCAGCTTGAGTTCTGCCCCAAAGTCAATATTCCCCGATGGCATTAAGACGTCCGGCCAGATCCCCCCTCTTCACGATGAACTGAAACCCTACTCTGACTTTCCCAAAGAAATCACGGGTCCCACAGTGTGGAAAAAGGAAGACTATGAGAACAATCCTGAGCGCTGGACTCACTCCTTCAGCAAAGAAGAGGTTGAAGAGATGAGCAAGGCGGCGGATGATTTCATCAAGGCTGGAACACCACTGACAGGCATCTCCAAGGACAACTATCCCCTGCCAACTATGTCACCCTTCTTGAGATCTATGCGCAACGAGTTACTCAACGGCAAAGGCTTCATCCTCTTCAAAGGCTTCCCAGTACAAGCATGGGGCCTTCACAAGTGTGCCGTAGCCTACATGGGTCTCGGCACATATCTGGGGTACTTCGTCAGTCAGAACGGCAGGGGTCATGTGCTTGGCCATGTCAAGGACCTAGGTGAGGATGCCACGGCCATTGACCGCGTTCGAATATACCGTACCAATGCACGTCAATTCTTTCACGCGGACGACAGCGACATTGTGGGATTGCTATGTATTGCAAGAGCGCTTGAAGGCGGAGAGTCTGACATCTGCTCCTCGCATCATGTCTTCAATACCCTCCAGCGTGAGCATCCTGATGTAGTAGAGACTCTGACAACGCCCAATTGGTACTTCGACCGCAAAGGTGAGACAAGCGTGGGACAGGAGGAGTGGATCAAGACTGCCGTATTCTACAAGGAACGGGGCCAAGACGGAAGAGTATACACCAAGTAAGTATATGCTCTGTCACCTTTCGAGGCTCAAGTACTAACGAAGCGTGTCTAGATGGGATCCATACTATGTTCGATCGCTCACTCGCTTCTCGGACAAGGGCATCATTCCGCCCCTCAGCGCCGCGCAAGAGCACGCTGCAGCAGTCTTGGAAGAAACGTGTAACAGACTGGCGCTGCACATGATTCTCGAGGTCGGCGACATTCAATTCTTGTCGAACGAGCATGTCTTGCATGCCCGAACAGCCTATAAGGATTACCCTCCACCCTCACCGCGGCGTCATCTCATGAGGTTGTGGCTGTCTACGCCGGAGGACGAGGGGGGCTGGATGCTACCTTTCGCTGATAGTCATGAGAAGAAGAGGGGTGGAATTCAGGTCAACGATCAGAGACCAGTGGCGCCACTTGATGCTGAGTAGGTGACGAGCCCTGTATGACACGAAATGCATTGGGAGGCTTTCTGTGTATCTATACGGTCATGACTCTAGTTTCAAAATACGTAAGTTGAGTGAGGTGTCCAAATTTGGCATAGCTGCAGAGATGGTCGTAAACATGAGTATGCGGATTCCATCATTCTGTTTATTTTCACTCTTCGACTTTTTCCCATTCGCTATCAGTGCTCATGTCACCTGACATGCTAGCAACGCTCTTTGGCCGCGTCAGGAGTACTTCATCCTCTGAGGCGCTGAGTCCACTAGCGCTGGAACCCGTCTGATGTTCTTGCGCCACAGTGGTGGATTGCTGTTGCAATGAATGTGCGTTGTTTGCGTCTGAAGGAGGAATCGCCCTCTGCATCGGCATGGTCCTCCTCCTCCTCCCTTGCTCTTCCGTCTCTGTCTCCGTATCCGTATCAACACTTGTATGGCGCTTCGAGCGCTCTCGTAGTCCTTCTATAGGAGTGTTCGCAAGCGCTGATAGGTCCTGACTTCTATCCACCTCCTCATCCCACTCTGCTCCTCCCTCTTCGTCCCCGTCGCTTCCCTTTCCCCCATCCTTGTCTCTCTCTAGCCGGTCCTTCTCCCTCTTCTTCTGTTCCCGTTGTACCTCTTCACTCGCTTGCAGCTCCCGCGCGAACCAGTTGATGCTCCACCATAACGCCGCGCTGATGAGACTTAGAGCGAAGAAGTGAACGCTGTAGGTTACTATGAGGAGCGAGAATAGCACCAACTGAAGTGCGCCGAATGTTATGTTAGTTGCAATTAAGAGAGTTGGCGTTGCGCCAGGAGTGAAGATAGACGACCAGAGAGCGACCAGGAAGTTCTCGTCCCCTTCGGTAGTGGGGTTATTGATGCCCGAAGGTGGGGTGGATGCATCGACTGACATGGTGAGCGTGGTGACCACGCTCAGGAAGGTGGTATTTTTAACGAGCGTCGAAGATGAGCGTGAGATCAGTCAAGGATTGTCGAGCGTCGGCGAATAGAAGGGAGCAGATGTGCAGACGTTGTACTGAAGACAGGAAAGTCGATTGAGGGATGCCAAAAGATACGAGGTGGTTGGTCACGAATATGTAAGACGCGAAGGCAGGCAAGTCTTTCTATGTCATTTGGAGCGAGAGTAATTGAAGACGATAGATTTGTAGGGATAGAAGCGAAAGAGTCAAGACATTTGAGTTAATAGAAGTAGCTCTAAGTTATGCATCAAGCCGTACCTGGCCCGGTTTGAGATACGTCAATCGGCGGTGCAACGCGCATGACCACGAGCCAATCACCGCGTGATGCGCCGAGCTTCAACTTCTTCAATTTCGCTCACACGCGACAATCGCCTTCCTACTACACCTCCTCTGACGCATTCCTCCACAACAAGACACAGATTTCACAGAAGGCCATTCGATTCGTTACCAACATGAAGCTCGTCAGGTATGTCTCCAAGCCACTCAGAAAGCGTTGCCCAAGCTGAGCTTTCTCTTCAAGGACCGAATCGACTGACGCATCCCAGATTCTTGATGAAATGTATAAACGAGACAGTCACGATTGAGCTCAAGAATGGTATGGAACGTGTTTCTGAGGCATAATATCTTCTAGCTCCTTTAAAGAGCCTGCGGTGTTGCCTCGTTTTCTTAGGTATCGCCTAGCCTAACCTTTCTTCTAGGCACTATCGTCCACGGCACCATCATGTCGGTGTCACCTCTGATGAATACCGCTCTCCGTGCCGTCAAGATGACACCAAAGGCTCCCGCTGGTCAGACTCGCGAGACCATCTCTCTTGATACCATCAACATCCGCGGCTCCACCATACGGTACTACATTCTACCGGACAGCTTGCCACTGGATGTTCTGTTAGTCGACGATGCACCGAAGCCAAAGAACAAAGCAAAGAAGGAAACTGATCGGGGCCGAGGAGGAAGGGGCGGTCCTAGAGGTCGTGGAAGAGGAAGGGGCCGAGGAAGGGGTGGAAGGGGTTTCTAGGTCGTTACATCTATCTTTACTTCCTGCTGGTTATACCATGTGTTTCGCCCATGGAACGCTCCATGTGCCGGATCTGAAGACGCACATGCTTCGGAGATTCGAGGCGCACATATTTCACCGAACTTCAATCGCTGCGGAAGGGAGACTTCTCATCCTTGCTCTGAAATCGGCTAATCTCCTTCATCACGGAATTGGATTGGCTCAAAAGTAGATTGTGGCGAGCGGGTGTAAACTGGATTCTTCCTAGTAAAATTCATTACACGGTATTGGGTGTTCAAAATTTATCATCATACGAACGGCCGGTGAAATATTGGAGTTCCATGAGACTATTTCCCAATAATTCTCCTTTTTTCCTCAGCACCTTCAGCAGCTGGCATAATTTCGTACACATCAGTTGCAATGCACAACACCTCCCTCCATCTCACAGGAACCACGTCATCAGACCGTCGTTCTGCCTCCCTATGCATCCATTCACCTGTACACAACTGAGATAGTCATCAGGCTATGCTAGGAAGAATCCACCAAGCTTGACAGTCTTGCGCTAAAACCTCTCTCTTCTTCCCTTGACTACATCTAAATCCTTTTTCAAGAGAAAGTCGTGTCGTGACGGAGTTCCCCAGTATAGCTGCTCGCTGCTCACATAAGTGCAAACGCAACAGACTGGTAAACTTATCTATCCGAACTAGCTGTTTACTCCTGTGAGATCTGACACACGCTAGATTAGGCAGAACCTGCACGGATTGTTACACGCGTTCTCTCCTCAAAGCTACACAGTCTTGCTACCTACAAACTCCTGCTACCTACAAGCTCTTGCTTCCTATAGGCTCTTGCTACCTACAGCTCCTGCTACCTACAAGCTCTTGCTACCTACAAGCTCTTGCTACCTACAAGCTCTCCGCACAACTTCACCTATTGACTTCATTTGCTCTGACATTCTCTGGCTACCACACCACTTTCGCTCTAACTTGACCATCAAGAGCATCCATAATGCCTCTTCCCAGCTTTACTGAGAAGGAGATAAGCTCCTTGGAGCGGCATTCAACTGTTTTGACGTCGAGCCCAAAGTAAGATCGAGTTTCGTCGAGAGTTTTACATCGATCCATTATGAACATCATCTCTCCCGTGCTCACGGCTCGATTGAAATACTTCTCATGTTCAGAGTCTGTGTTTCAGCCACCATTATTGATCTGAGCACTGCCAAGACATCTTCAGCAGCGTGGAAAATACTGCTAATCGATCTTGACTTGGCACTGCTCTGCACAGAGGTCCCAGTCTCTGCGAGCCAGAGGCAGCAAAATTGCCCACCTCTTGCATCACCTTTTGGTGTCTTCAGTATCGGTACACGGCCTTGCAAATGCAAGAATCTCTGCAGCATACTGTGCCAGTTTCGTCGCGCCATATTTGTGGCCCATACCCTCTTGCGGGTCGCAATATCATCGCGCTCCTTTGCCATCATGGACACCAGACCACGCCAAGTCCACCTCGCCTTGATTCCTCCCCAAAACGCATTTTACCATTTCCCGACCGAGGAGGCCCCCAGCTCTATTTTTCCTCCCCCCTGGCTAAACCACGCTCCCACCTTAGGTCGACTACCAAAAGCTCGCCGTCTATGGCAATTTCAAGAGCTCCGGCTCAGCCACTGCGGCCTGGAACCGCATTAAGAAGAAGGTCACTGCCGTCTATGATATCGAGGAGACTGACAACAACAATATCAGCCCTGCGCCTGGCCCGGCGACCAACGCCGGCGATGGCCAGGCTGGCAGCGATGATGATGAAGATGACGAGGACGTTGAGGACGAGACGAAGACCAAGGGAGAAGCCACGACTAAGGCGAGGGGCGGCGGCGGCAAGAAGGCTGGCGGTCGTGGTGGTATTGCTGCCGCCGCTTTTGCTCCTCGTCATTCTCCTCGTCTAGCTACTTCTGGTGCCAAGAGCGGGCCAAGCTTGGCGACGGGCGCGAATGCCGTCACGATGGGGGAAGGGCGTTCATTCCCCAGCAAGCCCGAAGTCGAGCAGGCGATTGAGGGGAACAAGCGGGGGAGGGGCGAAGGGGGTCAGGGTGGAGGTGGGGGGGCCCCCAAGGGGGCGAAGAAGGCGAGGCGAGGATGAAGGAGGTGAAAGGGGGGGGGGGGGGGGGGGGGGGTGGGGAGGCCGACGTGGAGGATGAAGGGGTGGAGTTCTGAGCGCTGGGGGTATTGGGGGGTGCCCGGATGGTAATCCGGCAAAATGGATTTTCGTGCATGATTCAATGATGTTTCTCTGGCTATGTCTTTAAAAACCTAAGTAACTAGGTGCTGCAATTCCCGCTGCGTTTAGACGTCAACTGCCTCTACAGTAACGCCTTTGCTCCAGGAATACTGCAAAATCCTCGCCACCTCAACTGCACTCTCATGGCTAACCATCGCCCCAACCAGATAGCACGCCGCGTCCATACCCGTCGTCACTCCACCACTCGTAATCACCCTCAACCCACCCAACCTCAACGCCGCCCTCCTTGCATTGCTCTCCCTGCGCCGATTCGAGTCCCTCCACGCATCGCTGCCCTTCCTCGCCATCGACGCCCTCCTGGCGTTCCGATTCGACATCGGGCTGCCGGGCGTGGTGGGCGGATCCTCCGGCGGCTTCGACACGATGAACGGGTTCTCGTCGAGGTTCTCGCCGAGATCGAAGCGCGCGTTGTTCACCACGTACCGCTCCTCCATGACATCGGTGCGGTCGCCGAGGTCGCGCCGGGCGGCGTCGGCGCACAGGATCTCCAGCTTCGTGTAGTAGTCTGGGTGGGTGGTGGCGCAGAGGCCCTGGAGGATGCCGGTCTGCGCGACGAAGAGCGCGCCCGTGCAGATGCTCATCAGGGTGCGCTCTTTGGAGGGGTCCTTCTTCTGCATGTCGGCGAAGGAGCGGATGAGCGTCATGGGCTCCTCGTTGGCTTTCAGTACTTCGTCGCTGTTGCCGCCGGGCACGATGAGGATGTCGTAGTCTTCGATGTTTTGGTGGGCGTCGGAGTAGTTCATGTCGGCTTTGACGACGACGCCTTGGGAGGAGGTCGTGCCGGGTTGGGAGGAGACGATGGAGATTTCGAAGGCATGGGAGGCTGTGGTTAGGGTTGGACACGTGAGCAGGTATGGTGGGATAATTGTGTCAGGGTAGGTGATGGTGGAGGTGTCTTGGAGAAAGCTTGGATGGCGAGTCAGATGCCAAATTGGAGGGAGAACCTACTTTTGTCCTTAGGGTCATGACGAGCCTGGTGCAAGATCTCGAGGGGTCCGGTGAGGTCCAGAGTATCAAACCCAGGGTGGAGGGTGAATAAGACCTGGATTGGCTCGGGATGATCCCCATCCGCAATTGCACTCATCTTGTCTGGTTCTGACGATCAATGTATGGAGTTTCAATTGAATCTGATTGAAGTTGTAGAGAGAAGAAAAGGTTTAAGGGGGAGAGAATTGCGTAAATACATGTATGCGTGTAAGCTGAGGGCGGGTGGGTCCAGCTCGTCCCCCACGGGGAATTCCCCGCACTGGAGCTAAGACCCTTTCGGTGCTTTCGCCCCAAACCCCTTGCAGCGCCTCCGACCCGTGATCAAGATACAGACTCTTAGGCGTTAGGTAAGGTAGGTAGGCTCGACCGATTGATATGAAATGACTGGTCCGTACATACAAAGCAGTTGTCCAAGGCTCAAATCACTAAACTTCAATTCTTAAGCACAACTACTCTAATTGGGTATCATGATGCAATATGTAGATCCAGCCCTCCCGCAATCCTCTCCTCAGCTCGTTGTCTCCTTTCTTCATCCGCACTGCTGCTTACGTCTTTGAACACATGATCCATTTGCTCGAGTGTACGCCCATTTGTTTCTGGTACAAAGAAGTATGTCCATACAAGGGATAGCAGGCAGAATACAGCGAAAAAAACGTATGCTCCATATCCCGTATTTTCGACAAGTGGTGGGGTAATCAAGCCCTGACGGAGATTGAAAGTCAGTCATGTTTCTCAATGAGTTTTCTTGAACAAAAACACATACAATGATGAAGTTATTGAGCCAGTTCGAGCACGTAGAAAGAGCAACGCCCTTGGCACGTAGAGACGAAGGGAAGATTTCAGAAGGCATAGCCCAAGGCACCGGCCCCCAAGAGGCACCAAATCCTGGAGGCTAATTAGCTGCTGTTCATCCATCCAACAAGCTTACTCAGAGACATCATTGACTTACCGAGCATGTAAACGAATAAGAATGCTACGCTGGTCCAGCCTTCGGAACGATGGGCAGGCCAATTATTCGAAAATTTGCCAACCAAAATTGCAATAATAATATGGCTAATAGTCATGATGATACTACCGCCAAGGAGTAAAGGACGCCTCCCAAGAGCATCCATTGTCCAGATGGATGTCGAGACACCGACGAGTTGGGCAACGTTCAGAACTCCGCTCATGATAAGCTGCATGCTGTGGTCAAGACCCATAGTCTGGAAAAGCGTTGGCGAATAGTAGATTAGAGCTAGAAATCGCTGTATGAGCAAAATTCAGAACATGAGTGTTTTCGGGGTAAACGAACCATTGATCCCGACAAATTGCTGGAAAAACATGAGCACAACCCCCACATGAGTTCTTCTTCTGCATCCTGTCTTGAAACAGTCGAGCCATTGAGCGATCTCCAACCTCAATCGACTTGGCGTGCCATTGCTATATAGCTTGGGATGCTTCTCTTGATTAGCCTCACTCTGAAAGGCAACCTCCGCCCTGATATCGATCCATTCCTGTTGCACCCTCAGATCATCTTTCGACACCCTTCTCAATTTTGACAGTGTTGACAAAGCCTCCTCATCTCGATTCTTCGAAACTAGCCATCTTGGGCTAAATGGAAGCATAAAGACTCCAGCAGCTAAAACAATGCCCGGAACCAACTGCAAAAGAAACGGTAACCTCCAGCTCCATTCGCTAGATATGTATTGCGTTCCATACGTGATCCAGAAAGCAATCACAATACCAGTGACAATTGCAAATTCTTCAAGCACCAGCAAAGCTCCTCGTGTCTCAGGTGGAGAGATTTCCGAAATATACAATGGTGCGACCGTAGATAGCATACCGATCCCCAGACCCCCAATGAATCGTGCCACAGTCAACATAGCATAGTCCACGGAACCAGTTTGCAGGGCAGAACCTAGCGCAAAAACGCAGACTGCGATGAACAGGGAGAATTTGCGGGATAAAAGGTCAGCAAAGTATCCTGCATTGAGGGCACCTGTACGGAAGACAAGGTCAATACATAATAACTCTAGTGATGATGCCCTGCAACTCACCAATGAGAGCGCCAAGCTCAATCATCGCTGTCAGAAGACCTTTCCAAAATCCAGCGCCTGAAGCGCCTTCGGCTACTCGAGGGAAACGGTCGAGAAATTGAGGCATGACTAAAATGACGGATACGACACCCTGACTATTGCCCAGCCCATATCAGTATTCAATTACCCAGATCATAGAGAATGTGGCCTCGACGGGAAGCATGGCGTGTGAAGAAGTGAATCGTACTCATATCCGAATAATAATCCTCCTAGTGTCGCGAATGCGGCGCATAACGATACATAGTAGTTCGAAAAGAGGCCTCGAAAGCCTAGGCGACACGAATTAGTCGTGTCAAGGTGTACCATCCAACTCAAGACTCACCAGCCGGGCCATAGGTCTCTCTCGTCTCCCACACAGCGCGATCATGACGCGCTACTGTGATCTCATTTGTCGGCGAAGAGTTTTCGTCCCCATATTTCATATCATCTCTTGAGTCCATGCTTCGCTTCCAATGCGCGTGTCAGTCTTGTAAAGAGAAAAGGAAGAGTAGAGTGGTCCAACCCGACGGAGAAGAGGAGACGAAGAAGAGGGCTCCCCAACGCTGAGAGGAGAAGGGGAGCGTGAAGACGAGGGCGAGGAAGGAGATGAGGCCATGGTCAGACTGGTATTTGAGATTTTATTTGGGACTAGAAACCGAGGCCTTGTCACGCTGGCGCATCGTAGAGCGTTAAGTTGTGGGGAAGCCCTGATAGAAAATTCTGTAACCGGTAATTGATAGCCAACGAGACCTAGCTAGCTTAACCCGTCCGAGCACAATCTCCTATTAACTTTATCTCCCTCTCAACAACTCTATGATCTTCCAGCTGATCTTCTTTAACAACGCTGTCTCCAAATTACAGGAGAAGTCTATCATTTTCTGGTTGGACCCTTGAAGCAGTAATACGCAGCATTACCTTTTATGGTTGCTTACCTTGCCGCGGTCAGGGGGTTCCTCAACTGGTAATTAATCCAATGTTATTTCAAAGATACTGTTGTGACCATGTTGGTCCATGTAAAGGGTGGCTCTTGAGCGTCGGCCGCTCTGCTGGTTTCTTTTTAGGGAGCTTAAAGCTCTCTGGGACAGACTGGACATACCCAGGTGGGTAGAGCGTTTTCGCGCCGTCTGCTGGGTAGACGTTAAAGGCTGGTACGCCTGCACGGCTCTGGCTGAGTGCGTTCATGTTCCGACTCATTCTGCTCGAGCCTTCGCCAGAGTCGTCATCTTGACTCCGTCGCAGCCTAGAGTCGGTTTTGCTCTTCTCCAGATTGTCCCTGCTCTTCCTCAGCTCCGCGTATGACTGGGATCAGTTCGTCGCACAATTCGCTTGTGGCTTGTGCCATTTCTGCCAACTGCGGAAGTGAGATGTCAGCGTGGCTTGTTACACGCCTTCGTTGTGGCTCCCTAACCTATTGCCATGACAGTTCGAGCTCGGCCACAGCTTCCTGCAACCTGTCTGTTTTACATGGGCCAACATGGTCATACTTTGAAATAACATTGGATTAATTACCAGCTGAGGAACCCCCTGACCGCGGTAAGGTAGGCACTTTACTGGTTCCTGTCTCTCGTGACATGGGGTTCAATTGAGATTGAAATCTAATCGTTTCTTGGCAAGTGGTAGATGACTGTCGATTGTCGCGCAATTGGTTTCTAATTCAGGTACACATTTTGAAACTGTCTTGCTTCATATTGGCAAAGTCGTAAACATAATCCCACCAGACGCTAAAGCTAGAACGCTCTTTGCCAAAGTAGCAAGGGCATATCCCGCTCGTCACATAGAGCAATGCATTCAATCTCAGAAAACCCATCTCCTGAGCTTCAAGCGCAGTACCTTCTGTGATCCGACTCTGCAAAGGGCCATACACTGCCAGTGCTCATAATTTCAAACGGGCATCATAGCTATCCCTCCCCTACCCCTACTACCCCCAGCCCCTCCGGCCCTGGAACCTCGAGAGGAATTCCTACTCCCTGATGCCCTTCGTCTTGGCGCACTCTTATTTCCTCGCGATTGCTTGAAGTCCGATCCAAATGATTTGGATCTAGTATAGCCACCTCGATATGATGATTTCCTCCGCTGACCAGCAGTACCACCGCCCCTTCCGGATGCTCTTGATGCAGCCGTCTTACCCTTCTTCCCTACGTCTTGTTCCCTTCTCTGCTTCGTGATAGCAAGTTGAGAATTAAACGCGTGCACTTCAGGTGGCCGCCTGTCGAAGTATTGACTTCTATGCTCAGGCTCTTCGTCATCCGTTGTCGATCCATCCTGCTGAGACGGAAGTCCCCTCCTTTCAAACTCTTGATCAATGTCAGAGGAACAAGAGACCTCACTATGTTCTTCGCTCTCCGTTGTCCGATCTTCATCTTCTGATATCAGGTTGATGACATTCTCGTGATTAGGATCTTGTAACTGTTCCTGCTCTCCTGATAGCTGTTCGTAGAGCTTTCGGGCATTCTTGATCAGTGGTAAAAACTTTGATCCGTGAAAGTCGACCTTTTGTTCATCTACTCCGGCTATTTGCTTCATTTCATCAACGCTATCCGGGAGATTGATAGCAAATTCACGGAGCGTTGTGTCTGTAAATGGCACGCTCCGCAAGGATTTTTCGATCAGGATTTTTCGGCACATCTGCTTGGCATGATGCATGAAATCCTCAAGGACCATGCGATGCACATCATCCAAATCTGCCATCTTCTGGTCGACTGTAATCGGAACTCCAAGACTGGCCTGCCGTCGATCACTTCTCATCTTACGGTGGCCTTGGATTCGAATAGGACCGAAAGCTTCATCATCGTCGTCATCATCACTCGATGCACGCGAGGGATCATTATTGGGTCTTCGGACGTTGCGACGTTCGGATGCTGCTTGTACGGGCGACGACACATTCGTTGACAAAGGATGCCCCTGTTGAGCTGTAGACCCACCAGTCTTTCCGGTTCTGGGTGGCTTCGATATAGGTAGTTTGGATTTTGTGCGAGGCGAAACTCGGACCTGGAGTTTGAGGCGCTGCTTGCCGTCCAAAACCTCACCACACCTTCTACCGGGCTCCTTGAAGTTAGCAATTGATAGGCGCGAAAGACGACAACACTTACGAAAATGTACTGGATGGGAAAGCCAGCTTTGTTCACGACGTTCCGTTCCTGTAATGCATCCTCACTGAGCAGACGGTAAAACAAGCGCTCAACATCGCCCCGGTCAAGGTCCCGTCCAACCCCATACTCTTCGAGCTGGTCGTGCCTTTCTTGCGTGATCTTCTTGTTTTTTGAGCCTCTAAGAATGTCCACGCAATGCAACAAGGTGACTCTGTCGTCCTGCAAGCGCTTGACAAGGCGCATAGCAGAAGCTGCGAAATCTGTGAAATCCTGCATTTGAAACGTACTCTCCGACAAGCAGTTATCGCAAGCGCCATTGCAGTCTTCCTGGCGAAACGTCTCGCCAAAATATGCCAGAAGCTGGACCCTTCTGCAATCGCTTCTATTTTCGCAGAACTGTACCATGTTTCTCAGCATTTCGCGTTGGCGTTCCTTCTGCTCCCAGTTACCATCACCCTGATCGATCATATCTCTAAGGACTCTGGTATCCCGATACCCATAGAAGAGATAGCACCCAGACCTTTTGCTATCGCGACCCGCTCTGCCAGTTTCTTGGTAGTAACCTTCCAGGCTTTTAGGAATAGTATGGTGAATGACGAAGCGGACATTAGCCTTGTCAATGCCCATACCAAAGGCTATAGTGGCAACGATAACACTATATCGACCTTCTTGCCACTTTCGTTGCACAGTCCGTTTCAGGTCCGCATCCAGTCCAGCATGGTAATGGTGCGCTCGAATTCCATACTCTTCCTCCAACTTCTGGGCCACGAGCTCGCATTTCTTCCGAGACAAACAATAGACAATGCCAGACTGCAGAGGATAATTGTTGTTAATGATGTTGGCGATGCTATCCAGCACGTCTTTCTCTTTGCCTTTCTGCCGTACCTCATAGTGCAGACCAGGCCGATTGAAGCTTGATGTAAAGACAGCACATCCAGTCATTCCTAAATTGTGCATCACGTCTACCTTGACATTCGCTGTCGCGGTTGCTGTCAGAGCCATGACTGGCACGCCGAGAAATTGTTGTCGAATTTCACCCAGGAGTTTGTAGTCTGGCCGAAAATCGTGGCCCCACTGACTCACGCAGTGCGCTTCGTCAATGACGATTCTTGCGAGCCTATTTCGGGAGTGTAAGGTTCGGAATGCGTTCACCATGCTTTGACTTTTGCTCAGCATTTCCGGTGTCACATACAGCAACTGGATGAACTCCTCCACACGAGGACCCCTAAGAGCTGTCATGATGTGTTGACGTTCTTCCATGCTGCTTTCGCTATTCAGGACGAATGCTTGGATATTAAGGGCCTGTAGATGCTGAACTTGATCTTCCATAAGGCTGAGCAAGGGAGAAATCACCACAGTCACGCCTCTGGTCTTGCCGGAAGTGACTATAGAGGGCAGCTGGTAGCACAACGACTTTCCGCCTCCGGTAGGCATCAAAACAAAAGCATCCTTTCCATTCAGTGTCGTATTGATAGTTGGTAACTGGTTAGCTCGAAAGCCTCGCAAATGAAAGCGATCCAACAAAGCGGTCCTAACATCTGCAGACCAAGGGTGCTGCATATCTGGCCCAGCCATTGACAGATGCTGTCTTGGTCGTTTCGCCGGCGAACTAGAGATACGCTTCTTGGGTAACATCTTGTTTCCAGACGTCGTACCTAATATGGATCGGTGACAAGAAGGACCACGCGGGCTTTCGGTAATTGAAGGGTCGTGATCTAATGCCGCCGCTGCCTCCAACATTTCGTCATCGTCCTCACAGAAGCCGTAAAAGTCGTCCTGTCCTTCCGATCTTGCAGGCGGCATACCCATAACAGTACTAAATATGCCTTCTTCCTCGTCATCATCACCGAAAAAGTTTTCCTCGGCTTCTTGGCGAGAATTATCGCATGCATGCATTTCGTGACTCTTTCGCCTTTCAGATTGTAGTACCTGGTTCGCGCCAGCGTTCGTGAACTCAGCCTCCGTAGCCGGATGATTTTTCAGTCGCCCATCGCCTGGTTTTGGGTGGTCAGCCTGGGTAACAGGTCGCTGGACATCTCTCAGACGCTTTTGTGGGGCCATATTGTTGTGTGAACCAATCTGTGTTTGGGGTATTGTGCTTGAGCCTGGTATTGGCATCGATGAGGGACTGTCCTGTAAGCTTTGATATTGTGTGGACTTTACGACAGCGGGGGAATTTGGCGTTTCTTCTTCGTGGAGAGAATCATCCATCATAAGATCTTCTGACATTCCCGAAGTCTTAAATTGCTGAACTATATCGACCTTCAGCTGTGCAAGGGTTCGTTTGAAAGCCTTCACCTCGGCTTTTATGGGACCCAAGGCTTCGTTATCACTTGGTCGTGCTTTGATCAAAGTGAAGAGCCTCTGCTTTAGCTCGTTCTCGTGATCAATTGCTATTCTCAACTCCTCCCTGAGAGGCAGCAGACTTGTGCATGCTTCGAGTTTCTGCTCCCACAGTTTGAAGTCCTGTAATACGTCTGCAGGTGCTTCCCCATCATAGGTCCAGAATATCTCTTGATAGTTATCGATTCGTTCCTTGATATTCTTGACGCATTCGCTCAAATGCTTCTCTGTGAGAGAGTTGAACTTTGCAAAGATATGTTCTTCAGTAGCATCCAATTCTATTTGTGAAGACTCTTGGCGGGTGACTTGGATAATCGGCCGACTTGAAGGGGATTTTGTAGGAGACCTTCGTTTGCGAGGAGTTCTGGAAGACTCCTTGGCAGGACTGCTGACTGGAAAGGACCGGTCTGTGGGAGATTTTGTGACGTTTCGGTCGAGTAAACATCTACGCGGTGTAGAGGGTATGTCCGACGAATATTCTTTCTCACGCTGACCCAAATGCTTTATCCCCTTCACATCGAGTATATTACAACCCCTCCGACCATTTCTGTGAGTAGCATCAGTCACCCCCTCCTCGTCCTCAGAGTCCACAACAACCCGCTTTCTAGTAGCGCCTCGCGTGATCGTCGGACTTTGATATATGGGGTCCAGTATTCGCGCATGTCTACTATTGTCGATTTGGCCCTGGTCTTCGAATTCCGACTCACTTGAAGCGTGTCTTGGACGAAGTCCCGGCACTTGCTTGGTCTTCGGTGTGAGCCTTCCCATAGCATCAAAATTTCTGTCAAAAAAGGGTTCTTCAATTGAGCCAGGTACTGAACTACTGGGAGGAGGGGTTGTCTCTTCAGCATGAAAGATTTCTGGGGCTTGGGCGACAGTTGAATACGGAGGAGGCGGCTCGACGATATCGTCAATCGAGGTAAACTCAGTAGCTCTAGCGTGCTCAAATGCGAGATATTTCGTGGGATTTCCAGATACGGTTGATCTGCTGTCCATTTCAAACTCGGAGCTTTTACGTTTTCTTCCAGCTCTAGCAGCGGATTGCCGTATACTCATGATTTGCGTTGGACTTCCAACAGCTTCTGTCAGATCGATGGAATCGACGTGTGGCCGGTCATCCTCTCGTGTCCGCCGGTTCAAGTGGATCGCGGCATGGATGTCCGGAGTTCTTGGTATGACTGATCTTTCCTTGTTATCTTCACTTGTCTGACGCCTGGCGGTGGGTTTAGCTGAGTTGCCTGTGCCTGTCACCGCAGCGAGCTGCGACTTGGACGCTGAGTTGGGTGTCACTCGAAGTCTTGCCATGCTCTCAAGCTGATTCACTTGACCGCCACCACTTTCTGGGGCTCCCAGAGCCTGAGATTGATCACCTAGCCGATTTTCTTGGTCTTGTAGCCCGACATCATTCCTTTGAGATCCAAAAGAGGCGACCGTATGCTCGGTTGACTGTTGAGTGCGGCTCGGCGAAGTCTGCAATCGCGCGTTTGGTTCGCCAGTATGAGCCGGAATGTGTGGTTTAGCGCTTAACAACCAAGAGAGATGCTGCGATAGATTATTGATGGTCATTTGCCCTAGTCATTGTTGTTGAGAAAGGCCCGTCAATCGCCGTACGTGAACTTGTGGGGATATCGGCTCTCACATCAAAGTGGATGGGTAGTGTTCTCCGAAACTCGGATAAACTGTGCGATCCCACTTGCATGACTGAGAGGTTGACGCGAAAATGACGCGAGTCACGTGACCAAACTAATCAACATCTCGATGGATGTCCTCTATCCTATAATTACTCCATTAAAATTCTAGTCTGGAGAAAGGCTGATTCTGCACTGATTTTTCAGTGGTCTTCAAGAAATGGAGCCACGCTGCCTCGAAGCTCTGTCTGATTGACTGTGCTACCAATCATTCAGTTATCAGAGATCCACTTAGCGTGCATATGCGCAGGCAGGCGTTCACCGCGTTGGTGTCCTGCACGTTAAGCGCCGCTTCGTAAACAATGGGGCTTCCAGAGTAGGCAATCCCTACACAACCTAAGAGATCAAACTAATCCTCCCTAAAGGCTTTGGAATGAGCTCGGTGATGGTGAGGTTTATCACATTGCTGAATTCGCAGCGCGTCATTTTGAACGGACTGGTCGCCCATTACGCACAGCCGTGGACGAACCGGGATGGAGATATAAGAATCTTACCCCCCAGCAAGCTCACCAGATACGTCAAAGTAGGTAGTTTTATGTGAATACGCCTCAGAATTTTCTTAATCTCGAATCTCCTCCTTATGGCAAATCAGACACCGTTCAAGCCGGGAATCTCATCGAGAAACTAATACTCTATCGACTTCTCAAACTCCTTCGCCTCAACATTCAGTTTCTTTTCGTCTTTGATGGAGCAAACAGGCCACGCGGTAAGCGAGGCAAACATGGCGGTGGAGGCGTTCAATGGAAGGAGATCACTCTCCTAAAGAATTTACTCAAACAGCTAGGAGTGGCCCAACATATGGCACCAGGCGAAGCCAAAGCAGAATGCGCAGCACTACAGAGGCATGGTGTCGTGGACACGGTCTGGTCTGAAGACTGCGACTGTCTGATGTTTGGCTGTACCACGCTGATACGTGACTTTCGTGAGGGAGGTAAAAAGAGTGAGACCAAAGTCCGAATCTACCGGGCCGAACTCGTCAAGGAAAAAGTTAGACTTGATCGAGAGGGTCTCGTGGCCTTTGCCATGCTGAACGGAGGCGATTACGACAGCACGGGTCTCAGGGGGTGCGGTCCGAAGCTTGCAATTCAAGCTGCAAGGCGTGGACTTGGGCAGTCATTATGTGATGCTCTAGATCAAGGGATCAGTATGGGACGCTGGCGATCAGAGCTTGTTGAATTTCTCAGAGAGCAACGCAAACCTCTAGAGATTCCTCCAAATTACCCTTCTGTTGACAAGGCGAGACTTTATCATAGGCCACTCGTTTCAAGGCCACATCAATTGACAGATCTAAATTGCCTTCGCAATGGTTGGGATTTGGAGATAGATGAGGCAAACCTTCGTGAGCATTTGCGCAACCACTTCAACTTCTTCACCAAAGAATACATGAAACATATTACGCCTGTCCTCTTAGCAAGGTCGCTAGCGAGTGCCGATCCTGGGGGACGAGCATTCGTTCATCGCTACGATGTACAACCAGCGAAGAGGTCCAAAAAGGAGACTGAAGAAGCCGCCAAGAGCTCTACGAAGATCTCTTTCAAACCTGCTGAAGTTACATGTATCGATGTCGGCGAGTCCGTCGCCATGGATTTGGGAATGGAAAGACAGAGGAAAGATCCCCCGTATGATCCAGATGAGAGAGTTGAATGTGAACTCTTGAATGTTATCTTGAAACGAGCCTTTCCCAACCAAGATTTTAACGCGCCTCCTATTAAGCAAAGGAAGAATGCAAAGAAGAAGTATGGGGATGACCCTAATTCGAAGGGTTGGAATATCAAGTCTCAGAACAAGGACCGGAATAAGAGGAAGTCAAGCGAGCTGCATTCATCCGATGACCTCGACAGGCTGGTGGAGAAGGAACCCAGACAGGACCGACCAACAAAGAGGCCAAGAGGAAGAAGGAAGGAATCCGACATAACCGCGAAGGCTTTGGCCGACAGAGATGAGACAACTTTGCAAAGCCTTGATGTCGATCAAGCCGTTAGAGATCTGAGTCCTGGCTCTGATCTCCCTGATCTTGACGACTTGCTTCACGACGCTCCTGTTCTAGTTCCGTTGTCTCCGAACGCAACACGCAAGGGCTTCGCTCCTTATGCGCAGGTTGAAAAGAAGGCCAAGAATTCAAAACCGACAGCGTTGATCAAGGTCACGCCCAAATGCGGCTTTTCAGATCCCATAGTGGGTCTTGTAGATCTCACAGATGATTAAACTACCGGAGATGCTTTTCAATCGAGAAATCGTTAGCGACCCGGCGTTGGACTTTCCTTGGCCCTGGACTCAGGCCGCATTTTGGGTATTTTGAGCCTCTTCAACTTTGCACTCTTCGCATCGTATCGAGCGTTGTTATGTATGTCCTCGGCCATTTTCGCCTTTCGTTTATACAGGTCCTGACTCATGCTGGGTTCCGGCGTTCTTCCTCTTTTCGTAGCGAGTGAGGCGTTCTGCAAGGTCACCGCGAGGCATGCATTCTTGAAAGCTTGTCTTTGTCGACCCTTGTCAATCTACACAGTTTGGAATTTCTCCCCAGACCCGATAGATCCTGGGATCGAGTCGAACGTTATCTCCATTTCCATTGGTCATTCTCAAAGTTAGCATAACATCTGAACTCATTGCTCAACCCTTTTGCGTGCCGCACGTCGAATGTCGTCGTTCGGACTCCTGCTTTCCCGTACAATTTCTCAACCACTGACTGCATTCGCTCACCTGTGCAGACTAGAATCCTTTGTCCATCATAATCACCGGGACTCTGGCTCGGTGAGCTCCACGACCTACAAAGCCATCTCACAGTGAGTGCAGCTAAGAAAGCAGTCAGTGATCTGCACCTCAAGTAGAAATTCGGGGACAATTCACACCCTTGGTCTGACAGTCTTCGCTGAGAAATGGGGGATCACAGATTAGGCGATCAAAACTTCCCTTGAGATCCACGGGCAGCTTTAATGGTTGCTGAAAGTCGTAGTGCACAAATTCTTGCTTGAACACGCCGAACCGCTCGTCGTACTCAAGAAGCACGATCATCGGTCTCTCAGATGCTTCGACAGTCGACTAAAAGGCAATTAGGTATCGACTACAAACCCTCAAGCTGAGATGCGGCCTACGAGAAGGTTCTTTAGCTGGACGAAGACACTCGGTGCCGAGACGACGCCAATCCTCGTTTGGTGGTTTGCATTCTCGAGAAGTGCTCGCGCTAAGGTCTTAGCCGTCTCATCTCTGTACTTAAAGCCGTCAACCTTGAGGTCGACTTCGCTACCTTCTCAAGAATGTTGGAACGGCGACATACCCAGAATTGACTCGCATTCCAATCTTCAGAGAAGGCTTCCATGGAGAAAGGCTTTTCCGAGAAGTCGCTTTCTGCTTGATCCTGGAGAGCTGCAAATTGCTTTGCGCGCAGGTCCCGTTCTTCGTTGAATTCCCGCAATGCTGCTAAAGTGTCCGCAGGCAATTGGCTAAACGATGGCGTCAGTGGATTCGTCTCAAGGCAAATTAGAAGTATCAAGGCTACCCACGGCATATCATCGTCATCGTCCGCCATGTTTCCTACTCAAGAATTTCTTGTGTCGAGTCTCGGTTCATCGGAGCAATTGGAGACGCCCGAGAAGGAATTGCTTTGAGGTTGTACTCCGTTCCCTGCTTGGACAAAATGTAGGCACTATTTCCATTAGCGAGCTACGAACTCCGATATCTTGTACCTCGGTGATCGCGCAATCGCGATAGTAATCTGATCTGAATGTTCTCAGCCGTATCATCATGTAGGTCTTTATTCATCGATCATTTCCTACATCGCCGTCTCCATTCCATTCGCCTAATGGCTACCAACCTCCCGCATCTACCAGATGTGCAGAGACTAAGCCCACATGTCTTTCGCATCCTCGGGGGGAACCCTGGAAAGGCATCTCTCTCTCTCTCTCTCTCCTGCCCTCGTCTTCCCCGACCTCGTCTCTAACTCCAGCTCCAGTTCACCCTCCAAGGATCCAACACCTACCTCCTCGGCACCGGTTCCTCCCGCCTCCTCATCGACACCGGCGAAGGCCGCCCCCAATGGCGTTCCTCCCTCTCCTCTCTTCTAGCCTCCGAATCCGCCACCATCTCCACCTGCCTCCTCACGCACTGGCACCCTGACCACGTCGGCGGAATCCCGGACCTGCTATCCCTCTGCCCCGACTGCGAAGTCTACAAAGCAGAACCCGAGCTTGGGAACCCAAATCTCGCGTCGCCGGACGCAAAGCCATGGCGAGATATCGCGCACGGCCAGACTTTCCAGGTGGAAGGTGTGAGTAGCTTGCGTGCGTTCCATTGTCCAGGGCATACGGTGGATCATATGGCGCTGGTGCTGGAGAGCGAGGACGCCATGTTTACGGGGGATAATGTGCTCGGTCACGGGACGGCGGTCTTTGAGGATCTGGCGGCGTACATGGAGTCACTGGAGCGAATGCGGCATGAGTTTGCTGGGCGCGCATATCCGGGCCATGGGGATGTGATTGAGGATGGGAAGGCAAAAGTCAGGGAGTATATTGCGCATCGGAAGGAGAGGGAAGGCCAAATATTGCAGGCGATGGGGAGTGAGGGGGATAAGAAGAGGGACTGGAAGAGCATGGAGATTGTGAAGATCGTGTACAAGGAGTATCCAGAGAGTCTGCATGAGCCAGCCGAGAAGGGGGTCGTGCAGGTGCTCGATAAGTTGGAAGGTGAGGGAAAGGTTGTGAAAGATGAGAACGCAGATAGCTGGAGATTGAGTAACAAGGCATCGTTATGATCCAAATGACAGCTCATGGATTGTGAACTGATGCACTGCAGAAACGGCTATACAATAGTGTGTGACTACATTCGATATATTGAGGATAAAAAATGCCAGATATTCATGCGTCTCTCCTGGATAGTCTGGGAGTATCTCTTTGCAGTTTCCCACGACGACTCGAGGGCCTTGAATCAGACCAGCTAGTTTTGAACTGTCTCATTATCATAGCAGCATCTCCTTTACACTTGCAAGATCCACAAATACACCAATCACCGATTAAGGTACCTTAACGCGGCTGAGGGGTTCCTCAACTGGTAGGTAATACAATGTTATTTCGACTTTACTGTTATGACCATGTTAATACATGTTAATACATGTTAACACCGCTTTAACATGGGCTAACATGGTTATAACAGTTAAACTGAGGTAACGTTGTACTAACTACCAGTTGAGGAACCCCCCAGCCGCCGTAAGGTAGATATCACTATGTCTCAACACTGCTACCTGCCTCCCTCCGCCCCACCTACGATAATCTCAGAACACTCCAAACACCGATAGTGTGACCATCTTTTCCAATCCTCACTCTTGCCTCCGAATCACTCCATCCCACAACTGTTGTTTACCTAATACGCGCTTCTTTTAAGCCATAATGCGTGCAAAATGCGTCACTGTTCAACAACATTGCTTTGTTCCTTTATTATCCGACGTCAACCTATACTCAACCCCAGACCAGATTTTACCTTACAGTATGGCGCCTAATGATGGTGACTCTAATGATGAGATTAAGAGTCAGGATGATCCACCGCAAGGAAACGCCAACGACAGGACGAAGCCTACATTTAGTGGCCCGAGAATGAGAAGAAAGTTTGGTGGACTCGTCGAAGAGCTGGAACTCTTTGAGGATACTACCGGCGTTGGCCATATCAGTGCTTTACAGGCCACCGTATCTGAACTGAAGCAACAGATTGCTGATTTGGCCACTTTTACTCGATCGGGGTTTACCGCAATGCGTAACGATATTGGAGCCCTCCAAAACGACGTGACAACCCTGCGAACCGACGTGATAACTCTGCGAACCGACGTCCAGACCACTGAGACCCGTCTTACCACAGAGATTCAGAATACTCAGACTCAGATTCAAGCTCAGTATGGACTCTTGACAGCTTACCGCATGCATGATACACTAACAGTACTGCTTAGAGCTGCCAATGTAGTCGCACAGATCAACAGCGCGCAGTCGAAGGTCATTTGAGCGTCGAAACCCATGTACACGAGACACGAGATCCGAGGGCGTTCTGAACTGGAACGGCCGTTGCATTCCTAGATCCCGAAGAAGTTGTGCTACTTCCTAGGAACCTTACTTTTCTTTAGGCAGATAATAATATAACATGTTTCTATACCATAGCTATCTAAATTGCCGCAATATGTCGCCAGGGTTTGAATGCTTGATTGATGTCGGATAGGCTGAGTTGCCCGGCTCCTGTGAGCTCTTGGACTGCAGTTGCGAAGACTGTCTGGACTTGACGAGGAAATTCCGAGATGTCTAGGCTTCATGCTAACAGGAAATGGGCATGCTCAATTGACGAAGAGATTCCAATCTTTAATTTCAAAGCTTGCCAGAATCTTCTCCTGATAGGCAGAGGCAGCTTCGAGGAGTGAACCCAAACGTCCGTTTTCAGGATCAATAGTTCCGCTTTCCCATGAGCCAGGCTCGTGGGGTACGTTGACAGTGATTACAATATCGGTCTGTTTTTCTTCAAGACGCAGAAGAACCAATAGGATGCTCGTATATTTCTGATGTCTAGAATTCTGTAGACTGGGAACTGGTTCCGTCGCAAACAAAGAAAGTACAGGAGAAGTGTTCCTTAACATTCATTAGCTTACACAAGAGACGTCGAGAGCAGAGTATTAGGATGACATAGAAGAACATCAGCTCGGCCTTTCGTGAACAGTGGCAGGCTAAGGGGGTAAGAGAAGGAACCTCGGAAAGCAAAAGATTTATACTTACGGTATTTTAGAGAACTGTGCAGCTCCAGCAGTCCAGATCTTTGTATGCATTAAGTCGTGATCGTTCGTGATGTCTTTCAAATGGTTTATGGCAACCTCCTCATCGTCACTGCACATTTCTGACGGTTGGCGCTCCAAGATGTCGACGATAATGCTCGTTAGACCATTGGCGTCAATATAAACTTCCTGGTGATCAGGAACCTGACGAAGGTCGCTTTGTATCTATTAGAGCTACCGTTGAAAGCGTATAGGTTGCAAGAGATTTACCTAACATCAATGAATGTATTTGGATAGTCTGCGGTGATGGCACCGCCAAACAGCTCAACAGTCTTGGACATCTCTATGCTTAAGCTGAGAAGTAGTGGGCTTCAGTAGGAGAAATGATGGGAGATAGATAGACATTTCCCATGAGTCCGACACATCACTGTAGAATTTATTCGGCTTTCGTAGCTTAGACCGTAGGCAGTACTCGTCGTGTTGTAGGCAGAAGCAATCAGGCACACAGGCATCACTTGACGCTACAGCTTGGAAAATACATATTCTTACTAAGCACAACCGCACATCTTGCAATGTGTTGCAATCCATAATATAATGTCGTTGGCTTTTATCAGAGTCCAGTTGTGAAAAATTTACATGGTGGGATGGTACTTTTGTGGGGTTTGGAGTAGAGTAGTGGGAATTTATGGAGAAATCGACGAGGCTACTGAAGCCTCGCAGACAAGATTGCTGAGACCCTTGTCCCGACCTTTGCAACTCATCTTGTTTTTATTAAGCTTTTGAGCTGTCCTGACAATTTGAAGTAGGAGTAGTATTCTGGAGGTTCAAGAGATCTAATCCGACGAATTCTCTGACAATAGTCCTAGTCCATCCTATCTCCACTCCTCTATTTTCACCAAGAAATCCTGCATTGGAGTCTCGAGAGCGTTGCGGGGCCATCGACGCAGTATAGACCGTTTCTCGACATCATGCGTTTGTTGATCGGCAACGCAATGTGCTGGGGCAAGTCAGAGCCGTGAACGTGACCAATCCCTACTGCTGACCTACAACGAGAAGTCAAAAGAGCTAGAAGGAACCCTTGACGAAAGCAAGAGCAAGGTGTCCCTGCGCTTTTTCATGTGCGTTGATGCGCTTAAGCCAATTTCGTCCGGGACAGCTGTTGGTCTGTAGAAGCATGACCGACAACATAGTAGCAAAGGGATGAACGTATGTCTGAGATTTGAGGATTGGTGATTGTTTGCAGGAATAGTCTCCAAATGAGACTGGAAGCGATTGATCTGACCATCTCAATGGCTGGAAATCCGGGCAGCTTTTGAGCTTTTCAAGATGGACATCAAATGTCGGCGAGGATTGCCTCTCAGACTGGTCTGTCTTGCTTTCCATTGTCTGTCCACAAACCGACAGCAGCTTCAGCTTCTTTCTGTGTGTATGGATCTTCTTTCAGAAGACGCTCCCTGCCCAGATGTTAGCCTGAAGGATAATAAACTCTCAGTTTCAGATATGACTGACATCTTTTTGTGTTTCTTGCTTTTCTGGTGCGCCTCCAAATTGTTACCACTCTCAAACCATCTGGCGCAAGACTTGCAGTACCATTCACCCAGTGCCGGGAGGTCCTCAGCAGCCTTTGTGTTTGTGTATCCTGTTAGATGTTTCTCATCTCGGATATCTGCATGGATTTGATCCAGGTCTCGGGCACGTCTCCTGGTCTTAGATTTTGATTTTGAGCCACGGATAGCGGGCATTTTGGCTAAGGGTCGGGACTATCTCCGGGAAATGAACTTGCAAATGGCGTCTGCGAGAACCTTTTCTACTTTTCCCTTGGATGGTGGACTTTCAATGATCACGGTTACTAAGCTGGGTAAATGGTGGGAAAAATTGAGCTTTGAGTCGGGTAAGCGGCGCTTACCAGGGTACCGGGGAGTTTCACGTGAGTTTGTGGTGTGTAAAAGGGAGGGCATTAGTGGGTGGAGTGGTCTGAGACAGATACCTCGGGCTTGCATTATTACGGAATTACATCCCGGTCGTTATCGCGGCAACAGCTTCCACGCAAAAGCTTGCTACCATCATATTGACACCATCTCCTCTCCTCTCCCCTTCCAACATCAATTGCTCAAAGAGACGCTGAGAATCCTGTGCAGGTCTACTGCAGCTTCTCTTCGTCTGTACATGAGCTATTGATCAATTCGCACCCTTTTGCCTGGCGGGGTTTCCAAGATGTTCACTGCACGCTCGGCTGCGAGGAAGCTGGTATGCTTCTTTTCTCATACCACACTCGACTTGACTGATGTATCTTCTTAGCTTGGCCGTCGTGGCCTCGCGACCGTCAGCGATGCTCCTCTAAACCGCAAGGTCGAAATGACCAACTGGGAGAAGGGTCATCACATAAACTACCAGAAGATGAGCGAGAACCTATCCATCGTTCGATCACGATTGAACAGACCCTTGACCTACGCTGAGAAGGTATGCATCCGTGTATCTCAAGGATGATGTGATCTAATGTAGACTAGATTCTCTATTCCCATTTGGACGACCCTCATGGACAAGACATTGAACGTGGCAAATCCTACCTGAAGCTTCGACCCGATAGAGTGGCATGCCAAGATGCAACCGCTCAAATGGCAATTCTACAGTTCATGTCTGCAGGCATGCCTTCCGTCGCTACCCCTACTACGGTCCATTGTGACCATCTTATTGAGGCACAAATTGGTGGAGAGAAGGATTTGGAGCGAGCACAGAATATCAACAAAGAAGTATACGACTTTCTATCGACATCATGCGCCAAATACAACATTGGTTTCTGGAAGCCAGGGTCTGGAATTATTCACCAGATCGTCCTCGAGAACTACGCTTTCCCTGGTGGACTCATGATTGGAACCGACTCCCACACCCCCAATGCTGGTGGTCTTGGCATGGCTGCTATCGGTGTCGGTGGTGCCGATGCTGTAGATGTGATGGCAAACCTTCCTTGGGAGTTAAAGGCGCCGAAAGTCACTGGTGTTAGGCTCACAGGGGAGATGTCGGGCTGGACTGCACCAAAAGGTAGGGACTGCATCCGATTGTCTAGAACGGCTATCCGATGCTTCTATTCTTCTGAGACCTATCCTTCCGAAACACAGTCCAAGAGCGTCCCAATGAGATATTTGAGCTAACCAGTGCTCCAGATATCATCCTCAAGGTTGCTGGTATCCTCACAGTCAAGGGGGGTACTGGGGCCATCATTGAGTACCACGGCCCCGGCACGAAATCGCTTTCTTGCACTGGTATGGGAACGATATGTAACATGGGGTATAGCAACCACTTTCTTCTGTGTACGAAAGAGGAAGTCCAGGAAACTGACTGACTTTGTAGTGCCGAAATTGGTGCAACCACCTCGCTCTTCCCCTTCAACGACCGCATGTACGACTACTTAGTGGCAACAAAGCGCAAGGACATTGGTGACTTTGCTCGCGCATATGCACAAGAACTACATGAGGACGAAGGTGCAGAATACGACCAACTCATCGAGATCAACTTGTCCGAACTAGAACCCCATATCAATGGTCCATTCACGCCGGATCTTGCGACTCCAATCGGCAAGTTCAAGGAAGCTGTCGAGACCAATAAGTGGCCAGAGGAGCTCAAGGTGGGCTTGATCGGCTCTTGCACTAACTCTTCTTACGAAGACATGTCTCGCGCAGCTTCAATTGCCCAAGATGCCTTAGATCACGGTGTAAAGGCCAAGTCCATGTTCACTGTGACACCAGGATCTGAGCAAATCCGTGCCACTATCGAGCGTGATGGTCAGATGAAGACGCTCGAGGAATTTGGCGGTCTTGTCCTCGCAAATGCATGCGGTCCTTGCATTGGCCAATGGGACCGTAAAGATGTCAAGAAGGGGGAGCCCAACTCGATCATCTCCTCCTACAATCGTAACTTCACTGGCCGGAATGATGCTAACCCTGCTACTCATGCTTTTGTCACTTCTCCGGATCTCGTTGTTGCCATGACCCTGGCCGGTACTCTGAAATTTAACCCACTTACTGATACACTCAAGGACAAGGACGGAAAGGACTTTAAGCTCACTGCTCCCACCGGTGATGCTCTCCCAAGGAATGGCTATGACCCTGGTACCGATACCTACCAGGCTCCTCCTTCGGATCGCGCAACCGTCCAAGTTGCCGTCTCTCCTACTTCGGACCGTCTCCAAGTCCTTCAGCCTTTCCCAAGCTGGGACGGTAAAGACAAGCTGGACATGCCCATCTTGATCAAGACCAAGGGCAAGACAACCACGGACCATATCTCCAGTAAGTGTTTGATTTGTGGTACCTTTATCAGAGCACGTAAGACTGATCCTGAAATTTAGTGGCCGGACCGTGGCTCAAGTACCGAGGTCATCTTGACAACATTTCGAACAACATGCTCATCGGTGCGATCAATGAGGCCAACGGTGAGGCCAACAAAGTCAAGAACGAAACGACTGGGGAATGGGGCGCAGTCCCTGCCACCGCTCGAGATTACAAGAAGAAAGGCGTCGAATGGGTGGTCGTCGGCGATTGGAACTACGGGGAAGGCTCATCCCGTGAACATGCCGCTCTCGAACCTCGTCACCTCGGAGGTATCGCAATCATCACTCGATCCTTTGCCCGTATCCACGAGACCAATCTCAAGAAGCAAGGCGTACTTCCTTTGACTTTCTCCGACCCCGCCGATTATGATAAGATCAAGCCTGACGACAGAGTTGACCTCTTGTGCACGCAAATTGCGGTTGGCAAGCCGATGACACTGAGAGTACATCCTGCGGATGGTGGAAAGACTTTTGATGTATCGTTATCCCACACCTTCAACGAAAGCCAGATAGAATGGTTCAAGAATGGCAGCGCGTTGAACACTATGGCCAAAGCGCATTCATAGGTAGAGCCTTGTTTCTCTTCACGAGTCGTTGAGATGAGAAGACGTTGGGAGGTTGTGGATAAGAGGGTTCGAGGGGGATGCAACGGAGACGAGGAAACAAGAAGAGCGGATGCACTCAAGATTCGGGGAATTCGGTTCTTCGCAGAGTGGCTGCACCATTGTATGCATGTGAATAGTACGCTTGTGTTTTATGTAGGTCTCACTAAATTTTCATTCACTGTTCGATGGTTTGAAGATTTCTGGAACCGTGCCTCAGCTGGATTCCAGCAGCTGCCCCTACTTTAAGGTCTGCGTCAACACCGCTGCGACCGCTTTTGCTTCCGTACCTACAGCCGATCTCTAAATGCTATTCCTTGCAAGTGGGGAGTTTACACGGGTCCCCGGATTTTGTTCGTGGTCTTCAGCTGCCGCTCGGCCGAACGCACCCTATTGTGGCAATGAAATACGACCAACTGAAATCAGGGCTTTCTCCCCTTGCGATGTCTCAAGAGGTATACCATGTCGAGAAAGTCGGCTGTTAGAGAATGCCATGAGACTTATAGTTTCTGGTTACGTACTGCTGCAGAGTTACCCGGTCTCCTTTATGCCTCTACAAAATCTCCCCCTCATTTTCTGACTTTCATTCCTTCAATTGCTTCATGCTTCATTCAGTCCAGATAGTTCAATGTTTTTACGACACCTAGTTCACCTTTTTCTCTTTTCCGCTTTCTGTCAAGCCAAGAACAATGGGACATGCTACTTCCCTGATGGAAGCGTTAGCAAGGGCGATGAGCCTTGCGATAGTAACGCGGAAGTCAGCATGTGCTGTGGGCCGGGAAATTTATGTCTAACGAATGGATTCTGTGGATTAGATGTTACGAACAATTCGGGTATAAGCCTTGGAAGAGGGACGTGTACCGACGAGTCATGGAAATCTGAAATTTGTCCCCAGCAGTGTCGATTCAGTAAGTGACGCCCAAGCTCTAGGCTTCTGTCTCTCGCCTCTCTGGCGATATGCATCCGTATTCCCCAGTTGTCTAGAAATTCATGGCAAACCATTTCTCCCATCCAGATCAAGATTCGGCTATCAACGCTTCCGCCTACAATTTCGCCCATAATCCGGTCCATGTATGGGACTGCGGCCCAGGACAAGGGTATGGCACAACCGCAAGCGCCTGTTGCGAATCTGAACAAGAATCTCTCCGATGCTGCTTCACCGCGACCGCCGTTTTCCAGATCGACTCAGCCACCATAGGGAACCCTTCCAGCACGGAGGCTACCACAACACCAGCGGGACTGACCACGGCCGGGTCTACGGCGATATCAGCATTCTCCTCCGTTCCAGAGTCCGGGTCAACCCCGACAGCGAGTCCCGTCCATAGCGCTAATAGTCGAGGTGCGAAGATTGGTATCGGCATAGGAGTTCCACTTGGAGCCATCCTCGCAGCCGCTTTAGCTGTCCTGGTGTGGAGACTGCGCCGGAAGGAGAAATCAAGAAAGGAGTTGGAAGCACAGCTGCAAGCGGCGACGAAGGGAGGGCTAGTGGACAAGCCGGAGCTCGATAGTGCGTCAAAGCATGTTGCAGAATTGGGTGTTATGACGCCGCCAGAAATGGATTCTGGAGGACAGAAACCGGTGACATCTTGGAAAGTACCCGAACTGGATTCACAACAGATAAGTTCAAATCAGAAGGGCTCGGGTCTGGACGACTTGCAGAAGAGTCCTGATCGAAAATGGACGAGTTCCAATCAAAAAGAGACAGAGGCTGGTCCTGCGGCTACTCCCTCGCCGTAAGCAGCTCGAAAATTTTTGTATTGATAATATGCCATTAGCATGTAAGATAGATGTAGAGTAACGAGTATTTACGGATGGCGCGATAAGCTCGCGAATTTTGGTCTATCAATCTTGCAAAGATCCTGTGGCACCCAGCCAAGCCACAACGGACCCAATGAACCACGCGGGCCACCACAAGAGCCAGACCACAACCTGTGTCCACAGTCCATGCACATGCCAACCCACACTGGCAGCTGTTAAGACTTCTGTTACGTGCACCTCAGTCGCCCAGGCAACCGCGAACGTCAGAGTTAGGGGGCTTAGCGCGGCGAGTAAGAACACCACTGCCACGCATACGATCCGTGGTATCAGTCGATTGGATGACGGCGGAGAAGTGCCATTAGTAGACATCGGGATGCAGAGATGGACGAATGATAAAGGAGCAGTAGCAAGGCCGACGAGGAAGGCGAGCGAGAAGTTGAGGGTCGCGAGAGCAGAAAGGAACATTCCGAGGAGTAGGAGGGAGAAGCACGAGAGGAGAGTGACGTCTTGGCGGGTAGGTGTACGGAGAGTGGTGAAGAAAAGGGAACTAAGAGGGGGAAGGATAAGAGTAATGGTAGTAGAGACTGTGAATGTGCTGGTGAGAGACTATGTGTCAAGCATTTATTAGATGGTTGATCAAGTTGGCGAAACAGATTGGGGTAATTGACTTACACTTTCAAATGTATTGTTGAAGACATAAAGAGGAATGAGTCCTAGGAAGTGCACGGCACATACGAAAGTCAATGGTAAAAATAGTTGTCGTTCCGTCACTTCGAGCGTTTCTGTAGGCACCAGTGCAACCATGCCGTCTTGTTTGAGAACGGTCAGATCTTCCTTCACTCCTTTCTTCTCCTTTGGTTCTGGTATGCCAACCTTGGTGGACTGCTTCGGCCGACCGCTCTGCACCCACAATGCAATCGACGTGATAGTGAAATTAACCGCAACAAGCATGGCACTTGGGAGATATGTGCCAATACTCACGAATCGGTTCGCTTGCATAAGCAAGTAGAAGAAGAAACTCTGATGGAGATGCTCTAGCAGATTGTTCAGACTTCGAAACATGCTTTCGACAGTACGACCAAGGCTCATCTCATCTTGCCAACCGTCACCAATGGTCTGCAGAGTAATTGCGTCGACGTGGTACGGGATGAAGCTGCTGTGAGGGCCCGAAGCGTGTCCCAAACCTTGACTTAGCATCCCTCTTAGCATAGTCTCCAACCGCTCTTGGTAGGTGTCATCATGCTTCCACATGCGTTGAAGTGTACAGCCAATGCCCATTTGACCACTTGCAATAGATACGGCCGTATTGAAGAGATCAAGGTTGGATAATTGGCCATTTATTCCGTCATAGATGATGTGAAGCTTGTCAAAGCGATGGCCCCATGTTCCTGCAGGGTAGTCGACCGCGACAGCGCCTTGGAGGGCACCGGATTTTAGGGTCAAAGACTCGACAGTAGTGGGTGAGTGTGCATCATGGTAGGCATCCACCCAGGCCTGAGGTCCGGCCGTGCTATCCCCGGCGATCAGGAAGATGATATCTTTAGACCATAATGACCATCCTGCCGCTTCCATTAGCCAGACTCATACTGTTTTGGGCGGGAAGCAAGTTGATTACTCTTGAAATATCTGGCCATGGTAAGGACAAGAGCCACCCCGCTCTGATTGAGTACATGGTCCATATTCCTCCAAGCCCCAATGAGGACAACAGCCTCCGTCGCATCTGCTCTCGGGCCTTGTAGCACAGCGTAGACATTTTGGCCTGTGATGTTTTTCCCGGCAGCCGTATATCGATACGTTTGACGAGCTACTCTAAGACCGCAGGTTTTGAAGAACTCCGCTAACTTTTCCGTTCGTCTAATCTAAATGTAAGCGATAGCTAAGACTGTCAGATAGTGAAATGACTCCGGCATACTCCTCATCCGTCTTGTCACCCAAAGCTGCTACCTCTTGCCTATATGCTCGAAAGATGTTGTGCTCACTTCCACCAAAGTAGGTGTGAACCTGCCCCGGAAGCAATGCATTCTCGGAGACATATGTCTGTCTCGAATATTCGTTTAAGGGCAGTATCAGAAGCCAGACTACGCCAACAATGACGCACAATGCTGAAAGAAAGGGCGGCGCCTTTTGGGCTCGCGGATCGTTTCTCAGGGCCAGTAGTCGAGCTGGTTAGGGGTCAGTACTGTTGCGCATACGATACATCCGGTTTTAATTGACTTGATTGGACTCACCTACTAGCGACATAGTTTTCGAAGCGTGTGTTCAAGCAAGCATTATGTCATTTCGTTCATTATTGAAGAGATCGGAAATTTGTACTAGACGAAAACGCGATTCTCGGAGCACGCGACTGCGATTGAGCGTCATCCCGTCTTCCTCTCCCATTTCTTCCTCCCTCACCTCCGCCATCCTCCGCGACGCCATATGGCACAATCCTCCTGGCAGGTGAGCCCTGCTAGGATCCGGTCATATTTGAATAGAATTCCGCTTGCGACTCGACTTCTTGTCTTGTCCATCTTTTTCATTTCGATTCTGGGTCAACGTTTACCGAGCCTACGAGATTGGGGGTGCTTGCTTCCAGCAGAGACTAATTTGGCAACTCGTGAGTGTCGAACTCAGATGACCGACTTCAAACGATTACCGTCGCCATAGGCTAAATATATGGAAACCTAGTCAATCGACTATCTACCTACCCGTTCTTCCATCTTTCACTCATCCATCTCGTCCTCAACCTCCTCGCACTTACGCCTCTCCTGACTAACTTCGAATCCGAAAACGGCACTATCGTCACCCTTGTGCTCTTCACTGGTCGTACGTTCCCTCTCATATCTCATCCTCTCCCTCTCCCCAAAAGAAAAGAGAACCTCTCCCAAGGCTAACATCCCCACCCCCAACAGCCTTCTGTCTCATCCCCGGCCTCATCTACACAGGCCTCACCCTCCTCACTCACCTCTCCACCAACGCCGCCGTCTGCGGCTCCAGCATCTGGATCTTCCTCCTCCTCTCCTCCACCGCCTACGCCACCTACCGCACGAACCCGTATTTCGTTATCCCCATCACCTCTCCCTCGCTGCACTTCCCGACCTGGGCGTCTCCGCTCCTCGCCGCCCTCCTCATCTGGATCTTCATCCCGGGAACCTCGCTGCTGGGTCACCTCTGCGGGTGCGCGGTGGGGTACGGATGGGGGAGCGGAGTGCTGAAGTTCTTGGGCCCGCCAGAGCGGCCGCTGCGCTGGATCGAGGGCAAGCTGAATTTGTTAGGGAGACTGCCGCATTATGTGAGTGTGGATCAGAAGATCTATGGCCGGTACGGGGTGTTGCCAAGTATGGGCGGCTCGGATGAGGATGTGGAGGCGGGGACGTCGAGGTTTAGGGGGACGGGTCCGTCGGGGCAGAGACTTGGACCTTGAATGGAGGAAGGGAAATGAAGCTCAAATTTATCTTCTCTATTTCTTGTATTTGGAATGGGTCTGTATAGGGACTCTGGATTGAAGCGTATTTGATGTTGTGGACATTTGGGGCAATACTCATGCCTTTCTCGACATGGCAAGAGACTGGACTTGTATAATTTTACTTTCTCTTGGGTCAAACGGCGAAAATGTTTCGCGGTCGGAATCCAAAAAAGATATAAAACGGTGGAGATGTGCTGCTTGAACATAGCCAGATGAGACCTGCGCCGTGTCTTTGATTGATTTTGCACACACAGTATTGAGATGGACACAGGGAACAATGCGACATGCTTGCTGCAGATAGGCCAACTCCCGTGACACCTACAGCCCCAAGACCCTATTAACGAAACGGGGGAGAAGACCAGCCCAAAGAATCTCCGACAACGCGCCGATCACCCCAACGCACTCCTTCGCTATCGTGCAAACGCTGACAGGGTTCGCCCTCACTGATTCCAGGGCCTACCGTGAGCGATTCTATCTTGCTCAAACACTTGTCTCTGGCCTCTCTCCCTCTGCTACAACGGGAGTGCCGAGACCGCGATCCGGACTCTGTAAGACTAGCTGCTCGTGCCGTCTCGCCCGTAAGAAATCGCTCACAGCTCTGATGAGGATGAACCACCCGATGACCATCAACGCGTATGCCATCCAGTCATTCGACGAAATCCCGCCCAAGCCACCAGGCACCTCACCCGTCGGCATCGACCCATCCGGTCCGACATCCCCCGGGTTGAAATCATGCGAATTCGGATCCGGAGGCGAACCACCGAAATCCCCACCAGGCTGTCCACCGTTCGCAGGATCGCTTGGGTTGGGCGAGGGACCGGTTGATGCCCCTTTCATCGTAAAGCCATACTGGACAAGAGTAATTCCGAGCCCGGCGCGGGATCCGTTCTTGGCGGCGTGCGTGGTGTGCAGGAGGTAGGTAAGAAGGAAGCCGACGAGCTGGAAGGACATGCTGATCATGCCATTCCAGACGAAGGAGAAGACGGAGCCGACAGGGAGACCGTCGACGAAGACTTCGTCGCTTACCATGCCAGGCGCGAGGATGGTGGTCTCCCAGTAAGGGGGAGTGGCGTCGGCAGCAGCTTGCTCGTAGGTCTGTATTGACTAGTCAGCATAACATGACGCAGAGAGGAAGTCCTTGTGTAAGTGAGGCTTGACATACCGGTGGCTTCTCATCTAGTTCTTCGCCCCGTGTTGGCTTGGCGCTAAGATTCGCAAACACGCCATCGTGAACATTATTGCCTCCACCGTATACCGGTCCATTTGTTCCAGATGTGGGCGGAGGGACAAAGGTGGGCAACTCCGTGACTCTTCTTTGTATTTGGCCAGGTCTTACATCTTCATCTTCTGCCTCGCCGCTGCCACTCGCCGAAGGATTGCCACGCATGAGTCGCTGTCTATCATCTCCATTCTCGTTCTCATCGTCTGAGTCATCGTCGGAAGGTACATCAAACGTGTCTGCCAGTGTTCGTTCGGCTTCTGAGCGCAAAGGATCATGTGAGGAGATTGAGTGTCGTCTTGATTGAGGAGAGGAAGCGCGAGATCGGAATGACGGCGGTGGGGAGTTGGGTATCGAGTGTTGACGTGGCATAGGGGACGTAGGCGTTACTGGAGAGCTATCATCATCTTGCGCCGCGACCTGAAATTGCATATCAGCCATATTCTATCGTAGCCTTGAAAGTGACCCTGAGTTGGGTCGTCCGGGGTAAGGTGTTGTTGGTGAGGAGTGGCGAGAGTAACATACCCTCTCGTATCTTCCGTGAGAGCTCATGTCGAGCCTCTGGAAGAATGGAAGAGTTCAGAATGGAAAGAAAAGAGTGGTAAAGATCAGGGCTGAAGAGGAGCCAGGGAAGGTATGAGTGATGTGAAAGGGCCGCGACGGTCAGGTATCTGGAACGACATGGAACAGATGGAGGAGCAGGTGGTGCTGAGCCACCGCCGCTTTGAGCCAGGAGTGAGCCCACCCGGTCATCACGACGCGACTTGATTGGATAGAGACTACATATGACGACCTCGAAAAAGTTATCACCGGTCATCTTGTATAACAATTCAGGTGATTTCGCCTTTGGCGCATCCTTTCAAAAAACACCCTCAACCATGTCTCGCGCCGTGCGTTTACAATTACCCTTGCCACAATTCCCAAAACCTCATCCGTGCTAATCTCTACCATCGCAGATCGCTGCAAAACACTATGAGCGCATCCTTCAAGCATGGCCAAAGGACCTGCTACGGCCCACGGTCTCACTCCAAAAACTCCTTCAAAAGCGCCTAGAAAATCAAAACCCAGAACCAGCAGTAGGATCGCCAGCATCAGGATCGCCAGCATCTTCCCCTAGCCTTAAGCAAACCGCGTTCAGCGAAGGCGCAGAATTGAGACAAATCAATGCTCTTTACTCACTACTAGATAATCGATACTCTAAGCAGGTAAACATTTCCCACAAGTCAGATCATTATCTGATTCATACGATTGAGTATGGTATGGATAATGCTAACACGCGCGGCCAATAGTACCCCGTCTCAAAAAGATTGATGAATCCAACCTTTGATCCGACCTATTATCATCGCCTATCCCATGAAATTGAGCAAGCGCCAAATTTGTCCTTTTTTGAAAGACTATTGAGAAGAGTAAAAGCAAGGATACGATTTTCATAGTATGAGTATCTTGTCTGTTTGGAACAAACTGCATAGCGAACGGCGTCTACGCTGTGCAAGTGGCAAGTTCATGTCATCGATGGCTTCCGACAGTCTATTCTATCTTGTATTGATATTCATGGCCAGTCTCAGGACTCCATCAGTATTGTTATTAATTGTCGATGGTCGATAGCCAATGGCCAAAAAACCCACTTCGATGACACTATCTCCATATACCTTTCCCTCAGAATTCTTCTGTCGTCATGACTGTCAACAGCGAGACTCGGCTCAGATGGACATTAGCCTCGTCTTCTCTCGTCTCCTCTTGTCATTAGGACGAAACGGATCGCAATTACCCTTTGGACATTTACAAGTCGACAAGCAAGCCTGAACAAACAAATTTGCCTGGAAGAATAGTATCTCTCACAAAATGCCCCAGGAAAATGGAAATCCATACAAGTACTGTAGATCCTATGAAAGAGAATGCGAAACGCTAACGAGAAGAGTGTTAGAATCACCTCACTGACAAATGTTTTTTAACCAGATAATTTTCGAATGTTCGGACTATGGTGCCGTTTGTGCAACAGACTCGCGGATTACTTTCGTGACCTGAAGAATATTTTCGACATTGATATCAGCCTCTCTAGGGACAATTTTCCGCCATACGCTCTCCTCAGTTCTTTCTGCAGGTGGCAGAACTCGCCAATGCGGATTGCGCTCAGCCTTCAACCAGTTAAAGTCGTCGACTTGGTCGTACTTGTTCGTAGTTTGGCGCTGGAATTCCTTCGTCTGTTAAATAATCAGTCAACTTTCAATAAATTTCATCATAATGTAATGGGAAGACTCACATAGGTCTCTGGAAGTGGCGCAAAACTAATCCCTTCACACCGTTCAACGATTGGCCTGCTACTGCAATGCAGATACACATCGCAATTCTTGCAATCATGCATGCGAAACTGTCTGCTCGCTACAACAATCACACATCTCTCGAGACCCGTGACGTGGACTGGCCCCCGAATATCCCCATCTATGATAAGTGACTCGGTCACGTACTTCATTGCGAGGCTACTCAAAGGGTGCCCGCCTAATGCGGGAGCAGACAAGTCCACCACGCAATGATTGATATCGGAAATATTTCCTATCACTGACCCATTGTCGGGTAAGGTGACGTGCTTACGCTCATGATTTGAGACTGAAACATTAACGGACGGCTCAAATTCGTGAGTAGGGAGCCCTTTTATGGAAGTCAGCATGCCCCTGAATGCCGTTCCTAGCATTGACTGCACCATTTCCGTTCTCTCCATTTTCCACGGCGTCCTCGTTCCCATTGACCGGATTATCCTGCATCGTCGCTGGCGTCGACTTCGGCCAACTTGACTCCTCGAACCGTCGTTCAGATCGACCGCGATCTTCCTTCTTAGGGCTTGTCAACGAGGATCGTGTACGCATGGCAGATTTGAAGGTAAATTTGGGTCGAGGTGCAAAAGAAGCACGGGTCTTTTGAAGCTTCTCGGAAAGGGCTTTGATTGCCTAAGGTGCCTTAGCAATTTGCGCACAGTACCTGTACCTGAATTAAGAGCAACCTACCTCATCGTATGTCCGAAGGTCGTAGACGGGAATTCGACTTGAGGATTCCTTGACTTCATTCGAGAGTCGAGCGATGCCTGCAAGACAATGCTCAACACCGTCCGCACGTTCCCCACCAGAAACGCTCGTCTCGGCAAGCTGTGCTATTTCTTCTTGAAGCGCTGCATTTGATCAGCATTAGTATTGAAATGATGCCAACGCGTGTGATTCTTGCTCACCAGTGACTTCATGCTGGAAATATCGGAAGAAGCGTGCCTTCGGATCAATTTCCGTCGGCGAATTGGTCGCAGCAGATGCCATGATTGGTAATGACCTGGAGAGAAGTTGAATCGCCAATTAAGATTAAGAAATTGAAGACCAGCACGCAAGGTAACGACAGTAAGCACCTACTAACGGCGCACGAGCTAATTATACGCTTCTTTCAAATGGTCAAACCCGACTTTGCAGTCAGTGACGTCGAGCGTCATCCCCACACATGCAGGGAGGCTTGGAGGGGTAAAGGAATGGTGGGAGCCCCGAAAAACGCCCCTGCACGGAGCGATGTGGCGGTCGGATGCAGGCATGAAATTCGCCCAATGCATCTTGGTGGCGCGTATCGCATCCAATTGTATGATGGCACTTGCAAAATCCCAGGACACCATGGATTTAGGTGGATTAGTCTACCTACCCACCTACTTTACCGCAGCCGGAGGTTCCTCAACTGGTAATTAGTAGCAGCCTGGAGCCACGTCTTGTAACAACCACTCATACGCTGCCATGAATATTTTTATTGTACAATAGTATCTAGGTATCTAGTTGTGACAAGCATGATTGTAGTGGAAAATCTAATGTCTTTCTTCATCAGGACTCAAGAAGAGTGACTGCATCCATCCTTTCGGCCGGCGTTTCAGTCGCTCTCCGCCAACAGACTTACCAAAGCTTCGGTCACAAGGGAGACCGGTTGACTAAGGTTTCGGATATCCTTGCTCCTCTGTCGGGCGAGAGATGGGATACCAACGGGCAAACTTGCTGAGCCGCCGTCCCTGATTTTATAGGTATTCTCCTTAATCATTGCTCTTGCGCTCCAGGACCCTCTTTGCCGCCCTGGAAGGAGTCCACACGTTAGCTCATGCCGCTATGTATAATTAGAGCGACGACTTCAACTTACCATTTGCCGTGCTTTTAGCATCTCATCGCACAACAACAAATTCGACGCTATGCCCGTGCTCGAAGCAATACAATTCCTCAACACCCGGAAGGAGTCATAGACACCAGCTTGGACTGGATCCATGGGTTCGCCGGATGCAAGATCTAGCCCGACGGTATTCCCCTCTGCTTGCTCGTCCTGAAGTTTTGAGATCGAGTCCTGTATGTCATGACCAGAGTTTGCCGCGAGAGTCTTGGGTATTACCAAAAGCGCGTCAGCAAAGGCTGCAACCCCTGATTTGACCTTTCCTTTCGCTTCCTTACGGAAAGCGTCGCTCAGTAAGTGCGCTGCGCAAGCGACTTGGAATGCTCCGCCTCCTGGAACAACGCTCTTGTCCACAATCATGTTATACACACTCCGTAAGCCATCTCTGACCGCATCTTTCACCTGAGTGATGGTGTGTTGATTTGGTCCCTTAATGAGGATTGTCACTGATTTCGGGTCCTTGACCTCCTCAATGAAGGTGAACTTCTCCTCGCCAAGCTGATGCTCGTACACGAGACCAGCCCAACCCAGAACATCTGGCGTCAGGTCGTCAACGCTATTTTGCGCCGTTCCGCCGCATATGAGCTGCAGCCTCTCCATATTCCTTCGCTTTGCTCTTCGCAGCGCTAGAATCCCATTCTTTACCAATACATCCAAACTCAGCGGGTCAATTCCCTTCTGGTTTATTACCACAAAGCTCTTCTTTGAATCGTTCCCACAGACCTCTTTCTTCAGTTCGACAATTTTCCGCAATTTGTCGTCTACAAATCTCCGCTCACTTTCGACGAGCTTCTCACGCTGGTCCGCACTCGAATAATAAAACCCTGAATTGATCTCTGACTTTTCATATTCGAGACTGACGTTCAAAGTGAGGATATACGCGTTCTCCACTCGCTTTGGCATGTCTGGATGGCGCGCTCCATGATCCAAAGCAAGACCTCTAATGAGCTGTGTATCGGCGGCTGTTCGATGTTGCATCGTCATTATCTCAACCATATGGAGGTCAGGTTTTTCTGGAGGATTGTAGATAGCGAGTACGGCGTCGGTGATGTCTGGCGTGAGTTGTTCGGCGAGGGTACTATTAAGCTTTGTCGACAGTGATGTCCGTGCTACCGACAGTAGTAATTCACGATCCACCTCTTTCTGCATCTTAAATTGATCCAGGAATTTAAGCGCCTCAGTCTTTGCAAGCTCATAGCCGTCTGTTATTACTCGGGGATGAAGTCCTTCGGATATGTATCTATCGGCCTGTTTCAACAATTCACCCACCATGAGTACGACTGAAGTCGTTCCATCTCCACATATGTCATCTTGCGCCGTCGCTGCTCTGGCAATCATCACAGCTGTTGGATTCTGGATCTGCATCTCTCGTAAAAGAACGCTTCCATCCTTTGTAAGCTTGATTGCTCCAGCTCCGTCGACCAACATCTTGAGTGTTCCTTGGGGTCCCAAATTTGACGCGAGAACTTGTTGCAAGCCCTCTCCTGCAGATATGTTAACTTTTAGAGCTTCCCCACGTCTCTATAATGAAGTTAGTTTATGCGACCGGGAGTAGGCTTCGAACGCAAACGTACTCTCGACTCCGCTTTGGGATTTAATAGTTGCGTGGCCGACATAACGTAATGATGGACTACCCCTCTGATTGATGCGAAAGCGTGTCAATGAGGTTTAAGACGTGAGAAAAGTCGGATGACGAGGAAAGGCTGCAATATCAAAAATTTGAAGCATTGGAGACGCGACGCGATAGGCCGGGGAGCTTTCTGGAAGATTGTAAGCCCGTACCCGACCTCGTTGTCGAGCTTGGACCAGCTCGGACTTTTGACGAATTTCGCACCTCGAAAAGCTCGAGCTTTGCTTTCCCCCACCACCTACCACTCGGCACGGGAAAGAGACAGTCTTCTGTCGCTTATTCGACGAAACTTTGGTGATCTCCGCGTCACCTATCGACGTCTTCCGCAGGTCAACATCTCACACTCTCAGTGCGCTGCCGCGCACCTCTATCCCGATCATCATGTCGAAGATCGACTTCCTCCTCCACGAGAGTGCCGTGGGCTATGCTGTATGATCCCGACGGACAGCTTATCCAAATGTGACTGACGAACCGTTAGATCTTCAAAGTCAACATGCAAGCTGACGCGATTGGGAATCGCTTGAAAGAAGCCGAGGACACGGCCGAAGAGCTCTCCCTTTTTGGTATGTTTCTATCTCCGATATGAACGAAAATGGCTTGGCTAAATGGCAAAAGGCAAAATGGTGGAAGTAGTGGGATTTGCACCATTCCAAGGTGCAGCTCATGCCCTCGAAAATGCGAATGACCTCTCTGAAGGAATCGTATCGGACTACTTACGCACGGTGCTTGAGACAAATCTCCCAAAAGCCAGTTCAAAGCACAAGCTGGTTCTTGGCGTATACGACAAAAATTTAGCAAATGGTATTAAAACGGCGTTTGATTATGTCGAGTGCGAGACGCGCGAGACAAGTGAGATCGTGGCAGGCCTTCTCCGTGGTCTCCGCCTTCATGCGGAGAAACTCCTCAAGCAACTTCAAGAAGGCGATCTCGAACGTGCCCAGCTTGGTTTGGGCCATGCATACTCACGTGCCAAGGTTAAATTTAATGTCGAAAAGAACGACCGCCACATCACGCAAGCGATTGCGTTGCTCGACCAGCTCGACAAAGCTGTCAACAAATTCGCGATGCGCGTTCGGGAATGGTATTCATGGCACTTCCCCGAACTGCTCAAGATTGTGTCGGACAATCTGACATACTCAAAATTGGCGCTCGCTATTGGCGATAAAAACAGACTATCGGATGCGGACATCCACGACGTAGCAGCCATTGTGAATGACGACTCCGATATCGCTGGCAATATCATCCACGCAGCTCGTAACAGCATGGGACGCGACATTACTAATTACGACTTAGAGGCCTTCTTATCTCTCGCTCGTCGCGCCATTAGTCTAGCAGAGTACCGGACAGACCTTCACATCTATCTCATCGAAAAAATGAATGTGGTCGCTCCCAACCTCGCAGCTCTCATTGGTGAGACAATAGGTGCGCGTCTTATCTCTCATGCGGGTAGTCTCACCAATCTCGCCAAAGCCCCGGCATCGACAGTTCAAATCCTTGGTGCTGAAAAAGCGCTCTTCCGTGCGTTGAAGACCAAGGGAAACACTCCCAAATATGGTCTCATTTACAATTCTACCTTCATTGGACGTGCTGCCGTCAAGGATAAAGGACGCATTTCTCGATTTTTGGCGAACAAGGCCAGCCTTGCGTCTCGGGTTGACCATTTCGCACAGGAACCTTCCACGGCTGTGGGTAAGGCATTTCGCCAACAGGTAGAGGACAGGTTGGAGTTCTACGCCTCAGGCAAGCCACCAACGAAGAATGAAATCGTAATTAAGAACGCCATGGAGGAGACTTTGGCAAACATGAACGTTGAGGATCCAACCGAAGCAGGTGCCGAGGACGAGATTCAGGCTGATGGTGTCACGGCTCAAGCCACGGAGCAGGCTTTAAGGAAGGAAAAGAGTAAGGAAGATAAGAAGAAAGAGAAGAAAGAGAAGAAGATGGCGAAGAAGATGGCGAAGGTGAACGGTGATGTAGAAATGACAGGTGCAGATGATATCAATGGTGACGCCGAGACAGTGGTGAAGAAGGAGAGCAAAAAGGAGAAGAAGAGGAAACTTGCCGAGGTGGATGCTGAGGTGGATGGAGAAGCCAATGGAGAAAAGAAAAAGAAGAAAAAGAAAGATAAAAAAGACAAGAAGGCGGCTGCTTGATTGTCTCTTGTATTATACAGCTTTCTCTCTCTGGAGGTGGCTTGGTTCATTTCCATGGGCATTATCATAGCATGGTGTTTTTGGCGCGTGGTGTGCTGGGTGAGGTTACGGAGAGGCGAAATATGACCCGACGACTCTGCGTCACTGTTTGAAATGGGCATACTGGGTACAGTCCATACACTGGCGAGGCAAAAATCGTAGGTACCTATACATTCTGCAGGCAGGTGCATAATATGGCGACAGCGACTAAGTAGCATAGTGTAACAGTTTTCATGGATAATATAGCCGACTTTATTATTTGCAGTCATTATCATCATTACTACGTCGAATGACTTCTTCGCTAAACCACTGCTTCCTCCATATTTTGGAATCTTGGGTTCCCTTCCTCCATGTAGCGCGTCATATCCACTGTGCCATTCTGACTCGCATCCAATAAAGCGGCCCGCTTCCTCTGTCTCGCAAATGCGGGCGTCCCAAATCTCAACACCTCCTCATTTTCCGTATACCCCACGACCTTCATCCACGGGTTCGGATCTGTGATTAAGCCCTTTTCCATTCCCCACTCGCTTGGCGCCATGGAAAGATACTCAAATGAAGCCATGTCGATGGCGGCATCCTTGAATGACATCCGAATCTTCTTCAGCACCACATCATTCTCGCCCTCGCCCCAGTCCGGCGCGTCGGTGCAGACGAATACTGTTTTGTCTTTCGCTGTCTGCTCATCGGCGACCAGGAACGTGAAGGCCGTGTAACGATTCTCGACGACGTCGTCCTTGGCGCGGACGTACTGTTTCCAGAAGGCGTAGATGTCGTCGACAGACCAGCCAGCGAAGTTGTCGGGCGGTTGAGCAGAGAGGGGGGGAACGGTGGGCTTGGTGATATCCGTGGTGCTGCTGGCGGTGGGACCAGCATCATCAGGGCCTAAAATTCGGACGACATCGCGGATCTGTGGGTCTTCGTTGCGGGTGGTTTCAAGGAGCTCGTTGAGGACCTGACGAGACAGACGTCAGAGACGAGAAATGCATGGATGGCGCAGGGAGTAAACCTTACCGGGAGTGGAAGCTCTGCAGTGCAGAAAAGTGGCCAGAGAACGTCAGGCATATTGGAAGAATAGTATGTAATGTATATGGAATTCCAATTTACTTGGGGGAAATGAATAAACGGGAAATGTATGGAGACACGGAAATCTTTGAAATACCACCCAGCGAGGCGAAGAGCGGAGTTCAAATAGGATAGCAGTAATTGATGGTCTACGTTTGGTCAGGCAACAACACTTCTAGACCAATGTTGCGGCGCTCTGTTTGGTTGACTGTAGTTAAGTTCAGGTAGTATCAGGGTAACGCTGTTGTATGTCTGTTGGAGGATGACATCACAGCTATAGAAGAGCTTGGTGGCTTGGTGGCCTGACGTTGAAACAGCTTGCACCCTGAATGAATACGGAGCACGGCAGAACTAACAGGTGCCTAAGTAATAAATGGGGCTTGCAACATGTTGGCTCGTTTCAGAACGCAATCTCAGAAGAAGATGAGTTAACGCGTGTACTTCGTTTGCATACACGCCAAATTAGCAGCCAAGCAGCTCATGATCACCGTCCTCGAAGGGAAATTAATAACTTCCGAGCTCAGGAGACAGACGAGCCAATTGCGCGTTGTTGGCGCATTCGAGGTTGCACACCGGCCGGCCCGAGGGAGCGGTGAACCTGATGGGGTCGCCGAGGTGGCTTTCTCCTGCTTTCTGCGAAGCTTGATCCCAGCTGCAAGCGCGCCTACGGCGGGACGGGATGGCACACGGACCTTACCCTAGGGCCCGTGGGCCCGCTGCTTTGGCACTGGGACCGAGTCGGCTTCAATCTTGAGCACCTCAGTGGCTTCCCCTCCTTCGGTATCATGACATTTGTGAGAGGAACATCCCTCTCCCCAAACAATGTCGTCCTCTACGACTCCGCCCTCGCCTGCCGATGGCACTCGTTCGGTATCCATCCTCGAAGCGGACGTATGTGTTGTCCTCCTCCCATCTTGATCATTTCGTGAAGACGAGAGCATGTGAAGGCTAACTGTCGTGCGCTCAACAGTCTGATCCTGATCGCTCTGGTCTCGAAAGTCTGGAGTATGTATCACGAAACACAAAAGCCGTTGAGCCAGCAGCGTAACGGTGCACGGTGTCTTGACTTGAACAGAAATACCTAATCATCTCGCAGTACCACGAAATCCCTCACAGACAGCATCTACAACTACATTGAAGAAAATGGGAGAACCTACCACCGCTACAAAGAAGGCTGTAGGTCCGCCATCGATTTTTCATGTCCACCGAACATACTGATGCTTATTCTGAAGCCTATGTCTATCCAAACGATGAGGTAAGCCTATTCCTGGTGAGTCAGTATCAGAGACGGGTACTCAGTACTTCAATAGTCGGAAAAGGAAAGGCTCGACCTGCAGTATGAGCTGTTGAAAATCCTATTCGACTACAAAGATTTCTTCGCTCCGCTTTCTGATCCCCAGAGGATATTAGACGTTGGTACGGGCACTGGAGGATGGGTAATTGATGTTGGTGAGCTTACCCGTTACCGTGCCTGCGGGATTGAGTTGCTGACACTTACACGTTACACAGCCATGCGGTTTCCCGACTGCGAGGTACCACCCCTGTCTGCCTGTGAGGTCCATCTCAGCTAATCTTCTCTAGGTGACCGGCATAGATCTGTCTCCCATTCAACCCGATTGGTAACCGACTCACCAGGCTCGTCCTCACCTTCATCTTCGAATCATACTAACTCGACGCTTTCGTAGGGTCCCTGACAACGTCCACTTCGTCATTGATGATGCTTGCGAAGAAGACTGGATGGTTGAACCTTCCTCCTACGATCTCATTCACACACGTATGATGCTTGGCTCCTTCGAAGACTTTCGCGACATCATCGCGCGGGGGTTCAAATACACCAAACCAGGAGGGTGGATGGAATCTCAAGATCTAATGCCTACCGTGTGCTGTGACGACGGTACAATGGCACCAGACCATCCACTATCGAAGTGGACGAAGCTGAATGACGAAGCACAAATGAGAATGCAACGGCCGGTACGGATCGGCAATAAGCTGAAGAGGTGGTTCCAACAAGCAGGGTTTGTGGATGTACAGGAAAAGGTGTTCAAGTTGCCTATAAACCCCTGGACGAAAGATGAAAAACTCAAGATCGTCGGTCGCTTTCATGAAGCTTCTATGGTGGACGGCATCCAGGGTTTCTCCTTGGCTCCGTTTTCACGCGCCCTGGGATGGACCAAGGAAGAGATTGAAGTTTACCTCATCGATGTTCGAAAGTCCATCTCAGACCGCAATGTGCATTGTTACCACAAAGTGTACGTCAATCCTCCCTAAGCATACCCTACTTATCTGATTGACGTCTTTCAGCTATGTTGTCTGGGGACGCAAGCCTTATCCAGGCGAACTTGCGATGGGCTAAGCCGCTCAACCCATCTTCTCCTTTCCATCCTTCGAAGTCAATCTCAATCGCATTTGCAAGGGCCATTGGCGTTGGGCGAAACAAGATTCTGATTCCTTTCCTCTTACATTGGAAGGATGCTCTGTGCCCTAAAAATTGCTACGTTTACCATTAGCGCTGGAGTTTCTGGATCGGATCAGAATTTGGACGACATTTACAATTTGGTGGGATGCTACGGTTCGATATCACGCTTCGATGATTTACGACATAGATTCGTCTTCTTGGCTTCCCGCCAGTCACGGCTGTCCGGCCCCAGCAACGAACGCAGTAAGAAATTCCGGCTGGATTCACAAGGTTCAAGATTTGAATGGGTGCCTCCTGGGTAGTTTGAAGCTGGATATGACATTAGAAATCTTTTACTGGTTCCTGTCCGACATCGTGCTAAGCTCTTCTCTACAACTCACCCGGCCGTGCCAAAATTTATGGACCATTGGGCAGCCGAATGTTTGCCTTGGGGCTCTGAGCTTGTGCAGAGCGAGGATAGAGCTGATTAATTCTATAGGTAGCTCTTCTTCCAACTCGTTCTTCTTTTTCTTGCCTCCATTCTAACCCCTTTATCCCCTAATAAAAGCCAGATGTTTCTCACGTCTTTTCCAGAGGATCTCCAGACATGTACAGAAAAATTCCTCAACCAAAGCGGTGTTCGATTCGACTGTATTCTAGTGACGCATGACTGTCAACGCCCTCTAGTGGTACCCCCAAAAGCACGGAGATTGCAATATCGACTGCCTCTAATAATAACGTTATTGTGTATTTCGTTCCCTGGTGGGCGTTTGTCGATTTCTGTCGAAAGGATCTCAATTTATATCCGGAAGATTTGGCCTCTCCAAGGTCATGGTACTATGATAAACTACCTTCTAAAGCATTACCTTAAATGTGTGCCGCCCTCAAATCTCCACACTCTCCCCCTTCCCATCTACTGCCCCATCCCCCTCAACACCCTTCTGCACCACCTTCAAACTGAAATCCACATGCCGCACCCCTTGATGAATACTACTGCTACTTATCACATCCACATGCTCACACGCATACGCCCCCACATTCTCCTCCGTCAACCCACCACTCACCTCCACGAGCACCTTCTCCCCCCACCTCTCCTTCAACTCCCTCGCCGCGACCGCCACCTCCTCCGCCCCAAAATTATCCAGCATGACGACATCCGCGCCCGCCGCCGCCGCCGTCTGCGCCTCCGCCACGCTCTGACACTCGACCTCGATCTTGACGCTGAAGCCGCCAGCCGCGCGAGCAGCCGCAATGGCAGCCGTGATGGCGGCGTCGGTGGTGGAGGCGGCGTGCGCCCCGCGGTGCGCCCAGATGTGGTTGTCCTTCAGCATCGTCATGCTGCTCAGCGAATGCCGGTGCGGGTCGCATCCGCCGACGAGCATCGCGTATTTCTCGGGCAGCCGGAACCCCGGGGTGGTTTTGCGCGTGCCGGCGAGGGTGTTGGGGTAGCCGGCGGTGCGGAGGAGGGTGAGGAGGTGGTTGGATCTGTGGGTGGGAAGAGGGGGTGGTTAGATGGGATGGGATGCGTAGGGTAGGGTGGGTGGTGGGGTGGGATGGGGTGGACTGGACTGGGGAGGGGAGGGGAGGGGAGGAGAGAAGCGTACTGTGTTGCGATGCCGGAACAGCGGGCGAGTACGTTGAGGCCTACGCGCTCGCCGAGGAGTATCTTTCGCGCGGGTCCGCGTACTGTAGCGACGTGTTTCTTGCCTTCGCCTGCGATCAGCTCCCCCTCTTTCACTAACCACTCTACTTGACAGCCGAGCATTCGGAAGGTCTCGTTGAAGAAAGGTACGCCGGCGACGATTCCGCGCGATTTACATAGGAGGCGGGCTTCTGCAGGTGTGTCGCCGACGACAAAGCCTCCAACGTCGAAAGCGGGTGTATCTTCGGTGAGCCAACTGGTAATGAGGGGCTCAAGAGTTGGAGGGAGGAGATGGGAAGGATCGCCGTGAGAAGGAGCGCCACCAGCCGGCGGCGATGGCATTTTTGATAATTAGTTGACCAGTAGCTCGAGCTGGCAGAAGTTTAGATTTGAAAGTCAATGTTGAGCTTGAGAGAAGGGCTAGCAGTCCATTGATGTGAGGAAAATGCCGAAGAGAAATGAAAGTTTTCTGATCCTATTAAAGGTATACAAGGTTTACTTTCTCACCAAGCCAGCACCACGATCTGGTTAATTGAGGCGAAGAAAAAAATATATATATATATTGTTGCCGAGGACGTCAGAAATAACTTTCCAAAAGATTGGAGCTAGTGGCGCAGGTACAAAGCTATCATGATGTGTAGTGAATGACGAGGTCTTGGGCGCCCCGCAAACCTGGGTAACGCTCCCCGCATGGAGTTTCTCCTACGTAAAATGACGAGCAGCGATCCAATGATCCGATGCGAGGTTTCTATTAAGGAATGTTTGGGCAAATCGTCAGCTGTTTTTATAACCAGCCTTCCCACCTTTATTTGGACCTCACTTCTTCGAGCTCAAGACGTCGCAGCTTTGACGTTTCCCCGAGTGGACATGAGCAAAGGAGATCTCCCGTTCTGATACTCAGTTTTGTTAGAGGACATCTCTGACTACGCGCCCTCACGTGTACGTTCAGGGCCCTCCATGACGATGCAAATTGAGACAGCAGCAAGGAACGATGCCGGACGACGCAGGTTGGAACAAGTTCGATAAATCCGCTCGGACGGGTCGAAAGCACCAAAAGACGCGAGCCTGGCGAGATGGTATCACTTAGGAGGCCTTAAACGGGCCCTTTATCCTGGACACTGTTCTCTTCTCATAACCAAAGCCTCAAAACGGGTGAATCACAAAAACTAGATGTTCCGCAGTTTATCGAGTGCTTTTTTGCAAGTCAAAGATCTCTCAGAGCCTTAACCTACACATTCAAGTGGTACGAAAAAGCATTACTTGATTGGAGCCCCTTCACATGATTGGTCAGATTCGGGATTGATAAGGGGCAGCCAGCCAAACCCCACGCTCGGAGTACCACCAATATCAGCACTCATTAAATCCATCCAGCATAAGATGTTCAGTTTCATGGACTTGTTGAGCAATGCAATGGTTGGATTCGAGGAATTCCAAATACCTGATTTGCAATGGATATCAGTAGGAGTTGAGCCCAAAAGAAAACAAGCGTTGCTTGCAGAATAATATTTAAATTCGGTATCGACGAGATCTCAATCGCTGAGCTCCACCCGCAATGGAGTAAACGATTTAGCCAAAAATATGTGGAGACTACCGCGGAGAAAGATGGACCTTTAAATCTTCTTATCCTGTGCCTTTGAAACTGTGGATCTGGACCAGGATGCACTTGATAAGCAGCTGGCTTCAACGCGGCTGACTGCCGAGAGATAAGCAATCGATGTCTAGGGTATGCACGTAACAAAGCTCCTGGGTATTTCGGCATGCGCCATGCTGTCATGAGATACCAGCCTTTTTCTTTGGGACCTCCTCCGACACGGATTTGACCGGACCTGGCTGTACCCAAACTACCTGACTGTCTGTCCAAGAAATCTTCCCCAAAACCCCTCGGTTCGCACCTACGTCGCATTGCTTGTAGGGTCTTCCAGGCTTGCATACTTTTGACATCTCCGCGCAAAGTTTTGCCTGGAACGCTCCGCTTCAGGGAGGCAAACATTCGAGACCTTGAGCTAAGATTCTGCAAGTCAACCGCTGCCACGCTACAGACTCACTTGGACACCATTCTGGGCAACACTCACTACCTTATCGGGCACGAATTGGGTCATGCAGCCTAGCCTTGACCTGCATGGCAAGCAAGCGATGCGCCGCTGAAACCAAGATCTCCACAGGGATCGATCCGCGGATATCCTTTGATTGGGCATTTGCACACATTGATTGTAAAGGCACCGGAGAAGCATCATCATAGCACTGCTTCTACTAGTCCCATCTTCCGTATAAGAAAGTGACATCTCCAAGCTCTACAGGGCTGCCGTTCCATTTCGAGTAACTTCACTTATCTGGCCATCAGACCAAACTGTGCATCACAAGTCAACATTCACCAAAGACTATCAAAGCGTATCGAGTAAAGAGTGCTACATGAAAAGTAGTGTCAACATGTCGGGCATCTCCTTGCTCTGGGCTGCCCCAGAAGTCAATCCCATCAACCACAAAGCTCGCTCCATTCCGGTATTAAATCCTTTCAATGTGTATGGCAGAGTCTGGTGGTTTGCCTGGTTTGGTTTCTTCATTGCGTTCTGGTCCTGGTAAGCCTCTCCCGTTGAGGAAATGGCGCCCAAAGCCTGCATATGCACGACCGTTGGTACTGACAAAGCTTGCTCTAGGTACGCGTTTCCTCCGCTGCTACAGGATGTAATTGCAAAGGACATTGGGTTAAACTCCACGCAACTTGCCAACTCAAACATCGTTGCTCTTCTGGCAACGTAAGTCAAACTCGTTCAACGCCTGACCTCTTCATCAACTAATATCAGTAGTCTTCTTGTTCGTCTAGTAGCTGGCCCTTGTTGCGATCGATTTGGACCTCGGTACACATTTGCAGGATGTCTCCTCGCTGGAGCCATTCCTACCTTCTGTGCTGGAGGAGTGAAGAATCCCTCGGGTCTTTTGGCTTTGCGATTCTTCATTGGCATTCTGGGCGGCTCGTTCGTTCCATGCCAGGTCTGGACTACTGGATTCTTTGACAAGAATGTCGTGGGCACAGCCAACGCCTTGACTGGTGGATTTGGTAATGCAGGTGGCGGGGTGACATACTTTGTCATGCCTGCAGTCTATCGATCCCTTGTCAAGAATGGCCTCACGAGCCATGTCGCATGGAGAGTATCCTTTGTCGTTCCCGGCATTCTCATCCTTGCCACTACCCTTTTCATGGTGCTGCTCTGTCCAGACACGCCCGTCGGAAAGTGGTCTGATCGTGTACAAGCCGCCGAGAGCAACCTACGTCAACACACGGTTTCCGACGGTCCCGTCGTCGATGTTGCTGGGGAGCTCACCGCTGAAAAGAACAGATCCAATGCTGGCTCAGACTCCACCGAACGGGTCTCGGACGAAGAAAAGAAACTTGGAGAAACACGTGGCGTCTTCGACGATCACGAGATCCAGATGGGTGAGCAGCAAATGGTTGACATCGCTCGTGGCGAAGTCATCCAGAAGCCGTCAACCAAGGAGATGCTCCACGTTTTCGCGAGCGCCAGCACCTTCGTCACTGCTGCTTGCTATTTCTGCAGCTTCGGCTCCGAGCTCGCTATCAACAGTATCCTTGGCAACTACTATGCCAAGAATTTCCCCAAATTAGGTCTTCAGAATCAAGGCAATTGGGCCGCTATGTTCGGTCTTCTCAATGTTGTCTGCCGTCCACTCGGTGGATTCATTGCCGATGTCGCATACCGCAGAACCGGAAGCGTTTGGGCCAAGAAGGTTCTCCTGCACACTTACGGTGTCATCTTTGGAGCCTTTCTTGTTGCCATTGGTGCCACGGACCCCCATAGTGAGAGCACTTTGTTTGGTCTCATCGCTGGTGCCGCCTTTTTTCTCGAGGGCGCCAACGGGCTGAACTACGCACTAGTACCTCATGTTCATCCATACGCGAATGGTGTCATTTCAGGCTTCACAGGCGCGTCGGGCAACTTTGGTGGTATCATCTTTGCCATCATCTTCAGGTACAACGTCAAGAATTATGCGAGGAGCTTCTGGATCATCGGAGTCATCGCTATGGTGATGAATGTAGCCGTCTGCTGGATCAGGCCAGTGCCTAAGGGCCAGATTGGTGGGAGATAATTTTACTCTCTCAACGGTGGCATTCTCGCCCGACTATAGAATGGAGGGAAAGGGAATTTTTGCCTGTATTTATTCTGAGATATCCGAAATTTTAAGTCCATATATGCACGATGTCATGGATAGAAAAATTGAGCGCGTTTGAAAGCCGACCGAGTTCAAAGTACAAGAACGGCGTTGATGTAATTAATTACTGCGTCGACCTGATCAGGGCTAGCGCTAGCCCTCAGATATTTCGATTCTGAGGGTTTGCACGTCGTGATTAACTTAGTCTTATCAATTCCGAGAGCTGGTTATGATCTTCTTGATGACTTTTCGGATGGCGGCTTTGGCTGCAGGACACAGGAGTAAAGCGCTTAGAATATATAAGCTGGTCGCAACAGTCAAAAGGAACCACTCGCCCTTCGGACTCGCAAACTCACGAATCTCTCCCACTCTCCCTCGTTCGTGGCTACTGGATGTTCCACGAAGGCAACAACGGTTGCCACAGCTAAGGTACTGTCGCAGGCGTCAAACTTGATGGAGTCTACGTTTTCGCTGCCGCCCATAAGGTCACCTTCATTAAGGGATACACCTCTCTCGTCGGTGCTTTAGAGGGGCTGGGTCATGGCAAGCGGCCAAAGTGTGCTCTCGTCTGTCCATGGCCTGGGCATCAACCGCGTCCTCGAATTCGAAATCGTCGCCCCTGATGGAGCCTTATGCATCGTCAACACCTGCCAAAATGCGAATCTCTTTTAGGCACTCCATGGCGGCGGCTGTGACACCTTCGGCGTCGTCTCTCGACCACGCACGAAGTAGAACCCGTCATGCGTCTCACCGTCGCTTACCTCAGTTTCACCCCGATACCCATCAACGCCCTTTCCTTCCTCTCCCTCTTGGTCAACGAGTCCCTCAACTGGGGCCCTGAGGGCTGACACTCCGTAAAGCCGAATTTGACACCGTAGGTTTGGAAGCGTCCTGCTGATTCGCTTCGATTTTGCGACGAAGAAGCCAAATCTTTTTCCAGCGCTCGATGAATATCACAGCCCGTTCCAAAGAATCTATATCCCACTGTTTCCCGAGTTCGGTAAGCCAACGCTTCCTTTTCATGACTTCTGACCCGACTTTCACGCTCTCAGGATCCTGGGCTCGCCAAGCCTTTTCATCAAATTTTGGGATGTGAAGATGCTTGTGGTCTTGGTGACAAGTGAGAACATCCAATTGGCCGGCTTTGAGCTTCTCGTAGCACTGCTGGTCAAATTGAGTTTCGAAACAATCCCTGCAGGTCCATATGTCGTCTGCATAGCTCCAATTCCGGTCACATCCTCCGTTGCAACTGAAGTAGGATTGTCCCTTCAATTTCGGAGGACGAGAATCGACAGGTATGGCTGCCGAGGAGACATCAGGAATTGTTCCTTGCTCAATGGTTGAATTAGGGTCATGGGAGGTATTTCCATCTAGCTCGTCGCCGTTTGCTAAATTTGAGGCTGTCTGCGCTTCGGAAGATGAATTCATGCTATCCTCAGTATATTTTGCGTCTGTCTTTGCGACCCTCTCCACTTTATCTTCCCTTAAAGGCTCCAAGAGAGACCAGGCAGCGAGAGCGTTGATATCATCGTCCAGGACGGGTAATATCAGCGCGAGCTGTTCATACCCCTCAGCAGCAGTTCTGTCTTCTTTGCCGAGATGTATCGCTTTGCGCACAAGTGGTCGAAGCACTTTGTGGGCTTTGTCATCATCTCCTGCTAGATGATAGCAACGGCCAAGGATCAATCGCACGTCTTTCCACCAAAAGCGTGCCGCCATGTCGGACGTATCGCTGCTCAATCCACTCAACCGGTCAAGGTGTAATTGCGATTCGGTGGGATTCCCGCGAGCCTGCATTGCCATAGTTCGTAGTGCGTGGGCCAGTTCTTTGACCGCGCTACGCCTAGTGAAACCGCTCCATTCTTTGTTCTCATCTTTCGTGATACGTATAATTGATTCCATTTCGTTAAGGCAAGAGCCTCGGATATCGAGAGGGCCGCAGAACCATCTCAGCCTCCATCGACAAAATCGCAGATGAAGGGAAGCACCAGACGCCTCCAAAGCCAAATTATTTTCCCTTACACTGTCATACAATATATCCATCTCGCTGAACAACTGCAAGGTGTGAGCGAGCACGACCATGTGGTTATGCATGTCGCTGTACGGCTTCTGAAGTGTTTTCATAAGCCAACTTTGTCCATCTTGCATATTTCTGTTCAGTCTGTGCAGTATTTCCAGCGCATCGCTAATGCTACCCTGCTTATTTAATGCACCAACGAGAGCACATACATGGTCTTCAGCCGTCTCGGAAAACGATTTGATCTCGAGCGCGTGATCGAAGGTGCGCCAGTACCACGTTGCTGCAGTGCTGAATTGCGCCAATCGCAAGTGGCAGTCGCCCATAGTCCCCACGAGGCTATCCCAGTAAGCCTTTTCATATTTTTCGTCTTTTCCAAGGAGAGAATCATGGCTGCTCATAATCGCTTCGAGTTGTTCGATACAGGCACGGTCTTCTCTCAAGCTATAAAGGATTGTTGCTCTGAGCATCTGGGCTTGCCATAGATTTTGATCGAACTTTACCGCTTGATCGCATCGAGCGCATGCAATTGCAAGGAATTCATCGCTGCGATGACGTTCAGCAAACATCTGCGACACGTTATAGACTGAGGCCATGCGGAAATAAAACCAGGCATCGTCGGTTTGCCGTTGGAGCTCTGTAAGAGCCCATTTCTCCCAGTCTTGAATCTCCTGGACAGAGGCATCATCGTACGAGGAGGCCTGTGCGTAAAGATCGGCGTGTGGTCCTGCCTGTTCGAAATTATTTAGCGTCGAAAAGTAAGCCTGTTCCATTGCAATACCTTCTGAAAGTAGCCACGGAGCCAATAGACGACTCGCCACGGCCAATCATCGTCATCTTTGTACCAGCGCTGCAGTATACAGCGAGCTACGTGCTGGAGCACTTTTTCCTTTGCGACTTTGCCAGACGTAACTTCTGTAACCCATTCTATGTCAGTCGACACTGCAAGGATGCTCTTCCTCACATCCGGATCTTTCATCCAGTTGACAACAGTTTCGCAAAACACATTACCGTCACAGAACCAGTCTATCATGGACATGATTTCATCAGTATTAGCCCAAACATCGATCACAGTGTCTTCGCGAAGCATTCGAAATAGCCGTTGGCCGATGTTTTGCTTCAAGTTGGAGTCAACCTGATCTAAATTGACATCGACAATATGTTTGTCAAAGTATCTGCTCGCGTATTGGCGAAGCGCCTGGTGCTTTTCCGAATCATAAAAATCGCATACGGCTGTCACGCAGGCTTCGAGGACCCGTACTGCGTTCTCTTCGCTCGGGTCTAGGTGCACCAAGTCGATCTCTGCGTTTCGCTTCTCCTCAAAGAATCTTTTGAAATCGAACTTGTCGTAGATGTCAAGATCGCCAAAAACTCGCTGGAAATTGGTTTGCAGCACTGCTTGGATCAGTCTGATCTCATCTTCTGACACAGTCAATCGCCTATCGTCAGATTCCCGAAGGGAGCGCTCGGCATCGGGCGCAAATCTGACTTCCTCGTCCTTACTGATATCGACCAAGCTGGAGCAGTTCTTCTTCAAATACTCGACCGGTTTGAGTAGTCCAGATTCTCCAAAGGTCATGGAAAGCGCAGAGCTCAATAAAGAGGCATCGGGAGGTGATCTTGCTGTTGCTATCCACATAAAAATAGTATTGAGCTGCTTGATGTACTGACCCCCCAGACGCTCGTTGAGTGCGTTAATCTCACGTTTTATAGCCTGCGCGCTGTCCTCGTCGACTCTATTTAAGACGTCCTCGACCTGCGTCAAATCGTCGCTAACCTCGATATCATAGAGTATGCGATTGATGGTGTTGTAGTTGCCACGAGCTGCGGCAAGAAGCCGCTCTAGTATCTTTGCCCTCAAAGCTTCCTGCTCGGATGGAAGCATACCATGAAAGATCCTGATCATATCAAGACGACTAGTGACGAACTGCTTGATGTCTCCGTGTTGCTTGAGTTCCTCTGAGGGCGTGTTCTTCGACGGCAGTAGGTCGATTGAAGGAAGTGCCAGGTTAGGAATGCCTCGCATACTTTCGAAGCCTTCGCTATCACCGGTCAAGAAGAGTCGGATACGGAGATCCTCTGAATTATTTTGTCTTGACATTATTGAATCAACCACATCCCGAAGCGGTCCTCTGTCGTCGGGGTCAAGACGGTTGACTCCATCCAAAACGATAAAGAATGTGACACCAGGTCGCTTTTTAGAATAATCAGCAACTAGCTGCTTCCAAATAACTGATGTATCTTGATGGTCGGTCATATTGTATCCTTTGCAGACTGCATGCAGAAATTGCAAGTATGCTTGGTCCTTTGCAAGTTGCCAGATAAGGTAGCGGAAAGCTTGGTTGACAGCATTGCGCTTTGGCTCTTTTGGGATATCGTACCATGCAACACGCATATTGAGTTGTTTCGCTTCACTTCGGCTCTCACCGTTTAAGTAGTCAACAACCGCATGGCTGAGATAGCTTTTACCATAACCCTCGGGTCCTTGGATGCTGAACACATTATATGTATTGTCTGTTGATTTACAGATACGGACGTCTTTCCAATGCTGGAAGTCATTGTACTCGAAGAGCCATTGCCCAGTGCCGGCCGTTCGATTGGAGAAGTCACCGTGAGTCTGCAGAACACTTTCCATCTCTCCCGATTTAATGTTGAGGGCGTTCATAACGGTATTCTTGGTCTTGTTGTCGCCATCACTGATTCGTAGCTGCTCCAACGTCGTACTGTTTTGCCCTTGTATTACAGAGTTCTCTTGCAATAAAGCAACGCTTTCCTGCATGGTAGTATTCATGGCGTGCACTTCAATGCTCAAGCTACAAATCCTTCTAGCCGCGTCGCTCATGCCTCTATGAATCTCGTCAATCTGAACTTTGGATACTTCTGCGATCAGATTCTCAAACTTGGCCATCGCATCCTGAATGCCGCTGTCGTCACCAAAAGCTCCAACCTTAACAGCCACTTTCACCCTGGCTTTCATTGACTCGAATTTTCCTGTGAGACCGTGAGGTTCCTCAATTCCCCTCCAGCTATGTGTCAATTGGTAAGATTTGGCCATGATAGTAATGAAGTGCTCCAAGACTCGATAGACGCTGCGCCGCAGGTTTTTGTCCAACTTCACGTCGACATCCTTCTGGTCACAGTACATCCCAAGCCGCTCAAGGAACACACCGAGCCGGTCCATCAGCGCGGTCAAATTATCAAAGACCGTTTGTGTTTCTTGTGAGACCTTTATCAGGAAGCTCACAGCATTAAACACCTGATTACTCGGACCAAAAACCTATGACAAAAGTGAGGACCTTGTCCACAAATGTGCATCGGACTTGAAGAAACATACCACGCTCGCGCCTTGTGCAATCATGGAGCCGAAACTATCAATAAATTTAAGCGTTTTGCTAAAGATGGCCTTGGCCGTGGTTTTGGTAGCCGAGTCAGCCTTGGGTGGATTGATCATAGCAGTGATCTGTTCTATCGAAGGCGCTTGGCCCGGATCGAGAGGTATATTGAAGCTTGCCTCATTTCCTAGACGGGCCATGAGTTTATTCCATGCCTGCTCCAAGTCCTCTTCCTCCGAGAATGGGCTCGAGATCGTGGCTTCTGTAGCCATATTGAGCGCGCGTTGCACCTACTGATCGACCAGAGCAGTGAAAGGGCCTTCCAGCAGCTTGAATAAAGGGACTGCGCAGGATGTTTGCATGTCGTTAAGCATAGCAACAGATTCGCGACTGCCACACTTATATGTTATTCATAGTCAGGGACTGAGATACGCCATGCAGGAGCAGGGGCCATAAAGAGTCGTGAGTGGTGGCTTCCAGAGGCCGCGCATGCAGGCTGCACTGAAATTGGCGTATCTCCCGACGAACGAAGTTTCGAGAGCCCAGCAGCACCTGTAGAGAGGTATCTCTGCACCTAGCCAATTTCTGTCCCGAGCGAATGAAGTCGAACCCAAACCGCCACCGTTGGGACCAAGCGCTTCCCTATCACTCCCCTCGTCCCACTCTCGCTCGTCGCCATCGCCATGGGTCGCGCGCGTCTGATGTCGTGTCTGACCGGCCTGGTCTCCGCAGGCCTGAGGCCGTGCTTCCCTGTCGTGGCGCCGAAGCTATGTCACCCGGAGACGGGGGCGAACGCGACGTCTGCGACTCCGGCGTGGAGGAAGGACTACCTTAGGTACAGGGAGCTGGGTGGAGCGGTGGGGTTGGCGTAGCATTCGTTGGCGGAGGAGAGGAGGACGGCCGCGGGGCAGCTGAAGAATTTGACGGCGGGGTTGCAAGCCTTGATGCCGGAGAGCGGGGCGTACATGAACGAGGCGAACCCGCGGACGGAGGGATGGCAGGAGCTATGGTGGGGTGAGGAGAATCATGCGAGGTTGGTAGAGGTGAAGAGGAGGTATCATCCAGTTGGGTTATTGTCGTGTTGGAAGTGTGTTGGGTTTGTGGGGTTTGTGGGGAGTTTGCGTGCCCGGAGGATTTGGCTCAGGGATAGCATTAGTACTACTTAGGCATTGGTCGATCAAGTCAGGTGTACAGGAGAAAGTCATTGTTTGCAGACTCAGCACAATGAAATCGTTCTGATTAGGATTCATACGGAGACTATGGAGCATAACTACTCAGACTTATTGAAAGAAAGAGAGAAGTCCCGATCTAAGACATCGCAGACTCAAGAGGTAAAACGATACCATAGTCGGGAAAAGCGCCACCCAAATGCAACCACGTTCTATGCCAAAAGCAATGGTGCTGCTTTTTGTAAATCCGTCTAGTCAGTGATGCCCACCCCTATCCCATCAAACAATCAACGCTGAAACGACGAACAATATGTCCACACAGCCTTGCCGAGCAGAAAAGGAGGGAAGTTTGGATGGAAAGAATCAAGTCGTCACACCGTTCGTCTTTGTATCCTGCTGCTCACTGGCCTCGCCCTTCAACGTCCCGGCCTGAGCGCTTGCCCTCGCCTGTGGCTGCATCGCGAGCTGGGCTTTCTGCCGATCCAGCATCAGCTGTTGCTCCTGCGAAGTCTGATATGTGTGATAGCCACTCGGTCCAGTTGCCGAGTGTGCCTGGGCTGGTGCCGAAGTCGGGTTTGGAGTGCTAGGGCTATTTCGCCTCCCCTTCGCAGGGAGCGCAGTGGACGATCCACCGTACGACGCTGGATATGACTGCCTGGAGCCGGTCGAAAACGCGGTGGCGGTTTTGTTATGGGGGGATGATGTTCGAGCGTAGGTTCCGCTCGTTGGAGTAGAATAAGAAGTAGGAACAGTGCCAGAAGGGCGAGGAGGATAACCGACACCGTTCTGAGGTCGGGCAATTGGGGTTGCAGTGTTATACTGTTGACTGTAATTATAGTTGCCTGAGCTTGGGCGTTGATGGAATCCCTGACCGTTCGGTATGCCACCATATGATTGCTGCGCAGGACGTGACTGACTGTAAGAAGCCGTGTATGATGTGCGATTTGAGGAAGCCTGGGTTGGGGTGGTGTAGTTCTGGCTATTTCCCGAGGAAGGACGTTGAGAAAAGTTCATGGACGGAGAGCGGTTGGGTGGCTGTTGCTGTGGGTAATATCCCTGGTTGGCCTGCGCTGGCCGGCTGCTCGATTGTTGTAGAGGTGTCCTCCCATATTGGCTGCTGCTAGAGTATTGTACTTGTCCTAGATGTGAACTCGAGCGAGTTGGTCCCATGGCAACGTTCAGAGCAGCTGCCTTAGCATAGCGAGTGGCCTGGTGTTCTTCCATGACACCCTTGTTATTCTGATTCTCAATATTGATAGTTTGCTTGATGTTCAAATCTTCCAGCTGATCGCCGTTGAGTTTCGCAACAGCAGACGGTGGCAGCAAGCGGATCAACAACTTGAGCTGGTCCTTAAGAATGCTATAGGTATCGAACTCTGCAGCAGACGGAGTCGTAGGACTTTCAGCAAGCCATGGAAGCGAAGGCTTCTGATTCGCAGCAGGAGCCCGAGTGTTAGCGGGGAGATTGGAGTTCCGGATGCGTTGGTAGGAATGTAAAGTTTCTAGGAGTTCTGAAATTTCCTTCAAGATATCTTCAACTTCCTTTTTCTCCTGTTCGTTTGCCTCCTCGGTCTTGATCAAGCCTTCCATTTCTTCGGGGACATAAGCATCCACAGCCTCCTGTATTGACTTGTCTTCAGCTGCCCGGGCTTCATCCGCTTCTGCTTTCACCATCGTTTCGTCTTCCAAGGCAGGGTCAATCGCAAATGTCTCTACAAAACGCTTTTCCCCATGTCTTTGCCACCAGACGCGGTTTTTGGTCTCCTCTGGCACAATTGCCATCGAGTCATCACGGGTTGGTGCAAAACTAGAGTAGGCTGTTCTGAAAAGAGCATCTTCCTTCGCCTGCCGTAAAGCTGCCGTTGCTTCCTCCGAGGGAGCTGGTCGTGCTTCACCTGTGCTGAGGGCACGATCTCTTTGCTTCCGTTTCGCAGTGGGTGATGTGGGTTCCTGTGGAATATTCAGGTTGTTATATCCAAGCCAATGACCCGTGGTAAGATTCTGTGTCGTGTATGTGCCCTTTTTCCCAGTCTTTGGAAGGGAATTACTGTCGACCCATCCAATACGAGATCCTCGGGCAGTCGATTGTTTAGGAGGTTTCGGAGGGTTCAATTGGGGTACAGCAGAGGAAGGGGCAAAGAGCTCGCCGATGGTCGGTATTCGCCCTTTCTCGTTGGCAGCATCGTCAGCCTGCACCGAAATGATTTTTGATGCGGTGATGTGATTGGGGAGAGCATGTTCTCGGAGAGGGGCAGTCACGCGAAGACTGTCCGTATTTAGGATCCGATCTTCATGGCTATCCGAGTCTCGCTTAGCATGCACAGGCTGTTGCAGGCTCGAAAACAATTGCTTTGGACCTTGTGCGTTCCCATATAATGTAAGGACTGTCTTTCCGCTCTGCCCGTCGTCCAGAGTTGTTTCCGTGAGATTGAGAGGTGGTTCCCCATCTTCTTCGCTCTTGATTTTCTTGGATTTAGCTACTGACGGGTAGAGTCGGTGCGATTCTGCATCAATCAAAGTATTGAATAACTTTCGAAACGAAAGTACACCAGCGTATAATGAGCCTCCTTCTGGAGGGGTAGCGAATTGACGTGAGAGGCTGCCCATTGAATCTCCATTTATTTTTCCTATGGCCAATACCTCCGAGCATGCAGCCTCGACATCTTCTCGAACTTCATGTAGTGATATGTATTCTTCGGCTTCTATCCGTGCTGCTATCGTCGGGCTTCTGGTGGTCTTGGAGACTTTTGTGCGCTTGCTGGAAGGCTCGGATTCGGAAAGATGAGATACATTAGATGGCAGAGGCAAAGCAAGTATTGAGGGCGAAGTGTCATGGCTATGTTTTTTACGTTAGTAATGTATCGAGCATTGTGAGTGCTTGAAGGTTTAAGACAACAGTCAAGATAGAATGAAGCAAGGGATGCAGATTTAGCAACACAAAGGAAACGTCGCAAGACGACTAACATTTTGAGGATATACAGGAGATCTTTCAATAAAGTGTGGAACCTCGGCATATCAATAGCATCAACGGACTCGGTAGCCGTTGCTGGTAAGACTCCATTTGGTTGCAGAGGACTATCGCTATCAGACCGTTTGCGCTTTCCAATGGCAGACGAAGGTCGGTGCGGCGGAGCGGGCACGTCGAGCACCTCTGCGGGCGCCATGAAGAGCGGATGGGAAGGGTTGTCGTTGCGGGTGAGAAGGCCTGGCTACTAGCTCGCGATGCCAAACGCGTTCTTCCAATGCCTGACTCCCCGTATCCACGACCACTTCGTCCAGTTTCCTCCAACACGCCCTCAACCACACCCAAGACCAGCTTAGACCTTGGAAATGGGAGGGCTGAATATTCTGAGATTATTGGGGTCGAACTTGACGATCAAATCGGCACGTCTGGCGTATGCGGAGAATTCTGAGCTGATGCGGGTTGATGGGGGTGGGTAGGGTGGTGGAAGTCGTGACGGGTCACCGACTCCCACGCGGTCAGCCTGGGATCAAGCACAAACAACAACAGTGACTGCAGGTCTCTGCAAAACAATGATATCCAGGATGATAAGAAGAGCCTACTCGACAGAGTAAGATTCTCACGAGCAGAGGCGACAAATATGTGTACAACCCTCGCGTTGTGAGTCTTTGATCGAGATAGGCTGCGGCGAAACCTTGGCCTTGTCACGTGCACAAGCCTCAACCGTCCTGGATTGACCTGCAGATCGCGACTTCAAGAAATTTTGCGCATCCCTACAATGAGACGCTAAATGCCGATGAATGCCCTCTCTGCATGTACAGTCCATTCAGGTCGGACTCTTACGCATATGTGCTACGCAATTTCGCGGGCGCTTGCGTCAGTGTCGCTACTTTGTGAGACGAATTCTCTCGTCAATGAAGACAGTGCTTCAATTCTAACACTACGTTCTAGGATCCCCGATTGACATCCTCTTTTGCGCATACCAATAGCATAAGCCTAGCGGTTTCCGGCATTTCTCGAAGAATATCAAGTGGAACTGCTGGTATTGCCCACCTCGGCGACGGGCCTGATATCTTTGCGGAACCGACCAGGCAGGGCTGTGAGACCGCAGCAGGACCCAATGACGTCTCGACTCTGTATCTAGATGGTAGAGGCCTACCAAGCGCAGAACTCAGCAAGAGACAGGTTAAGCGTCGAAGGGCCAACCCCTCGCAATTCCTGATCTTGGCTTTGATAGCAGCAGACGCTCATCATGCCTTACCTTCCACGATTGCTGGAAAGGTGGATCTCTCATATGCCAGTCCTCGAGCTCTACACACTAGCAAACATTGGAACTCCTTGAGATGGCGATCTTGGCGCACCTGGGTAAGGCAAGTTGGTAGGAACTCCATCGCGGAGCCAACGCAGACATCACTGCATTTAATTGTCGCTAAGCATATCCAATCTCTAAGCGGTAAAGGAAGAGATGAACTCGAACTGTATAACCGGAGTGCCAAAGACGGCCAGATTGGCCTTTTCTCCGAACCAGACCTCGCTCTCCTCCAAAAACGTGGATATAGCTTTTCAGACGTGAAAGATTGGAGTAGCATACTACTCAGTCGAAGTGATCTTTATGCCAGTCATCGTCTTTCAATTTTGCAAGGTGCGGCGAGAAAAATAAAGGCTCCCGAACCCCCGATTTTTCTTGTCCTTTTCCTACTTCGGCGAAGGTACATTTCCGTGAAGGCTCTAAAGTATCTCTTGCTCCACGTATGGAAGAGACATGACATGTTTTCACGACAATACCTCAAAGACCGCATGGATGAGGAGACAAGTAACCCAGTCTTGGCATCAAAAATAAACGAAGAGATTGGATACCGGAATGCCATTTTGGAGCAGCGGTCCAGCAATTTTCTAATTATAACCCGTCTTATACGACATGCCTTAAGAGTGTGGCCAGCAGCCGTCGTCAACGTAGCTTCTCTCGCAATCAAACTGCTGGAAGGTGAAACTTCGGGAAACCTTGATGAATCACGGATGAAGCTTTCTGATGGGCAGATCGCCCGCTTATCCAGCTTATACAACCGTCTACTATGGCTCTTGTCTCATCCTTCGAGTATTGGCAAATACAAGTCAACGACTTTTCAGCAACGTGCCCAGTTCGACCTTGTGAGACATATGGCCGAGCATAGGCCCCCGCTTACCGTTACGCAGGAGGGTTATCGGGGTATTGTTCGAATTCAATTGGCTCAGGCAAAGACTTTTCAAGAGCAAGACTGGGCGAACCTCAAATGCAAAACTTGGCCACCTTGGAAAGAAGACAAGACTGGTTTAGATGCCGAAAAGGGAGTTGAGTACAGTATGACACGTGCTTTGATGGCTATCCGAAGAATGCAGGAAGCAGGGTACAACACAACGGCATGGGAAGACTTGGCCACGATCTTTGCTGGGTGGGACTCTGATGGCACTCCCACAATCCAATACCGATTTCTCGTGAGACCGCCGCCGGAAGTTGTAAAGCAATCAGATCGATCTGAGGAGGACAGGCTTCAGGTGCAAATCTGGGCTGCTCGAATTCGGGCCACTCGGACAGTCAGAGAAGCTTGGGCCTGCTTTCTCTCGTGGCGGGAACAGGACTCATCGCAGCGAGCAGCTATCCACGCCGCAATGCTCGAAAAATTGGTGTACGAGAAGAAAAGACGCCAACTCGATACAAAAGCGTCTGTTTCCAGCATTAAGGCCTCCCAAATTGGCGAAATGCAGCAGTCTATTTCTGAAAAGCTTCCTCTCCCAGGTGATGGAAGGGAGGTTCATCCACCACCATTTTCGCCTCTAGAAACTATTTACCTTGCGTCCGAGCCCCCTTCTGTCGAGGATTTTTTCAGCCGAATGATAAAAAACAATGTTCTGGTTCCTGACAGTTCCCTTGCATTAATGATGGATAGTGCGAGCTCTCTCCAACAGGCGCTTTCGTATTTACAAAAAACCTGGCAGGGCTCAACATTTCGTCACTTACTTACGCCTTCCAAAGGACGCACCCTGAATTTTAAATGGTCGAAGACAGTTTTTACTTCTTTAATTCGAGCGTATTGTCGATTCAGTCATGAACGTCCCTACACTACGCCCACATCAGCTGGAACTTACTCTTACTCCATCGATGGCTGGATGCTCGAGCGGCAGCAGTCCTTTCTGCATGCAGTGCAGCTTCTGGAAGAGCTAAAACCACAGTATCGACCAGCTTGGAATGTAGCGCTGGACTGTCTTCGGGTCGAAAAAAAGTTTACCGCGACAGAGCTCTATGGGACCCGAACGAGTGCAGTCAATCGACTTATTTGCTTCAGTGTAGCACGTCGGCTGTTCGACTCTATGCGCAGGATTGGATTGGATGCCGACTCTGCCGCTTTCCTTAGTCTCTGTGTCATCACAGAGCACGCGATTATTGCGAGCTTCAAAATCAAGACCAAAGAAGTGAATTCACACGCAAGTGCGGGAGCGAACGAAAAGGCTCTACCCAGCAGAGCATTTGATGCAGCCGACAAAATTGTTTCTGAAAGCTCTGATTATCTTCAGAATATCTTTGTGTCACTTTTTAGTGGAACAAATTATATTAGCAGGTCTGACAGCTCGGTAAGCATCAAGGGGGAGGGACAGGGCGCTTCGGACGACTACAAGCGAGGATTGCAAACAATTACGAATCATCATATCTTCGCTGACAGTCTGTCACCATCTATTCCACGCTTACTCAATACTCCATCTCTGGCTACGCTTCATGCCTTTGTTCGCGCGCTGGGTCTCGCAAAGGACTTTGGTGCTCTCCTTAATTTGACGCGGTGGATGGTAGACCACAAATCAGAAATAGATAATCAAGTACGTGGAGCAAGGAATGGTCGCAGGCAGCTCCGAAATACTATCATAGCACTTGCTATATTTTTAGAGAAGAGTTCTTTCAGAGTCGAAGCCGAAGAATTGCAGGAATCCGCTACTGAGTGCAAGGAACTAATAGAGGGTGAAGCAGAGGAATGGGATGGATGGCCTTCGGAGCAAGAGATTGAAGCCTATCTCACGTTGAAGGGAAAGCCTGAAGCCAATGAATGGATACAATTCTTGTGAATACATTTCTAAGCTGATAGATGATAGATTTTGGTACACAGTTCCCATGTACATATAGCTTGGCCTAAGTCTGAAAAGAACGGAAGAATCCACAGAGAGATTGTTCGCCGACTTCCTGAGCGGACATATATTCTCTGCAGTGGATTATGGGCCATCTGCCTTCGCCCGTCGGAACATTTGTTTGGCATGTCTTGGAGAAAATACAGTATTGGACTGGATTACTATCGCAGTCGCGTACAGCAGGTAGAGTACTTGAGGGGAAACCCCGCCACCGCTAACCAGCGCTGCCTCCCCTAACTCGTACTTCCCTTGCACTCGCTCCTGCTCATTATTGTGCCACTTAACAACCACAAGCGCCAGTATCGACCATACGAAACCATAACTATCTTGAGCTAAGAAGAATGGGTGGTTCTTCAAAATCTCATCTGGAAGAGCTTCCGCAAGAAATATATCAAAACATTTGTAGCTATCTCACACCAAGAGATCACGCCCGGCTAGCTCTAAGCTCGCGCCAGCTCTACTGGATCAGTCAAGAGGTACTGTACCGCAAACTAAAGCTGGGTTCATTTACGTCTCTCTACAAATTCGCCAAAGCTCTCAATGAGGCTTCGTTTTCCAACGTTCGAAATGACAAGGTACATCCTACACGAATCTACAAAAAGGACATCAAATATGTAGAACTTACTCTACAAGGCCGAAGTGAGTCTAGCCGACCAGTTCCTCCTGGATCAACGAATTTTCTCTACATCTCGCGGATGGTCGGTACCATTATTTCGAAATGTCCCAACGTAGAAATTACCCTACGCTTAGTCAATTGGCCGTGCCACCAGTTCAGCACGATGGAACCCCTGCATCGTGTCGTCCGACTCATTGCATGCTTTGGCATCGAAGGGGCAAGACACGCCCCCCATGGTCGCCGCACGGTCTTACAATGCCGCGCGAAACAAGATACTACTGCCTTTTGGAAATGTTATCTTGGGGGAGATGTGTTTCCCGATCTGCGTTCCCTTGAACTGGATCACTTCTGGAAGTCCCCATCAGATCGCACGAGCTCGATCTTTGACGCCGCTTCCGCTTTAGATCCACACTGCGGCGACTATCATCGACTCTCCCATCTTTCGCCTCACCCTTGGGGCCCTTGGCCAGCTCCAATCCCCTTACGGCGTCGATGCCGTCCCACAAAGCCCCAAGACCACCGCAATCTAGACTACCAATTCTCCGGCCTCCAGAACATGCACCACCTCTCCCTGACATACATGGCCGAACTCGACGTATGGACCTTCACCAAAGTCCTCCTCAGCGACACCGTCCAAGCGCACAACCTCCGCACCCTCGAACTCAAACACATCCACCTGCCCCTCGACCTCCTCGGCCCCCTCCTCACCCGGTGCCTCCCTCTCCTCCGCGGCCTCACCCTGCACACTCCCTCGGACAGCCTCCCCTGGTGGACCAGCTCGCCCAGCTCAGCGGGGCAGGCCTCGCACCACTACCACGCCAAAGACGACAGCGACATCGCGCACATCTGCCCGCTCCTCCGCGACCTCGGCCGCACCCTGCACACCCTCGACCTCGCCATCCCCTCCGCCTGCAACGAGCTGTTCATCTCGCCCCGCGAACGCCGCGTCCTGCGCGAAGCGGGCGTCTACCTCACCCCGCACGGCACGAATCCGCCAGCGGAGCTGCCCGCGCCGGCGATGAGCCTCGCTGCTGGGTGGATGGTGAATCCCAGCGGTCACAACAGCAGCAGTAGTAGCAGCAGCAGTGGCAGTGGCAGAAGCGCCGCAGTCGACACGCACCACCTGCGCGCCACCCTCCTCGCGCATCGCGCCCGCGATGTCGATGTCCAGCGCGAGGCGTATCTGCGCGAGCATCCGGATGCGCCGACGCATGCGTTCGATGTGGAGCGAAGGGACCGGTTAGCGGCGATCAGGGACACGGGGATGCGGCGAAGGGTGGTGCTGTGGACGCGGCCGTGTACGGGGTTGGGCGGGTGGGACGAGATGCTGTGCGAGGCGGATTTGGAGGAGGATGGGATGCTGTGGGAGCTGGTGTGCGTGCCGTTGCGGAGGGCGTCGCGGCATGTTGGGGGAGGGGAGGTGGGGACGCCGGTGGAGATGGGGGAGTTGCTTGGTGGAGAGGTGGATGAGTTACTTGGGGGAGGAAGTGGGAGGGCGACTGGAGCGCATGATGCGAGTGAAGAGGATGACTTTTGAGAAGGGAGGGTTCGGTGGATTGAGGAGAAACACTTGGGTTGTAGGGTTAGTTGGAGGTGCTTGAGACACTTGGATGGCTAGGCTGTGCGAGGAAGACTGCCGGCGAAATTCTGATGCATGTCGAACTAGACGATTAGAAGGATGCTTGGCTGGGCACAGAAAAAAACGACATATATACCTAACGTACCGAACCCACCGAATAAGTAGCTAATTACTATTTTAGTTAGATCGTGAAGTTTATTAGCCTTTCTCAGTTTCCTCATTCCACCGTTTCGGGCATGGCTTAACGGACCTACGTAGATCACTTCAAGGACTCTATACCTAAGTATTGTCACTTCTATCACTGCTGCTCCATCACTTCAAACCTACAGGTAATGGCTACCTGTACATCCTCGTAGATTCAGAGGTCAGAATGTGATTTTCATTGCTCTCGTGCTAGCTAGCTCCTCGCTGTAGCATCCCAGCAAATCATCGTTATCACGTCATCGTGTTCCCGTCGTTAAAGAAAGTCCATGGGTATTCCCCCTCCATCCTGTTCAATCCTTTGTCTCGTTCAAGCATGACCATTGCGTAGGGCTCGTAAAGCATGCTACTTCTAGCCGCTTCGTCGTCTTAAGCATTGTCAGAGCTAGCACGACCGCCAGCCTGGCCCCCCTTGGACGCGATTTCGCGCTGTAGCCTGTTTAGCTTGTCTGCCCGGACAATTTGGAGCCGGACAACAGACCTGCTTTTCCGGATCCATCTGGGCAAACCCGACATTGTGGGCATGGCTTGACTGCCCACCCTTGCTCGCAATCGCTTGGACTTCCTCACGGGGACGGTTGGCAAAGTTGCCCGGATTGTCATTGGCGTTATTACGGTTGTGCTTCTTGGGTATCAGTACGATAACCTTCAGAGTAGACAGGTCAGTTGGAGGAAATAACGGACCTGAGTCTCGTCAGAAGTAACGGAAGCACCACCGGTGCCGCCATGAGAAGCCTGACCGCCCATGCTCGCAATAGCCTGAACCTCCTCGCGGGGACGATTGGCAAAGTTGCCCGGATTGTCACTAGCATTGTTACGGTTATGCTAATTAGGGGTCAATAGAATGACCTTTTGAGTGAATAAGTCAGCTTAGAGACAATGACAGACCTGATTTTCGTCCGCAGCTGTAGAAGCTCCACTATGGCCACCATGAGAAGCTTGGCCACCTTTGGAAGCGATGGCTTGAACTTCTTCAGTGGGACGATTGGCGAAGTTAGCGGGATTGTTAGAAGCAGACATTCTGAAAAATTGGAAGTCTTGGTAGGTTGATTGATATAGTAAGAGTCTTGAAGAGATCTCAAAGATGATCTTGATCTGAATCGAGATTGCAAAAGGTGAAGGTGGAAGATTTTGAAGTGTGTGCTTTTATATTCCAAGCCGTGGAGTTTGGGAGTGGCAAAACCTGATATGATTCTCCGGATTTTGTGTAGTGAATAAATGTGATGAACTGGAATGGGAAGGAGCAGCTGTGATCAATTCACCGTCTTGGTAACTGCCTGGTCTGGCGATGTAATTCCTACGTATATTCTGTGACACCTGACCTGGCTGCCAGCCAGGTTACCCTCAGCTGCAAGAATCCATTCCAGGCATCAATTGGGCCTGGAAGCAAACCCTATAGTGATCTCTCCACTATTGGTCTGGAAAAGGTGGGGAGATGGAAGGTGCGCAGTGGCACGGCGGTTAGCGGTGGTTAGAGTGTGATAGAACGCGTCTTTACGCGGGACCCTGCAGCTGGCGTTCGTCGATCTTCTAGGAAACACACGACGTCACGCGCCGATGGCCGGGATGCCTAAGGTAAACTTCACGTCCTTTTCCCATGTACGCGTTGAGCTCCCATGCGTATTCATTTTCTTCTCTCAACCTTTACTGAGAGATCAATTGGACACCCTTTCTGTGACTCATTCTGGCTTACAGCCTTAGACTCTCCCCAATTCATCTCCTCTCCCGTTCTCGCTCTCGCTCACACCCGCTCCTCATGTCTCTAAAACGCAAAGCTACCGACCTCGCCGCTGAGGAAGCTAAGAAACCTAAAGCCAATGGCAATATCCAATCCTTCTTCGGCGCGCCTAAATCCAATCCTAGCACCTCCTCCACCAATCCCTCCAAAACCTCTTCTACATCCGTTTCCCTTTCCACCTCTTCGCCTCCCAAATTCGACAAACAAGCCTGGATCGATAGCCTCACCGACGAACAGCGCGCCCTCCTCAAACTCGAAATTGAAACCCTCCACGAATCCTGGCTCGCCCACCTGCATACCGAGCTCCTCACCAAGGACTTCCTAAACCTCAAAAAGTTCCTCGCCAGCGAAGTCACTTCGGGCAAGACCGTCTTCCCCCCATCCGAAGACGTCTACTCCTGGTCGCGCCATACGCCCCTCGACACCGTGAAGTGCGTGATTCTCGGGCAGGACCCGTACCACAACGTCAATCAGGCGCACGGCCTCTGCTTCAGCGTTCGGCCCCCCACGCCGGCACCCCCGAGCCTGAAGAACATCTTCACGTGCCTGAAGAATGACTTCCCAGACAGCTTCGAGCCGCCGCCGGGGCGATCGGGGCTGTTGACGCCGTGGGCGGATCGCGGGGTGTTGTTGCTGAATGCAAGTTTGACGGTGAGGGCGCACGAGGCGAATTCGCATCAGGGGAAGGGGTGGGAGAAGTTCACGCAGAAGGTCGTGGATACGGTGACGAAGGTGAGGAGTCAGGGCGTGGTGTTCTTGGCGTGGGGGGCGAGTGCGCAGAAGAAGGTGAAGAGTGTGAGTAGTAAGCATTTGGTGTTGAAGGCGGTGCATCCGAGTCCGTTGAGTGCGCATAATGGTTTTGTAAGTCTTTCCATCCTCTTTGCGAGGTGAGTTCGGCGTGGACTGACATCTGGTGTGTATAGATGACCTGCGGACATTTTAAGAAAGCGAATAATTGGTTGAAGGAGAAATATGGCGAAGACGGTGAGATTGATTGGGATTTGAATGTCAAGCCTGAGGATGCAGGTGTTTGAAGGAGGCGATAGAGTTGAGCGAGGCGATCGGTAATCTTTATTTTCGGTTTTCGTGCAAGGCGCTGGTGGTCAAAAAGAACATAGAAAAGCTTGTATATGTCCAAATTTTCTTGGACTTTCTGTATATTTGTAGATCCTCAGGGCTCGTACATAAGGTATTGTAATATTCTGACCTTTCGAGGCCAGCGCTGGCTCATGGCTAGCTTCAGTTCATTGGCAAATAAAGTGCGTAGTATACATGCATTCATCGTGAAATTGATTCAGTCCACATCATCCGCTTCTTCGTTTTCGGCCACAGCCCCTTTTCCTGGTGCTCTTGTCTCCTGCTTCCGGTACAACTCTGCTAGGTAGTCTGCATCCGTAGCTTCATCAATACTCTTATCCTCCCTGACTTTCAAAAACCTCGGAAACCTCAAACTCAACCCCCTCTCCTCACTCACCAGCCCCATCGCTGCCGTGTATGTCGGGCTCAGCGTTACATCCGCAAACGCCATCTCCCACACTTCCTGCGGCTCAAACCACACAGCTGGCACTCCACCATACTCCACATAACTTGGCTTCTCCGGCAGTACGTTGTCGCTCTCTTCGGCGTACTTCTCCTTGTTCGCCTGATAAAACTTATCGGTGAAGCCTGACATGCACTTCGTGACGGCTTCGAGGCATCCCGTTTCCGGGTTGCGCACCGCAAGCAGGATGGGAGACCACCATTTCGCCTTGCGGCCTTGGCCGTGCCAGCCGGCGATTGGGATGAGATCGAGGGTGTCGGCGGCGGTGTTGTAGTCCTTTTTAACTTTGAGCCAGGAGTCGAGGCGTTTGTCGGGTTCGTAGGTGGCGAGGAGGGCTTTGCGGCGGGTGGATTTCTCTTTGTCAGCGGGTTCGGTGGAGTCTTCTCCATTCTGCTTGATGCCTTTCGATTTGGATTTGGTCTTGGTACCTTTCTTGGATTTGGAGGGGGTCGTTGGTTGTGGCTTTGGCTCGGCGGATTCTCCATCTGCTTCTGCATTGGCTTGGAGGTCTGGATTCGGGAGATTATCGAGGACTTTGACCATGATTCCTTCGCATTTGACATCGGTTGCACTTTTAAAGAAGTCGAGCACGGTCTCGGAGTCTGCGGACGTCGCGTCTAGGTTCTTGACCCATGTAAAATGATTCGGTATCTCCGTAAAAAGACTCCGCAATAATGATCTCCTTTCTCGAAATGGCCTGTTCAACAACTCTTCACCGTTGAGGTACATCAAGTCAAATGAGAATAGACAGACATTCACCTTTACCTCATTGATGGCGACGTCCTTTCGTGCTCGATTAGCTAGAATTTGGAAAGGCTTCAATTCACCAGTCTCACGGTCCACAGCGACAACCTCGCCCTCCATGATGAAACTACTCACGCCATCACCACGAATTTTAGGGACAAGTGCGACCAGGTCTGGATACTTCTCGGTCATCACTTCAAGATGCCGTGAAAATATTGTAACTTTTCCGTTCTCGTCACAATGTACTTGAGCGCGCTGCCCGTCATACTTGTACTCGCAACTGAAGTCCCGACCTTGTAGCTTAGTGAGCATTTCAGCTAGATCGCGCGTGATGCTCCCAAGCATAGGCCGTAGGGGAATATGGAGAGACAGTCCACAGCGTAGAAGTAACTCCTCGGAGACGCCAACTTCGAGCAATGCCGGCACCAGGTCGTTGTAGTTTGGATGTCTCGCAAAGCATGCCTTGACAATTTCTTCGCCTCTAGCATAGATTTCTGTCAAAGCTTCCTTCTTCATCTTGACAAGATCGCTCTGGCTTTGTATTGGAAAGGAGGTGCCTCGCGGACGAGATAGTTGAAAAGCGCGTGACAGTGCAATGAGCATAGTGGTCTTGACTGCTCCTATTCGAAGCTTTCTGTATGTTAGAGTGGCTTCAAGGCACACTGCTGGGTGTGGACTTACGTGCTGAACGAGCGTTCGTACAATGTATCGACTCTCTTCTGCGCCCCTAGAATCCTGCACGAGCCTCTCAACAATCCTCTGCTTGGCTTCTTGACTACCATGACCTTGGCTTTTTGCAATTTTAACTAGTGCTTCGAAAACACCCTTGATAGTCAAAGGCTTTGGCTTCCGTAGCGTCAGGCTCTGCCTCTTTTTTGCTTCAAAAGCTACGTCTCCCGCATCTCCATACTTGTTGTATAGAGTCTTGAGACCGGCGTTGTCAAGACCGCAGACCTTTTTTAGTGCTTTCGATATCGATGATCCTCCTAGACCAAGTTCAAGATCAATGTATGGTGGCGATATCGAGTTGGTTGCAAGCCAGACCTTTCGGCTTGTTAGCATTATTTACGGTAGATGTAGTTTTTAAGGATCATACGGTGGGCAGCAGACTTTGGGGATCTGCCTCGATGATTGTTCGCAATAGGTTCACTAGTGTATCTACAATCTTGATACGACTTTGCGTGCTATTAACAAGCACGAAGCATCTCGTAAGCAACGCATACGTAGCATTACCGCCTTCACCAGCCCATTGATCCTTTAAGTCCGAGATATATTTTGCTGGATCAAATGTCAAAGGGCTCTCATCGAACGGTATTGTGGATGAGACTGTATCCTCTTTTGCCGAAGCAGACTGCAGTGAAAGAGTATTCTTCCCAAACGCCGGCCTGGGAACGTCCTTCTTCGTCTCTTCCAAAGCAGTCTCTTCTGCAACGGCTTGCCGTTGTGTATCCGTGGTACCGGAGTCTGCATCATCCTCGGGTTCGGCTGTTCTGTTTCCAGGTGATTTTGAACTCAAAGGTGGCGAGGGCGCAGGAGGTGCGGGAGGTGCAGTGGTTCCATTAGCAGTATGATCCTCTTTGTTCCATTGGGCCTGCAATTTCCTAGCAAGTTGTTCATCGGTCAGCACTTCCTCTTCGCCATCTCCGTATAGATCCTCCGAATCCTCCTGCTTCGTTTCGTCCTTGGTAGAGCTGTTTTTCCCATCCTTTTGCTTTCCAAAGAAGAAGTCTAGACTCCTGACCGTCTTTGGTGAGGCTTTATAGTCATTGGTTTTCCTTTTCTTCGCCGGGCTGGTCATATCGAATTACTCAAGGTAGATTCACGGCTATTCATGTTCGGTTTCCTCAAAGAGGAGCTTTGAGCGTATTCATGCGAGGGTGCGAGGTGCTTGCAAACGACGTCATTGTCTAAGCTTTCAGGATAAAGTCTCGGATCTCCACGCGCTAGTAGTCGGCGCGTCGCGTCTTACCTTAAGGTAGTGCCTGGTAGGGATATCTCATGGGCACGTGCAAACTGTTACTTTCTTTAGCTCCCCACTTGACTCCCAACATTCCGGATTTCTAGATCTGTCTAATGTGGGAATGAGAAGAACTTAATTTGGACCTCTACTCTCCTCAGGATTCAGCTCATACCCTATTTATTCCGCGAGTTGGTACTCTGATTCAGTACAGAATTACATTACATCTCCACCACACCACCAGGTGCTCGAGGACGAATTGGCCGATACTGAAAATTTCCGACGTTTAGGAAAACCCCCAGCATTGTCTTACAAAACTGCATACATTCCGAGAGACACCCAACACAGACCTCAGTAAAATGAGGCAGCACGGGCGACTCCCGGGTATCTCTCCCATTGAAGTTTGCAAATACGGCGCGTTCAAGTAGTGGTCGTCTTGAGAAGCAAAAGGCCAAGCCTCGAACATTCGAATTTGCATGTTTTAAGAGGTATAAGGCAATCACTAACACAGCCACAACATCGACAGAAATCGCATGTCGCTTCAAAAAAAAAAAAACTCCTGAACCATGATATCATTTCGCTATGACCAATGAAAATCCCCCCAAACTAAATCAGTGTCCAAAAGACAATGAAATTGTATTATGCCATCTTTCCGAAGTCAAAGCTATTACTTGAAGCAAGATCTGATACCTTTCTCTCGTGACTGGCAGAGGTGTCGCGTGGGTCATAACTTGAGCTGCCATCGGCCTCGCCAGCAAGTTCCTCAAGTGTCTTGCGCTTTGTCTCAGGGATGAAGAGGGTCGTAACGCAGCCGCAAAGCATGAAGAGTGCGTAGATTTCCATGACATGGTTGAGCCAAGGTGAAGCAGAGCTTCCTTTTGGTGCACCTCGTTGTCTGAGTGGACCAATGACGACCTGCGCAATGATGGACCCAATCTTACCAGATGCGGCAGAAATACCGTGCGAAGAGCTGCGGTAACGAGTAGGAAAACATTCACCAGGAACAATGAATGTCGTAGCGTTGGGTCCAAAGTTGAAGAAGAACTGGGCAACAACATAGCAGGCGAGCAATCCGTTCTCTCCAATTGCGTGATACCCAAAACCCATGATGCAGAAGATGATAGTGAGGAGAATGAACCCCATCATCTGAATTGGTTTTCTTCCAATGGTATCCACGGTCGCAACCGTTACCCAGTAGCCGGGAATAGCGCCAGCAAGGACGATGATCAAGTTGCCAACGGCAGTGTTGTAGAAGACTTTGTAAACATTCTCGCCGTTGGCAAATCCGATAGCCTGAAGGAAGACGGTATTGTTTAAGGAAAGGCCGTAGAAAGCAACATCCAAGAAGAACCATGAACCAGCAGTACCGAGAAGCACTTTCCCGTACTTCCATTGCCTATAGTGCTCGAAAAAGTCATGCCAGCCAGCTTGAGGAACATCCAATGCAGCAGATTCACGTCGACTCTGAGCCTGGGTTATCTCATCTGGGAGACCCTCTGGCTTGTCACTAAGGTATGCCTTGATATCGGATCCGGCTTTGACGACATCGCGAGCCACGTCAAAGGTATAGCGTGGGGTCTCAGGGATGGTCAAACGGTAGTAAAGGGCAAGAATACCAGGCACAGCGCCGAAACCGATGATGACACGCCACATCTTATCGACAGCCAAGCCGCAGACACCGTCGCACTCAGAGACGCTCTTCGCAGTGAGGAGAGATTCCTTGAATCCAGCGACGACAATGAGGGCAATGATGGCAGCGCCGAATTGACCGATGCCTTGCATGGCGAACACTCCAGCCATCATGGCCCCTCTCCACTTCGTAGTAGCAAATCTAATGCGCGATTAGCTATTGTGGGGCTTCAAGAGCGCCTAGAAGCTACTCACTCAGATGTGATAATAGAAGATAGAGGATAGTCTCCTCCAATGCCAACACCCATAATGACACGCCAGAAGATGACCAGGCCGACGATAGACATTGATGGAGAAGCCGAACTCAGCGATTGAGCAAGAGTAGCGACAATGATGATGATGAGTTCAATTCCGTACATTCGTTTCCGACCGATAATATCTGCCAAGATACCAAAGGCAACTTGACCAATAACAGTACCACCGGAGGTAGCAGTCTTGATGGCGGTGTCCGAACTTGTTGGGATTTTTCCTCGAGAGCTTCCGGGAATATTTTGCCAATAGACGACACCAAGCATCGAGGTGACAAGACCGATCGCAAAGATGTCGTAGGCATCAGTAAAGAAGCCAATGCCTGCGACGACAACAGCTCGCACATGGTACCAGCCGAATGGAGCCTTGTCGATTTCCGCCAGAGCTAGACGTCGTCGCTCGTTCGGGTCGGCAATATGAGCGTAGTCGTTGTGGAAATTCTATGAAGAGAAGAATTAGCATCACAGGTTGCTCTGAGAATATTCAGTTCATTGTAATTGTCGGGTGCATACATGGAAGGCACTATTCCCGCCTTGAGTGCGGGCGGCCATGATGACGGTACCACCTCTTGCGTCAGACGGTAAGAGCTGAGCGAGACTTCGAAATCAACTCGAATAGCGGTACAAAGACACGAGGTTGTGAAGGCAAAAACTTTTTAGGATTTGATTTGGAGGAAAGGAATGACTATAGTTGAGGAAAATGGAGTAGTGATGTGCAAGAGATGAGATACTTGATGCGAGGGGCTGACTCCTGTGGTTATATGAGGCTTAGGCGCAGGGCAGCTTCGATACAGACTGTTTTGCAAGCCGGAGCAGAAGTACCAGAGAGGTCAAGTCCCCTGCCTAGCATGACGGCCGATGCCTTCGAGAAGTTCTGTACACGCGCAGGGCGCACCTTAGGGTACCGACGGCATCGAGCCCGGATTGGGATGTCTTCTCCGATGCAGTTGGTACGTGCCAATCATGCCTTGCACACGCAGCACGCAGGTGAAAGGAGTCCAGCCTCCTTGGACCCATGAACTATTTCAGACACGCTCCGACTTCACTACTTACGCCATTCTTGACGTGCAGCAAATAGGCAAGCAAATTTGGGGTGTGTTGTGTGAAATGCTGGGTCCGGAGTACAATCGAGCAAACAGTCAAGGGTTTGACATTATCTCCGCGGCAAAAGGAACGAGAATCGTCTAGCATCAAATCATTTTAACACAGTTGAGAACTTCAGCAATCGCTTTGTCGACCCCTTGCTTCGCGTACCGAAGGCTCATCGGTCATACACTTGCAGTTATTCAAACGATCGGGGTTGTCATGCCTCAGGCTTGCGTCAGGAACTGACTAGGACCATCATCCGCTACGCAAGAAGTAGCGTCCCTCTCCGTGGGGATGTGCACAAACACCAACATCCGCCTCGATCCAGCTGTGCACTGTCCTCGGCTTGAACAGGCTAGTACTTGGGAGCGACAATCTACACGTACAACGTTTCGTTATGTCGTTCACGGGCCTGTTTATTCGGATCATGCCATCCACAGATTGAAAATTTACGCGTCTACCAAAGAGGCGAGTTGTTGTGTGCCTGAGTACCGAACCCTGCAGCCGAACCTTGTCGACGGTACGGTGGCAAGAGACCTGAGGCTTTTGACAGGCAGACTCCACGGCTATCGCAAAGTTGCGAATCTTCTCTAATTAAAATGTCCGATGGCCAACACTCCAATCATTTCGTCGTCTCTCGTCCCATGCAAGCCATTGTTGCGCGGATCGTCGCGTCACCGCGTCATTCTGGCCACTCGTCATGAGCTGCCGCGACTTTTGGCGAGCTGAGAAGCAAGCAAAAGAGGCCAAAATTGGTGGAGATGTTGTGACCCTGAAGAGCGACCTGTCTAGGGCCAATTGCCGTTCTCGTACTCATCACGTTTCGCAATTCGGAGCTCTGACTGGAGCGGCTAGCCTTCTAGCGGATTACTGTCCTCGTCTGGCGGCTTATCCGCCCCCATGGCTAGTGCCGATATGGTCAGCATCAAGACGTGGGATTTCCCGTCTCTTTTGGCGACCGTTCTATACCGTAATCATCCTCGAACGCCTTAGTACCCCGGTTTGCCCAAGCGCATGTCGCAATATCCACATCGGGCCAAGGTCGTGATACCAGCTAAGGCTCACATCAAGAGCATCCCGACCCTTCTTTCATGTTTGAGGTTATGGAACTCTCCACTCGTTCACCCCGCAGACCTGGTAGCAGCTCTTGCTTAGGTCCCAGAAGTTATTAATCTCTTCATGCTGTCTCTGCGGAAGACGGAAAGATGTCTTGCCACTGAAGGAAGAATTTTCCGTCGGATTTGCCGCACGGTCATGTCTTATCTGCAAGCACGGGCAGGAAGGACGATCCCTCTGCTCGGCCCGCTGCACTCATGATGGTGTGCGGCGAACGAATGTATCAGCGGAGGTCCCCCAAGTAACTTTTCTATTCCATGGTATTATCGCGTGTATCATTAGGCAGGAAGAATAAGGTTCAGTCGATTGGAAGCCCAGAATTCTTCCGAGGGCCATGTCTTGAATTATCTGGAACTCTACCCGGCTGCAAATCTAGGCAGACTTACGGGAACTACTGTCTCCGATAAGAATATGGCACAAGGATTGGAAGAAACGACACCATCTTCCACTGCCGTTCGGCTCTTGAAGGCCTGGTGGAGGCTCCAACTTTATCGCCACAATAATCAGGAACTCGTGTAGTCTGCCTTCAGCAGATGGGAGGCCGTGAGCTTATCCGCTATTGAATGGTTTGGAAATGCCTCAGCAAGACCTACTTACTGCCTGCTGTGCCGCTTCCAAGAGGCCTTTTTCAATGTCTGGGGTACGGATTTGGTCACAGAAAAGAGCGGTTGTCCGAATGAAGAACATGGATCTTACAATCGAGGCATGCAACATAGGCACCTTCTCACCTCGTTAGGATCTTACCTCCGCGACGATTTAGGGGCGTGTCTTAATGGCTAGGGCCTCATTTCATCTGAAATTGTGGCGTGGCACCATTACAACAGCAACCAATAATTCCATTTAGTTATTGAGGGGCATTTCGTGCCAGAAACTACGGCAATAGCAACGAGAGCAATTTCGTAGCTGGTTCCTGTTCTCCCATATCAATATTGGTGAGTAAAGGTTCCCTCCCTGTCCATTCTTTCCCCACCATTTCCAAAGCTGGCTATCGTAGCTTCAATGTAACAACAATCCCTCTTTCATCTTCGTGAATCAAATTGCATTCCTCTGCTTTGAGTCGTTGAATGAGATGCTGGGGAGTGCCAGAACTTCGCGAAACACATCTAATTGCTCCCGGCATCCTTCTGGGGTTGATTGATTGTGACGGACACAGGCAGAAAGGTAATGCTTGGAGGCTTTGGAAAACCTTCCTGCTCTGTCATCTCGCGCCATTCTTTGAAGAATTTCCTTCCGTCACCGCCAACCTTGTTACTCAGGAGCCGCTGCATGGACTGCACGAAGCAGGTCCGCAGGTACATGCGCCAGCGTTGCATCATCCGGTAGTCTCCTAAAGAGGCGGTCCTGGGTGTCGAAAAAATGACTTGCCAATCAACAATGCCGGCTACTGGCTTCCACATCTCCGTGGCTACATATTCGGGCCAACCATCAAAGAAGCCTTCGAGAAAATCTTCACGGTCGAGTGCACTCATCTCTTCTAGGGTCCCCTTCCCTTGCAGTTCTTGGTTGATCATCTTACTTGTCTCTTCAAGACTTTTGCGTACTCGGTACTTGTATTTTTTCTCTAATGCCTGCATTTTGTTGCGAAAGCGCTCACTGTGACCATTTGCCTCATCCTCATCGCCAAGAGGGATAGCAATGAACTTTGAAATGGAACACTCGTTGACTTTGTGGTCGACGAAGAAGATGATTCTGGACAGAATATCAACAGCTTCTCCGTGCTGCCAACCTATCTTGAGTTAGTAATGTGAGACACACCTACGCCGGTTACTTTTTGCGCTCGAGTAGGAGGGGCAACAGGACTGACAATCAGATTTGTACGTCACTTACTGGAGAGGAATCTGCCTTGGCACTTGAGAGAGAATTGGAGGCAAGCGTACGGAATGACCCTAATTGGGGGTTGCCCAGAAGGGGTATTTGCAACTGTGGCAGTTGCTGCACCATTGGCCAGGTGATCTTCTTCCTTTTGCCTCGTCGTAGATCTGACTTTATCAGTCTTTTTTGTAGCCCCGACCTTTATCACAGTCAAATTTTGGTCATTCCCAACGTAAGCGATTGATGCCTCGCAACTTACCGAGGATGTCTCAGATTTAATACCTGCCCTATTCGACGAAGAAATGGTTGCCGTTTCATCGGTTGCCTTCTCGCTGGATGAATCGATTTCGATAGGCTTGCTGCCAGGAACGCAGTCTTGTGCATCACCGTTCGATTCTATGGCTGGAGCTACAGGTTCTGGAGAACTTCTGTCATCTTCGTTAGACTGGTCGTTAGAAGCAGCAAATTCGGCGGTAGTTATAATGAACTTAGAGAATCCGTCGACAGTCGTCGCAGTCGTCGGAGCGGATTCTTCTTTGCCATCAGATGTGTCTGTTGTTGGAAGAGTGCTATGTCCACTCTGGTCTTCCGCAGCATTCAACTCCGCTGTCTGGGTGCCTTCTTTCCCCTCAATAACTTCGTGCATGACCTTTTCGATTAGATCGGTGGAGTCCCATGGCGTATTTTGCTGTTTCTGCTGAGAGTGACCACTCCTGTCTCCGTCATCGACTGTGTCTGCAGTTCCGCCAGATCCCTCTTTGCCTTCTAGCACACTCAGAACAAGAGGTACCTCGCCTTCGACTTTGTCTCCTTTAATTGCATCCGCCTCTGCTATGGAGAGGTTTTCTCCCTCCGTTTTCTCTCCTCCACCAAGATTTGGATAGTCACCAATAGACGGCGTAGAACCTCTTGACTGCTCGTCACCGAGAAGATCAATCAAGTCAAATTCGCCATCTGGCTTCGAAGTCGGATTGCACTCCTTGACGCCTGTTGACATCTCGATGGGGCGAGGAGTTGCGTCGTTGCCCGAAGATACTTCACCGACATCAAGATCCATCACGTCGGCGTCTCCCTTCTCTTTCCTCTCTTCTTCTTCGGCTTTCTCGATGTCCTCCGTAGATGCTCCTAGAGATTTTATTGTCTTGTCGTCGGACTGATGAGTTCTATCTTCTCCGTTTGCTTCTGCAGTTGGATCATGTCCTCCTCTGACTGCTTGCTCATTCGGCATGCAGAAAGCTTTGGGTCCCCCGATATTGGTCTGCATAGTATCTGTCTCAGCCATGCTGACATTGGATTTCGTTGGAGTTTCACCATGCAATAGGACGTTGTTTTCTGCTTGATTATCGTCCTGATGGCGGTCATCTTGCGGCTGGAGATGACCTTGAGCCTGAAGGTCGTCCCGCATCGGGATATCATCTTGAATCTGGGGGTTGCCTCGCCCCTGGAGGTTAACTTGTGTCTGGGCTCCATCTTGTGCCTGGTATTTATCTCGCTCCAGGTGTCCATTATACGCCTGGGAGTCGTCGTGCATCTCGATATTTCTTTGCACATGGGATTGTACTTGCGCCTGGACGTCTTTTTGCAACTGGACGCTGTCTTTCGACGGCACGTCGTGCTGTACTCCAATACCCACTTGTAGATGGGTGTTACTGTGCATTGGTTCGACGTCGAGCATCTCGATGTCGTCTTTCGTCTCAGGACAATCTTTCATCTCGGTATCGCTCTCGATCTGAACGTTGCTCTCTGTGCTAGCAGTCTTCTTCGATTGTGTGTCAAACGTCTCCTGGCCAACCTCCGTGATCTGTACATCTCCTTGATATTCATCGCCATTGCTATGGATCTTCGGGACGCTACCGGCCAAATCCGTATCATGCTTATTGACATGAGTTTTCACCTGGCCTTCACGGATCTGGGCGCACTCGCGAGTGGCAACTGGCCCATCCATCGCCGGTTTCCCCGTCTCAGCGGTGGTGGGAACGGGCTCTGAGACGCTGTGCAAGTCTTGCCTGCCTGACTTAAGGTCGCAAATTTTGTCTTCCTCAGTGATTCGCTCGTCGGCGGTACTATCAAGCAAGATATTCATGGTCATCGTACCGTGTAGCGTAGCATTGCTGCGCGTTCCAGCTTCGATACTGATACCTTCTGTGAAGACGTCCTCCGCACTGCAATCTTTGGGAGAAGTATTCTCGTTGGCTTCATTATGAGCCTTTGCACTGAATGAAGCGTTCTGATCTACTTTGCTGTCAGGCATGGGAGTGTCCGAGAAGCGATCCTCGATTATGACGGTTTCGGAACGCTTGTTCTTAGAATTTTCCTCAGTAATGGGAGTTCGCGGCGTGATGCCCTCGAGTGTTGTCGGTAGTGGGCTATCTGTTAGGTCGACATCTGCGGTCTTCTCTTCTGCTGCGATCTGAAACGACATCTCGGCTCAACGAGGATGTCAGTACAATTGAAAAGCGGAGTGATTGACGCAATGTTTGCTGTCGCCTAGATGTGGACTCGGATACTGAAGAAATGGGAAATCTTTGAACCGTGTTCGTAGATAGGAGGATGGGAGCCGGGTGGAGGTGAAATTGAGAGTTAAAAACGAGTTAATGTGGAGAATGAGGAATAGAGTGAAGTGAGTTACGAAGTAGAAAGTGAGCTGCTATTGAAATTCTCTTAAGTCACTGGAAGTCATCAAGAAGTAGAGGCTTCGATGAAAAAGGACCAGTCGCTGTAGTGATTCTCGAGCGATAGAGAATGCAGGATATAGATGTTCTGACGTTCCGATGGTGTAGTAGATCATCAGGAGGCAAAAATTTGAAGAGAGCTGACGAAGGTGTACGAAAAGGCGAAGCAGTCTAGCCAGTGAAGTATCTGCGTCAGAGTGGAGACCCAAGGATGCTACAAGTTTGGGATCACCAAAGTGAGATGGTAAGTGGACCGTCGTCTGATCAGTGAAGGCCAACTGTGATAGAGACGCTCTTCTTCATATGTAGATGTATTTTCGTTTGCTCCCAGAGCTCTGGGCCTGCATGCCTACCACAGCTTTAACCGCCTTCTCCTAAGCGTTCCTACAATTTGCTATATTCCCTTCGCTACATCTTCTCAGACCCAAGCAAAACATCAAGTGATAACTCTACGACTTCTCTAAGACGTACGTCGTAGGCAACTCCATAGATACTGACCGAATTTTAGAATGGTGAACAATCGGGTCAGGATCAATCATCAGTGCCAAACCATGTCTGCAAATCTGGAAAAGAACATCATTTTTCGACCAATGCTTCGAAGCGATGATCACGTTTCTTCCTCAAGTCTTGGAGCTCCTGGTTTGCCTCTGCAACTTTGAATCGCGCAAGATCCTTGTCGTGGGGCAACCCCACGAAACTTTTAACGTCCTTTTCAAGGCCCATAAGACGCTTCTTTAGGCTGGCAAGGTGGTTCTCCGCGTTGATAAGTTCGTTGATGTTCGGCTTGTCTGGTACTGCATCTGACAGAGAGTTTAATCGATCTCTGTATTCTGTGACCTTGGCTTTAAGTTGCTTGGTGCCACGAGTCCAGTCCAATGTTTTTGATCCGAGCTCCGAAGGAGCAGTGAAAGCATCACTCTTGAGGTCATTCTCTACCTCACCGAGACGCTCTAGCTCAGCCTCCAGGTAGCCAGCTATGGCCTTTGCTTGCCGGCATTGCTGTTCGATGTCGAATTCTGCCTCGGTTAAGTCAACGGCATTTTTGGCGAGACTGGCGTTCATCAGTCCAATAAGAGGCGTGGTGGCTTTCGTGACAAGGTTACACACGTTTGCGGATGCACGTTGGGCGCATTCAAACCAACAGAAAGCTCAGCAAGCGCATTGAGACTTTCGTGTCCATCATCTGTGAGAGCACCGGTTATAGTTTCGATGAGATCGTCATTGTTCTGAACATCTTGTAGCTCCTTCAGAGCGTCAGCGTGGACAGCTGAAATGAGCGCTAGTTCCTCATCCGCAGCGTCGTTGAAAGAAGCAAGCTCTAACAAGGCTTTCAAAGTGTCTTCATTTCTTTCGAATGACGGCACAGGCTTGGGCGCGAATTTCCTTCCCAACCAGACTTGTACATATTCCCAATCTTTTGCCAGTGCTCGCTGCTGCCGCGCTTTTGATGGTGAGAAATGAGAAGCCGTCCAATCCTCATCCATTATCCGGGGCGCTTCGGTCACCTGGCTTGTTGACTCTGGGTAGCATGAAGGGTACGTCAACTTGCGGTTACTGTATCAGACCCCTAAAGGCAACCCTATCAGATGATTAGCAAATTGGGGGTGATGGGGGCTGGTTGGTGTGATGCGCGACGCACACACCCACACGTTGCGGATGTACCCGCTTCAAGCGAGTGATTAACGGCAAGTGGTGACATCGCGTTTTCTTTGCAAGTGTTACAGAGACGACCTTTGAACACTACTTCTCACGCCTTGAAGCCAAGTCGAGTCTGAGTGTTATAATGACAGCCAATCCGGGAGCCGCTAAGTTCTTCAGGAGCTATGTCAGGTAGCAAAGCGGCTCTTAAAGCCGCAAAGGCAGCCCTAGATGCACAGAATTACCATGAAGCCGTCAACCAAGCACATGCGGTACTTGCTTCCGATCCGAAGAATTATTTCGCACACTTGTTTCTGGGTCGCGGATTAGACAGACAAGGGAAGACGGAAGATGCTATCCAAGCTTACGAATCGGCCACGGCAATCAAGCCTAACGACGACCAGGCTTGGCTTGGCCTGCGCATGTTGTATGAAGCCCAGGGTCACAGAAAGGTCAGCGAATATACCGACGTTTCGATTCGACTTGGAGAGCTCTATGTAGAGCAAGATGATAAGCATCGTTGCCAAACTACTATTGACAAGTTAACCTCCTTTGCGAAGGAAAATGGCACAAGAGCACAATACAAACGAGCTCTGGAGGTGTTGCTTCCAGCGAGTTCACTCTTCGACTTCCTGGAGGGAAGAATTCCTCATCCTTCGCACACCTATCAAAAAATCGCCGACATCGTCGAGATCGAAGAGAAAGAACGCATCAATAAAGAGATCGGAGAGCGAAGGACACGCATCGGGGCAAGAGTAGGCCAAGTGACAGTCGAGGTCAAAAGAGAAGTCTTTATGCTGAGTCCGCTTGAAAATATCTATCAACAGATCATAGACTGGTCGGAGAACGACGAGACTCGAAGGGAATATGAAGAGAAACTGCTTGGCCGAGCCTACGAACTCCTCACAGTATTGCCAAAGGAAGAAAAACAGAACAAGAGGACAGAGGTAGTCAAACAAGCCCATGGCATGGTAATCATAAAGCACCCCTTCCAGTTAGCCTGGCAACTTGAGCTTGAATGGAAGGATTTTGAAAAAGTGAGCGATTTGGACGCTGGCATTCTGCGCGAGTTCATCGATTTCTTCGGGAATGACGGCCTTGCGAAAGTCTTGAAAGGCTATCTGTCTAGCGAAATCTCCCCCTTCCCTTACGAGACGAAAGAAGAGAAGGAGATCGATGAAGAGAAGGACGAGGAGACACCGACCTTACTGAATGCTGAAGATCGGCTGGTGATGATGACTGATGGGCTTCAAGACGCGGAAAACTCTGCCCTCGCACATCGACTAATGAGTGAATACTATCTCTACATTGAAGAGTATCAGACGGCCGTTGACACTGCTCGTGATGGCCTCAAAATCCTCAACGTAGAGTCGACCAAATCTGGTCTTCTATTTCAGGAAGATAAAGATGCAGTCAGTGGTATACTTGCAACGTCACTAGTCCATCACCAGAGTCCCAAGAACCATCCAGAAGCACGATCGATATTCGACAAGATTCTTGCCCGCAAGCCTACATACACACCTGCTCTCATCGGCATAGGTTTGATGCTAGAAGAAGAAGAAGAATTTGCACAGGCTGCTGATTTTCTAGGCAGAGCACTTCAGCGAGATCCATCCAATGTTAGGATCGCCGCGGAATTTGCATGGTGCAAGGCTCGTGCAGGGGACATTGAAACAGGCATGATCGAGCTGGAGAAGCAACTACCTCAAGTCAAGACAGACAATCCAAGATCTCGTGATCTAAGAGCACTAACTCTTTACCGAATCGGGATCTGCCAGTGGGAGCTGAATACTTCCAAATCAGCTCGAAAAGATCGCAAGGGAGCTTACGCACAATTTCTGGCAGCGATCAAGATGAATGTGAACTTTGCACCAGCTTACACGAGTCTCGGTCTGTATTATGCGGATTATGCAAGAGACCGAAAGCGAGCTCGCCAGTGTTTCCAAAAAGCATTTGAACTCTCATCATCTGAACTCATCGCTGCAGAACGCTTGGCTCGTTCTTTTGCAGACCAACGTGACTGGGACATTGTCGAGATTATTGCTCAGAGGGCCATCGATTCAGGGAAAGTCCGGATTTCGCCAGGTTCTAGGAGGAAGCCTGTGAGCTGGCCCTACTCGGCGCTTGGTGTGGTTCAGATGAATAAACAAGAGTATTCAAAGAGCGTTGCATCCTTTCTGGCTGCTCTTCGAATCAGACCAGATGATTACAACTCATATGTTGGCCTCGGCGAAAGCTATCACAATTCGGGACGATACAATTCTGCGAGCAAGACTTTCCATTATGCTGAAGAACTTGCTGAAATGTCGAGTACCATTGGAGATGAGCGCTGGTTCACGAAGTACATGCTTGCTAACGTTAATCGCGAGCTTGGAAATTACAGCGAGGCAATTGAAGGCTACAATAGCGTCTTGAAAATACGTGAAAAAGAATTTGGAGTACTGATTGCTCTGCTTCAGACCTACAACGAACTCAGCTGGCGGTGCATCGAACTGGGCTTTTTCGGGCGGGCAGATGAATATGCTAAACAAGTCATCCATATTGCAACCATCGTCGCTGCAGATAGGCCAGACGCTTTCAACTTGTGGAAATCCCTTAGTGACGCATGCTCCGTCTTTACCCAAGTCCAGAGTCGCGTGGAGGATGTGCCACTAGAGGAGGTCAGAAAGCTGTTGGAAAGTGGAATGGCTCCTGACGAATATGATACGTTAGTTGATATTGATGGTGTGGGCCACGAGCAACTGAAAGAGCTAGGGCAAATGTACGCTCAAACACACTCTGCTTGGCTTACTGAATGCCTACACGCGGCAATTCTAGCACAAAAACGTGCAATCTACGCATGTTCGCACGATACTCACGCGCAGGCAGTGGCCTGGTACAATTTAGGCTGGACTGAGTATCGAACGCATACGAGTCTGGAAATTGCTGTACAGTCAGAGGTCGATAAACACTCCACGAGATATCTCAAAGCGGCAATGCGATGTTTCAAACGAGCTATCGAATTAGAAGCGGGCAATGCGGAATTTTGGAATGCTCTTGGAGTCGTTACTTCACCGCTAAACCCCAAGGTCGCTCAGCACTCGTTTGTCCGAGGTCTACATCTTAATGAAAGAAGTGCCCGTACATGGACGAACCTTGGGACGTTGTATCTTCTGCAGAATGATCTCGAACTCGCACATACCGCCTTTGCAAGAGCACAATCAACCGACCCAGATTATGGTCATGCATGGCTTGGTGAAGGTCTACTCGCGTTACTTTGGGACGATAGTAAAGAGGGTCTTTCTCATTTTACACATGCGTTCGAGATCTCTGACTCTGCTTCACTCATCGCCAAACGGCAATACACCACGTCAGCCTTTGACAACATCATTTCGGCACCAATAGAACATAACAACATCACAAGCCTTATTCAGCCTCTCTTCGCCCTTCAGCAGCTTGAAGTCCAATCTCCGATAGACCTTCCTTACAAACACCTTGCGGCTCTCTATTTTGAACGAGTCGGGCACTATACCGCGGCCATTCATGCACTCTCTTCGGTCTGCTCTACGGCGGAGATGGAATATGAAGACACCGAGTCCCTGGAAGCTCTGGCCCACTATTCCCAAGCTAAGGCCGACCTGGGGCGCAACCAGCTCGCCGCACGAGATTTTGGATCCGCTGCCGAAAACGCTGAGACGGCGCTGGCCCTCTCTTCCGAAGCCGATTCTAGCGCGCTGGCACCTGAAGGTCTTCGGAAGCTGAGGTTGTCGGCGCATTTAACAGCAGGCCTTGCGAATCACTATAATGGCAACACAGACCAAGCAATTCAGATGTTTCGTTCGGCTTTGGAGGAAAGCCACAGCGCTCCAGACGTCGTGTGTGCTCTCGCTGAAGTTCTATGGGCAAAAGGAGGAGAAAATGAGAAGAATGTGGCGCGTGAGCAACTCTTTGACTGTGTTGAAAAGAATCCCGAAAATGTTGGATCGAGAGTGCTGCTGGGAGCCATCGCTGCGTTGGATGAGGACGAAGATGTAATGGAAGCTGCCAAGGAAGACCTTCAAGGTATCCGAACGCTGGATGGCTTGGATACAAAGCAACAAAGACGAATCGAGGAGGTGCTTGAAGCCATATCTTTGATGATCAGCGGCACCGACACAGCAGGCGACAGCATAAATGAAGAAGTGCGAGGGGAGATTGCAACTTCAATTATGCTTTCCCCATCGCAACCTCATGGGTGGAGCGAACTTGCTGCTGTCAGCGGTGATTCATATCCAGCGCAAATGGCATTGATGACAGCGGTCCGGGCGGTACCTCCGTATGGTCCGTTAGGTAGCGAAGACCTCGCCAAGGCGTACGCTGGTGCCAGGACAATCGGTGATGCGCAAAGAGGGATCATGTTGAGTGCATGGATGCAGCATCCTTGGGAGGCCTTTGCAAGCGTTCTAGCATGACTTTTGCTTTGTTACGCGACAGCGATTTCAGGATACCAGACGAAACTATAATTAGAAAAGTACAAACCTTAGAATCTTTCTGCCAGGACCAGCATACGTTCCCAAAGCCTTGTATACCACATCTGTCGCTCAGCTTGCATCCTCAATACCCACCGCCTGCATCAGAGCCCGTTTCCTACCTTCCTTCCACTCCCTCTGCAAACCCTCAATCTTTCCTCCCAGCACCGTCACCGTGCCTGGCTCCAAAAGCACCAGTCCTCTTGCCACCAACACCTCCCTCAGCACCAATTTCGCCCCAATGTTCATCCCAACACCAATACCCTCCACCGCCCCGAGCTCAAACCCATACACCTGCGTCCCCTTCGCATCCTGCAACAACACCTTATGCTGCCCCTTCCCCGCCCCCGCATTTTCCTCCCCAGACAACCCTTCCTCCCCCGGCACCACCCTCACGACCTCCCGCCCCTTCGTCGTCTCCCCCCGTTCGGCCGCCTCCAGCGCCTCGACCTGCGCCCACCGGCTGCGACTCAGGTCCTCGACGTCGAGCACCTGGACGGGGACGACGTGCGAATCGAGGCGCCGACTTGCGATGGTGGCGTCGTGGATGTTGGCGGGGAAGAGGGCGGCCGGTGGGGGAGAGAGCGTGGTGGTGAGGTCGGAGGTCAGGAGGCGGAAGAGCGCGGTCTGCTGCAGGGCAGGGAGTGGGGTGGAGGGGCGGGCGGTGCTGAGGAAGGTGGTGAGCCAAGTGGGGGATGGGTAGAGGGATTTGGATTGGAGGTGGGTGGTGATGGCTGTCCTGAGCTCGTCGGTGGACATTTTGGTTGGAGTGGATGTCTTTATTTTGGGCTCCAGGTTTTTGTCCAAGTGCTAAGTCAGAGGCTTGGTGCTGGTTATACGCGTTGTGGGGCTACCCCTCGCACGCGGGTTCACGTGAAATCGCGTCTGGGTCACAGTCGCGGCATTGGCGGAGCTACCTACAGCGTGTAGCCCCGTAGCTACGGCCGATTCCTTCAGAGTTCTGAACAGAATTGCCGTCCCACCTACCGCGATGGTCGTTCTTGAAGAATTCGATGATATTTTTGATAACGGCTCTGACCAAAGTCTCACCCACAATGACTATGAGACGATCCGTGAGCATCGACGCAGGCTTGACGGCGAACTCTTCTTCGATAGATTACTCAAACTTCTGCGAGTCAACGGTATGTCAGTTTCAGCCAATGTGTAAACTGCGTTCACACGCTACTAGCAGCTCGGCTTTACCCTCCAAAAACGAACGATGATCTCCGGGAACTCCACGGGCGAATTGTTGCTGCACCCATAGCCGACCATAATAAGCAATCCCTTTTTTACTACATTCTAAAAGACTTTGATGATGAGGATCAAAGAGAGGAGCAGTCATCATTGGACTTTGCAAATCGATTCGCCATGCCGGGTCGATATCGAGTATACGTTGATGGCCTATGGGAATTGGATCACCTGAATTTCCGAAAAGCACTTGACGACCTGACCGACCCTTCGTGTATCCCTACGTTTCCTGATGAGATCCTCGACACACTTCTGAGACATACTCCAACGCACGAGCAGGATCTAGCACTGGTATATTATCACACTGTATCACCACCTCTGGCGAACGAGATCATACGTGATTCTTTCTTCAAACATCTTGCCAAACTCAGCATTACGGAAGCATATATATTCTCACGGCAGCAAAGCGATCCTACGCATCGACACCTTTTCGAATTACTGATTACATCAGCTCTAAAGGAGGAGATAGGTGAGGCAAGAGCAGCACGATGCGTTGAGTTGGTGAACCTTCCCTTTGACAGAGAAGAGGAGGATTGGTTTGAGGAACATTTGATTGATGGGAACGGCAAATCATTGCATGGTGCTAAGGATACGGTCATGGTGAGACGCATAGCTATGGGAAAGATGAAAGATGCTTTGAAGGAAGGAGAACAACTCAGCGGAAGAAACATGAATGGCGTGACTTGGAATACTGTGAAGAACGGGATAAACGCGGGTTTGGGTACCAGGATGGAGGCCTATCACTCTGGATGAGCTGCTCAAAAAGTTGTTTCAAAAGATATATTTACACGAACAGAGCTCGACGCGGATCGCCCTGTTGGCATGGCCAGCATCCCGACGAAGACCTCTGACGAGAGTCGTCTCGCTGGCATTTTCAGCCGTGTAGGGGAGTGGAGATAGCTGTAGTCTTTAGCTTTATTTGAAATCGATACCCAAAGACTGATCATGATCAATGTTCCTGAGATGATCATGAGTATGGTCCACTATAAGTAAAGCTCGTGTGCATCATCTCCTTACAACTCGGTTTCATATTCTCGGCGTCATTTTCTCTGTTATCTTCTCGAGCGGCAGCAAGCATATCATCGATGCCGCGCTCTTTGAGTGCCTTCTCTAAGCATTGTTTGTATTGTCTGAAGAGTGGCTCGCATTCGTCCTTCGTTGCCTTGCCCGGAAGAAATTCTGAGAGATGTTTAGTGGCTAGGAAAGAACTCGAAGGATCCCCTGATCAACTCACTTTCGCTGTACCATTTCAAGAAGCAACTATCGTAACGTCTAGACAATTGATCAGTAAATGAGTAGGGATCTATGAAGCCTCCTTACTCTTTGACTTCGTTGCATTCTGAGGCAAGAGAAGAGGACATGTCCCTCGTCAGCTGGAAGACATAAATTCAAGGTCTCAGACGTCGGCGAAGTAAGGTGCGATATGACTTGCACAGGGCGGAGGCGGAAGCCCGTAGGGGCAAGGATACCCTGGCTAAAATCAAGGTAAGCTTAAATCCGAAGCGAGTGTTGACATCCGTGACTTCATTAAAAAAATAGCATTCACTTCCGCGAAGCGCGCACATATGGCATAACAATCACAGCTCACAAGCGCTACCTTCACTTTGCAGTTGAACCATTTCCAACAACCTTTCTTCGTCAAAAGCAGAGAATCACAATGGAGAGTGGAGCAGATTTCACCTCCATCCGAGACTCCATATCTTTTCCCCTTCTTGCGACGACGAGGCTTGTAAATCAAGTCGCTGCCGAAGACCTTGATTTCCAGCGCGCGTCAAACCCTTCTGTTGCTGATAGACTGGATCGAGACGATGCGCGGCTTCTACGGATTGCGAAACGCCTTCTTGGTAGTTCGGCGGCGAGTTCGGGCATTGTACGTCCACAGCTAGACGATGCAGACGACATTGAGACCAACTGGACGGGCGTCGTTGATGTTATCGACAGCTTACTTGAGAAAGCCGACACAACTTTGGATGAGTTCTCTGGCGTCCTGAAGAGAGCTAGCCCACCGAATGAACAGGTGAAGTCTGCTCTCGTACACTACGAAGAATAACCTGCTGACCGTAACAGGCTTCAACACCAAAGTCTAAGCCGCACGAATTTAACGCTTTCCGTAATCAAAATTTAGCAAAGCCGCAGCGCTTATTTGAACATGTTCCAGTCAACCAGTTCACGGGATCTTTCCGACCATTGCTCACAACAAAGCCCCACGCAATTGTACCGTATTCAGAAAGCATGAAGCCCGTCACCGAAGAGGATGGCACTATACAGTACGATAGGTTTCTGTTGTCAAGGAAGTAATGAGTTGAAGCTAATTTTATGATGCCATGCAGCTATCCACATCCATACCAGACTGAGATCGAGCAGTATCAGTACCCTTCAGCCGTACACACCGAAGCTATCCCCATCCCTTACCAGCCTTTCGGAACAACTACTGCAACCCTTGTCGACACACCCGAAAAACTAGAAGAGATGCTGAAGGAATTAAAGGGCGCAAGCGAGATAGCCATCGATCTTGAGCATCACGACCACCGATCTTACATTGGCATAGTTTCCTTGATGCAGATAAGTACCAGAAACAAGGATTGGATTGTTGATACCCTGAAACCCTGGAGACGCAAGCTTGAGGTGTTGAACGAAGTGTTTACGGATCCGCGCATTCTCAAGGTCTTTCATGGGTCTCACATGGATAATATGTGGCTGCAACGTGATTTCGGCTTGTACGTGGTCGGCATGTTCGACACCTATCATGCAGCGAGTGCTCTAGGCTACTCTGGAAGGAGCCTGGCTTTTCTTCTTAGGACATTCATCAACTTTGAGGCTCAAAAGCAGTATCAAACAGCCGACTGGAGGATGCGGTGAGTCTTTTTAATCCCATTTCAGATTACAGTTACTAATCGCAACAGTCCTTTACCTACCGAGCTTTTCGATTATGCACGCTCTGATACCCATTTCCTCCTGTATATTTACGACTGCATGCGTAACGAGCTAATCCAACGTTCATCCTCACGCAACCCGGAAAACGACAAGTTTCAAGACGTTCTTGAAAATTCCAAGCTTTACAATCTACAGCGCTTTGAAAACCCTTTCTACGATGCGGACCATGGAGAAGGTTCAGGTGGGTGGTCCAAACTTCTTGTCCGAACGCCCTCTTTGCTATCGAAGGAGCAATTCTCAATCTTCCGTGCCGTCCATAAATGGCGCGATGAGCTCGCGCGGAAGCTTGATGAAAGCACTAACTACATTCTGACAAATGCGGCCCTTTTTAATATCGCTCAATCCATTCCTATGAATGAGTCGAACCTGTTCAGCGCGATCAAGCCAACGTCGCCGCCTGTCCGCCAACATAAGAATGAGCTCCTTGGCGTGATAGCTAAGGCCAAAATCGCTGGTCAGAATGGCCCCGAGATGGGTGACCTGTTCGACCATCCGAAACTGCGCCAGGAGGATATTCCACAGATCCAAGCGCCAGCATCGTTCTCCGCGCCGATGCTTCCTGCACCTACTAACACTTCCGGTCATCAGCTTTTCTCTACCGCGCATTCACATTCGTTGCGTGCCTTCGCGTCAAAATTTTGGGGTGCGTCCCTTAACCGCCAGGGCCAGGAGCAGCGTCGCACTCTCGCCACGGATAGCATACGTCTCACGATCCCACTTCCTAAGCTCAACCCCCAAATCTACGAAAGCATCACGGCCGTAGCTCATCTTACAGACCAAAGCTCTCCCACGGGTGCTATAGAGACCAGCATTGGTTCCGACATTCCGCACCGCAGAGCTGCTGAGCGCGAGCCAGAGACAGAAAACAGTCCGACTTTTACCATCGTTCAGCTCGGCGGAAAACGCAAACGTGGGCAAGATTCGGGATCTGCTGATCACCCCCAGACCTCGTCCAGCGTAAACGGTGCTGGTGGTGAACTCGAGGACCAGGCGGATGAGATGTCGCAGGAGCAAAAGCAGGCGAAAAAGAGAGCGACGAGGAGGGCGAAGAAGGCGAGGCAGCGAGCAAGTCGGGCGGCGGCGAGAGTGGCGGAGGGTGGTCAGGAAGGGGACGATGATGAAAATGAGAACGAAGGAGCAGCTGTGAACGAAGAAGAGCCGTTCGATTATGCGAATGCACCGAGTGTTTTGCATGCACAAACCGAGGAGAAGGGCAGTAGGGGAAAGAAGGAGGCGTTCAACCCATACGTGAAGGCGACGGACGCACCGAAGGGTTTGGGAAAGGTTCAGAGGGAGAGCGCCGGACGGAGCGGGACTTTCATGGGTTGATTGACGAGACGTGAAATGATGGTACTTGCATTGAAGGGGAGTCGAGCACAGGAGTTAGGTGCGGTTCAGACCTGCATTGCGGGCGTTGATGATACCATGCCCGAAATATGGCGGAAGAGGAGTCTTGCATTGTTTGTGTAATGTACAACAGGACCATCCTGAGATACACATGGTAGCTCCTCTCTACCTCAAATGATACTACCAATAATTTACATGAAACTCGATGAAAACTTTCAGTCATCCGCTGCAATGCAAGTACTGGCCTAAAGGACGAAGTCCATCGAGGTTGCCAGTCGCCAAAACGCCACGTTATGCTCCGACAATGCTCCTGTTAGTGCCAACCAATGCAGATTGAACATCGCGTATTCCACCCTACGCGTCTCTGCTCTCCCTCTCGTTCATTGCCCCTGCCATCTTCTTCCCTATCTCGTAGCTACTGATCATGATTGCGCATGCAGGTGCAACTTTCAGACAACGCGCAGCCCATCCCTTGAATAAACCAGTAGTACCCTCTGTTTTGAAAATGTGCCAAAGGAATTGCGGCATAGACCTCCGCTCCGGGGGCAACTGACCATCGGGAAGTCTCGAGGCCTGATTCGACGAGTACCGCACAACTTGCTGCCTCGTCTTGCCAACATCAAAGGGGGTGGTCACGAATGCAGCCACAGCACCCGAGCCCGCTCCCGCAATGAATGAATCCATCAGCACTGTTGAATGCGACTGCTGCGACAGACTCTGAGTTCGCCTCTGTGGCAACAGACCCCCCTCGGGACCCGCCGCAATACCCATCGTCCTCTCTCTCGTCTGAGCCAGCATATCACGCCCAGTCTCATACCCCCACCAATACAGTCCCGAAAACGGCACATCCCGCCACAGCGTCAAACTCAACCCCCTCCAAAGACTACGATATCCCTCCGTCCCCACCATCTCCCCCAAGCCCCTCAGCGTCTGACTCATGATCCCTCCACTCGGCCCCTCCGAATGCTGCATCCGCGTCCGCAGCATCTCAATCGGGCTAACCACGAACGCCGCGCCCACGCGAGCGACGCTCCCCGCAGAGAGGGGCGCATAGGCCTCGCTGACGCGGTCGCGCAGCGGCGAGGCGGCCGACGTGCGCAGCCAGTCGTAGCCGGCGAAGTAGATGACGTTGCCTGGGACGGCCATCATGAGGGTGGGCGAGAGGCCGCGCCAGAGGGTGAGGACGCCTTCGTTGCGGGCGATCTTGCGGAGGCCGTCGAGCGTGGAGTTGAAGGTGCGTCGGCGCGACTCTTCGGCGGCGCAGTCGGTCGTCAGCGAGTCGATTGATGGGGCGGTGGTGGCGGCGGCGGGGGAGGCGTCGATGCTGGTGAATTTGGTGGGGGTGGTGAGCGGGTTGTCGGCAAGGCAGAGGCGGGAGTTGTTGTGTAGCCAGAAGACTTCTTCGCGGCAGCAGGCGGTGGTGCCGAGGTTGGAGGGCAGGTTCTTGAAGGAGGAGATTTGGGAGGCATAGCGTGCGGGCGAAGGGGTAGAGGATGGACTGGATTGAGATTGTAGTCGGACGCGAACGACGTCGAGGGGAGTTACTGCCGCAGATTGTTAGTCAAAAAAAAAATTTCTGTTGCATTATCGTATTGTAGTATACCAAGGAGAGATGTGAAGACGCTGCCTATCGTGGCAGACATCATCTTTTGTGTGAGGGAAGTATCTTCGACTCCATTTCTGCTATCAAAGGATGGAACATTTTCCGGTATTCTGTCATGCCGTTGGCCATCTGGAATATTCGGAAAGCTTCCATCGTCGCTCGCATTCGCAGAGAGAGACGCCATGACGGCGCTCGCCACTGCAGAAGAGAGCCCGAAGCTTTCTCTGGCGACTGTCAATGGATTGGTGGGAGGTTAGAGATGAAGGGAGTTGTGGAATGAGTCTATCTTAGCATCGTTAGGTCTTATTCGGGCAGATCGCCAAATTATCGGATGTCGACATCATTACCGCTTTGTCCGACCCTAACTCCGTCATCGCTCCAGTTGCTCCCAACCGCTACACAACCCTTAATTCGCCCTTGCAGATACCCTTTAAATGGATCCCACCGAGGCCGAGCTCGAATCTTTCCGACGAAAGTGGCGAGAAGAAGTCTCTGCGCGGGCGCGAGGCAGTGGAAGCTCATCACCAAGCGCAGGAAAGGCTTATGAGTCTCATCACGATAATCGTCCAAAACGAGCTCCCCCGGCTGGACCTTCCGCGCCTTTGGCAAGAGCCTCGAAGATAGGCGAGTCAGATGAAATAGAACCTCGGACATATCATGATTTGCCAAACAAGGAGGAAAGCCTAAGATTAGACAGCGATCGGACACACATAGAAGAATCCAACAGGGAGCCTCGTTCAGCATTAGAACATTATGAAAAGGCCGTAGAAAGAGAAACTCAAGGGAGTTTAGGAGACAGCGTGAGCCTGTATAGAAAAGCGTTCAAGGTAGGCAACACTATCTCTTGGGGGCAATTGCAGCTAAGCCAATTGCAAGTTGGATTCCTCTGTCCATGAGAAGTACAAGAATAAGCACTTCCCGCCATCCTCATATGCGCCGAAGAAACCCACAAATCCTAATCCTCCAAACACTCCCACTACGGTTCCTAGTACCGTCCACCACTCCCTACATGGCCTACCACTACCGCTGACCGAGCTTATCAATGACTTTGCCCAATTATCGATCCCTCGAGCAGAGCCTCCAACTGATGCCTCGCCGCCTCCCCCATGCCCTATCGCCAACATCCCTGGTGAAGTACTCACTGAGATCTTCTTCCAAATCGCTCTCCATGATCTTGCTAGTTTTGGCCGGTTAGCCCAAGTCTGCAGACGCTTCGCTTATCTTGTCGTGACCGAGGAGCGCATCTGGCGGCGCATAGCAACTGGATCTGAAATCGGTTTCGGAGCTATGCACTACCGCTACAATTGCGACTTACACGGACGTCCACTGAGCTACTTTCTCAATAAAGATGACGATAGCTGGAGGCTCAAGTCCCTACTTGACGCCGATGAGAGCGACATGCGGCCGTCGCCGCTCCTGCAGCCCTCTCCTCAATACACCTCGACCCTGCTGCAGAACAAGTACGCTGGTTCCTGGCGACAAATGTTTCGATCTCGGCCTCGTATACGTTTTAATGGATGCTATATCTCCACTGTGAACTATAGTCGGCCAGGGGCGGCTTCGACCACGCAACTCACCTGGAACTCACCTGTGCTTATCGTTACATATTATCGCTACTTACGCTTTTACCGCGATGGTACCGTCATTAGCCTACAAACCCCGGCCGAGCCTCAAGATGTCGTACATCATCTCATTGAGGAGAATGTCGGCACAAATAGCCAGGCTTTTCCAGGACTATCAGCCATGAAAGGCGCTCTCCATGGCCGGTGGCGTATCACAGGTCCCGTGGATCAGCTAACTGCTCAGTCCTCTCCGGAGACTAGCGATGACGAGGAGGATTTGGCTGAAACCGTCGCCCCAGACGAGCAGGAAGGCGACCTCTATGTGGAGACGGAAAGCGTTGTGTCTAAGTATATGATGAAGATGCAGTTTGGAATCGGAAATGCGGGAAGAGGAACCAGAAATAATAAGTTGCAATGGAAGGGCTTTTGGAGTTACAATAGATACAGTGGTGACTGGGGGGAGTTAGTGTCGAAGCATGATCGGGCATTTACGTGGAGTCGCGTGAAGAGTTGGACATAACGTACAAGACGAGTCTGTGAAACGAGAAATGGGATAGACGAATTATACAATTTTGATGGGACCCGACAGTCGTACATAGAGGCCTTCAGCATGTAGAGTTTCGACGAAGCGTGGGCTTCTTGACTGTAAATCAATTCCAAGTCGCTGCATTACAATGCGTTAAAATATCAAACAATATCAGAAGTGCATTTTTGCCATTTGGCCTGGCCAATGGCTTAATCGGGATCTTCTCGCGGTTAGGTTAAGGTGAACGTTCGTCTGCCAGATATCCTCCACAAGCTGCCTGTAAACCTACTTTACCACTATCGTATTCTATACAAGGTGGATATGTACAGTCTTGATATATTTAGGTAGACATCATGTCAACTCTGGTCTCTCCACGGCCTTCTACGCAAATATCATCATCCCGGCGCACCTCTCTCGAATCCTCAACAGCGACCTCTCGCTCTGCATCGGCAACCCGACCACCTCAAGCTTCCGAAACCCTACGTCGCAATCGTGCTGCCCTGCGCGACTACTATGGCCTTAAAGGTCCTCAAACCGAGGCAGAGAGCAAAGCTATCCCACCCGTAGAGGTTGAACTAGAAAGCGAACTAGACAAAGCAGGCTTCAATGCGGAGCAATACGTCAAAGATGTCCTCGCGCGGGAGCGACTAGAAGGCATTCTAAAGACCGAGAGCAACCTCGTCAGCGGTATTACCACCTCCCTTCTCCCCCTAGTCCTCCTTCTCATAGATGAAGAAAATGCCAGCATCTAATCTAGCTGCATGCAGAAATCCGCGGCCTCGACGGCGAGCGCAAATCCCTCGTTTACGACAACTACAGCAAGCTCATCTCCGCCACCGACACCATTCGCCGCATGCGCACTTCCATGGACCCCCTGACTCCGACCGCGTCGACCCTCTCCCCGGCTATCGCGCATATCGCTGAGACGGCGGAGGTGCTGTCCCGGAATCTGGCCGAGAAGACGAGGGGTGTGAGAAGGGAGGCGGAGGAGAGCGGGAGGGAAAGGAGTGGGTCAAGGGGGAAGGAGGACGAGAACGAGGGTAAGAAAAGGGCAAGGGAGACGGTGAGGTGGGTGGTGGATGCTCCAGGGAGGATGAGGGGCTTGATTGTGAGGGGAAAGAGGGGGGATGCCGAGAAAGAGTGGGAACAGGTCAGAGGTTTATTGGAGAAGTGGGACGGAGTGAAGGAAGTGGAGGAAGTGAGGAAGCAATGTGAAGATGTGCTTAAGGAGGCGGACGCTGGCTGAAAGTTATACTGCTTTGCTCGAAAAGTTTCTTCAAATGGTATCAACAACTCTATCCAAGGTCTATGTCTCATGGCTGGCAGAACGATTGTCCACCGCTTCACCCAAAAGTTCCAGCGGGGAAGCAGGACCGCGGGACTAAAAGAGACAGGAAGCGCGAAGAAAGGGGATTAAACGTCTTCTATGTCAAAGGTCAATGCTGAGTTGCAAAGACGGATTGAAGTGAGCATCAAAGAAAGGTGTGGTCGTTTGACAGCCGACGACGCTGCGAGGACGACATTTGATACCATACATATCTTTCTTCATTTCACTAGATCAATGAGCTCGAGAACTCTACAAAAGACTCAAAAGACATTCTTTGCTTCCGTTCATGAGATCACACAGCGAAAAGAGGAAAAAGAATCATGCTAACGGATGCGATATCCAGCTATGTACAGCTACACAAAAGACTGGTCCTATCGAACGATCTCGGGGTAACAGTATTAAACTATACAATTTCCTTCAGGGTTCTCCGTCCTCTCCTGTTCCTTCTTCTATCCAATCCCGTCCCCCTTCCATCTAAACAGCCTGATACGTCCCACTCATCAACTTCCTCGCCCCCTCCACCTCCTTCCAGTTGCCCCTCGGCGTCGCCGGCCCCGCCGTCGTCCCCTCCTCATCTGCAAACGGATCCTCCTCCTTAGCCATCCCCTGCTCGAACCTCGTCACACTCAACCCACTGCCCACCGCCGACGCCGCCGCCCCACCCACCTCCCACCGCGCCTCCACATGGCCCGGCTTGCCCTCCACCCCATCCATCGCAAACCGCGCCAGCAGCTTCTGCGGCGCCGCGTCGGCCGCCAACGTCACGTCGCCGAGGCGCCAATAGATGAGCGACTTTTCGCGGGAGAAGGTGCCGACGGGCTTGGACTGGCAGGAGGTCGGCTTCGTGCCGGGCTCGAGGTGGATGATCATGACGACGTTGCTCAGCGACACGGTCTTCGGCTTGGCCTCGGTGGTGTCAGCTCCGGTCTCGGTGTCGCGATCGGTGTCGGTGGCGTGCGCTAGGAACGCTGGGTTGAGCGAGTAGCTGAGGATGACGGAGGTTTGGGTGGCTTCGCATTTCCAGGCGGGCGTGAGTAGGAGTGGGGCGTGGGTGCCGGGGTCGGTGTCGTCGAGGTGGAGCTGGTATTTGAAGGCTACGGATGTTTTGGTGATGCTGGATAGATTGACGGTGTATTCGCCGGGCTTTTCTGGGATGTTCTCAATGAAGGTTGGATTCGGCGCAACCTTTTCAAGGACGGGGAAATTTTCGAGGCGGATGGTTTCACTGCCAAATTGGGCGGGAGCGGAGAGGTCTGTAGGGTTGTAGGCGAGGGCCAGTTCGCCGATGACGACGGCTTTGTTGATGGAGTTGTTTTCGAACCAGACGTTGACGGTTTCGACGATGCTGGAATTTAAGCCAGGGGAGAGGAGTTCAGGATGCTTGACAGTGGCACTGCGAGAACTTAGAGCGGAGCGCTGTGAGCGGATAGACTGTGTGTCGGAGGCGGCGTGATCATCGCCGAGCATACCCGTCCGATGACCCAGTCTTGGTAGAGATAGGGGAGTACTACTCCCAAGAACAGGTGCTGTCGTCGCCCGAGCCGCGATGGAAGGGGCTGACTCTAGCGATGCAGTGCTATCTTTTGGGGTGTGAGAAGGAGGTGGGCCAGGAGGAGGCTCAAACGCTTGGGCAGTATCGGCTGGAGAGCCAAATGATGATGCAGTATCCGTGGAAGGCCCAAATGCTTGAGCAATGTCAGCTGGAGTACCGAAAGCGGGCGGAGGGCCTGGAGGAGGCTCAAATTCCTGCGATGGGCTCGCCAGCTTAGCTGCTTCAGCCGTCACGTTCTCCGTCGGGGGCACGAGTCGGGGCGATGATGGCAAAGAAGTGGAAGTTTGTACAGGTGTTTCGCCGCCTAGACCTGGAATAGTAAGAGATTGGGAATCTGGAATAAACATGGTATTGCGGACATCCGATCGATCTCGCCGGCCGCGTACAGTACCCGGCTTTTTCATTGGAAAGGTAGACTATAGATGTTAGCTTCTTTATTCTGCCAGTGAGGGATTCTTCACGTACAGCTCGTAATGTATTTGCGACATTTGCTAGTGCTGCATCGCCACCTTCTTCCTGTATTGGCGCGTTCCTGATATCAACTTTGAATTGAGATGCGGGAGCTTCGTCAGATCTACACAAAGCTTTAGCATGAAAACAATGGGCCGGGTTCTGTGATGCTCACGCAGCAGCTTCTTGCTGGGCTTGACTTATTGCGTCAAAGTGGGCTGGAGGCACTGTAAAACCTTCCGCATCTTTTTGAGGCTTGAGACGTCTTAGTATTGAAGCCACGAACGTCAGTGAGCGGGTAAGCTGACCTCATTTTCCTGTGCCTTATTGCTTGGTTGCAAGGGTTCCTGCAATTGATTTATAGCCGATGCGCTGGCTCCATCATTAAAGGAAGGTTGGCCTTGAGATTCCCCAGCAGTACCATTAATACCAGCAGTGGTAGTCTCGACCTCTTCAGACTGAGGTGGCAACGTGTCTTCTTCTTGCAATGAGGACTGAGCACGGTTGCTTACGGGCTCCTCTTGAGTGGGCGCTAACGATGACGAAGTCTGTTGCTTTGATCGGCTACGACCACCAAGGGAGCTAAACGGCGACCTCGATTTCTCCTTTCTCTCGGGTGATTGAGATTCGTGGCCAAGCGGCATCATGCTGTTCCGCTTACTTCGATTCAATACCGTACCGAATCGCCTAAGGCCTTTTAATCGACTTGGCGTTTTTTGCTCCTGTACTTCTCGAATGTTAGCCTTCCATTTCCTGTACTGCACATAGCGCGACCTACTTGAGCCTGATCGGCTAGATCCATCATCATTACCAGTAGAAGCAGTAGGTGCAAGGGTTTCCTGTGGTATGGGAGGTACTGGCGGAGCGGTGCTCGCAGTTGGCACAACGGATCCAGTGGTTGAAGGTCGACTCCTAGTCCGCTCTATCCTTGGCTGGCCACGAGTCGTACGAAGCGCCCATGTTTTGATCTCATCTGCAGTCTCAATACTAAGGATTCCGTTCAGGCAATTCTCTGTTGATTGTCGTACTCTCTCCACGTGGTCTACCTCGTGTGTTTGGAATTGCGTGAGGACGTCCCGCAAATGATTTAGTCTGCTCTCATCTACTTGTTGAAGACTCTCGAAAACGAACGGTGCCTGCGAATCCCATTGCAATCTCGCACTGTCCGCTTCCTGAGCAGCGTTTGCAACTTTCTGCGCCGAGGCTTTCTGACCCTGTGAGTTCAGCTTATCCGATTTCTTTTGAGCGGCATCGAGCTCTTTTGCTATTGAACCCAGGTTTCCCTGTATTGTTGACATTTGCTGGAGTTCCCGATTGGACGTTTGGAAGTCTCGTAGGGGTCGTTCAACGTCAGCTTCTATCCTTTGCGCCAACGTCTGGTGTGAATCGGACAGAGTCTCGGTTGCGCTGACAATCCTTTGCCATGGTCCTGCAAAGATTCTGGTCCTGTCAGTTCTTGATGCTTCTCAAAGTTTGGGCTCGCAGATACCCACCCTAGGTCGGACGACTCGCCCGGAGGCGTCAGTCGCGACAGTCTCCTCAGACCTGATGCATAAGCTTCTTCCACTCGCCGACGTTCCTAGCTTGTATGAGTGCTGTGTGACGCGCCACTTCCTCCAGATGACGTACTTTTAGCCAGTCCGCGATCTCTAGATTGAGGCGGCCGACGTGCTTGACGCGATCATTAAGTGTATCAACAGCTTGCGCAGGCTGTAAATTCTCCTGAGCCTTGTTAGCAAGGGTCTAGCTGCTTCGAAGCTCCGCAGAGCTTCCGCGAACGCTTGGCTTACCAGCATTGCTGGATACTCCTGCCGTGACAACTCCATGCTGAAATTAAGTTATCCAGATGATTCAAAAGACACAATGAGAGTAAGGAAGAGTATGTACAGCAGACGTGTTTCAGTCCATGTGGCGTAGTAAAAGCTATGATGCAGGGATTCGGACGGCGGATGAGGAAAGAATTTAGTCTGTTGCGGCCTGGAGGATCCTTCATCGTGACCCTCATTTTACGAAGCTACGATGCCACCACCGACTGGAAAGCTGCTGCTGGAACTGCAAAAGCGCAGCAATGGATGACTGATCTAGAAGGCGTCAGTGAAGAGGGAGATTGCTGTGTAATCTGTGCCAGACTTCACCACCAGAACTCCTGACTTGGAGCTTCAACCACTCTGGCAATTCCTAACCAACGCATAATCCCTGTCTATTCGCATGATGTCTTACATCCAGTCGTGGCACTCGTCAATTACCTTCTCAGATAGACTGGCTATAGTAGTCAAAATGCAGGTTTGAGACTTCCTTATTCAATGTCTTCATTGCACTTCAAATTTCTCCCGCCTAATTTTTAAACCCCCCAAACTCAAAAATGGCTCGGCAGCCTGACAGCTTAGCTTTACAGAACGAAACAGTTGGAACAAGAAACCCCTGGTACGAGCCAGATAGAGGCGAAATCAAAAGCCAAAGTACTTGAAAAAGAAGCCTTCCGGAATGCATCATCTCGAGTGTGTCATGACAGTCGCAACTAACGATGCCAGAGCTCATTTTATTTCTTAGGAAGATTACGATAAGCTCTGTGACATTTCTCTCCTGTCCCAAAATGACGCTGCAACAGAGCAATCAGCTCAATACCCATCGCCATCAGCCGACATCACCACCCTACCGCCATCCGAACTCCGGATAGGCAAATACACCAACGCCATCCACCACCGCTCCGGCCTCTTCTCCACGATCTACAAAGCCTTGAGTCCAGACGACCCGCCCGCCCTCGTCGCTCTCAAAGTCATCAATCCTTCGTCTGTACAGCCACCGCACGACTGCCACCGCGAAGCGCGCCTCCTCCGGCTCGCCGCTTCCAACCACATCATCCCCCTCCTCACCACCTTCCCCCAACCCGGTGGTCTCCTCGTCCTCTCGTTCCCCTACATGCCCTATGACCTCCAAACCCTACTCCATCCCCCCGCATCTTCAATTGCCTCTTCCTCCTTACCAATTCTCAGCATCCCGCAACGCAAGTCCCTCATCCACGACCTCCTCTCCGCCCTCGCCCACCTCCACTCCCTCTCCCTCCTGCATCGCGACCTCAAACCGAGTAACATCCTGCTACGCTCGCCCGGCGGCCCCGCCGTCCTCGCCGACTTCGGCATCGCCCACCACCCCGCCGACCCATCCTCCGCCGCGACCGAGCCCGAGGGGAAGCTCGTCACCGATATCGGAACGACGTGCTACCGCGCCCCGGAGCTGCTCTTCGGGTGCACCTGGTACGGCGCGGGCGTCGACCTGTGGGCGTTGGGATGCGTAGTTGCGGAGGTGCTGACGTGGGGGGGCAGGCAGGTTGGGGCTGCGACACCAGCGGCCTCTCTTTCCGTGGCGTCTTCTTCGGGCGTTGCAGATTGGAGGGATGGCGGTGACGTGGACGCTGACGCGGACGCCGGCGTAAACGCGAGCGTTGGGGACATGCGTGCGCACTGGCGCACTCATGGTACGCTGTTTACGAGCGGCGAGCTGGGGAGCGATCTTGCGCTGTTGTTGAGTATCTTCCGGCACCTTGGGACGCCGTCGCCGGAGACGACATGGCCGGAAGCGCGGACGTTCCCGGATTGGGGGAAGATGGAGTTTTATGAATTTGAGGGGAAAGAGTGGGATGAGCTGCTGCCTGGCGTCGAAGAAGGGGCAAGGAATCTGGTGGGGAGACTGGTGCGGTTTGAGAGCGGGGAGCGGATGGGGGCGCGGGAAGCGCTCGAGCATATGTGGTTTGTGGAATGACGAGGAGAGGGAAGTGTGGAGGAGCACGAGGGCGGTTACAAGAAGAGTGATATGAGAGAGGGACAACCGTTGACAACTGAAAACAAGGACAGCATGAAGCTATACAGCCAAGACGGGTAAGCAAGATGGTTATATGGACTTCGTGGCTAGTTTTGATACATCATAGCTGCCAAATAAATAAAGCGCCGTGCGACTTGAACGAGCAAACCAAGCGTTAGCGGCAATGAACCGCAGTAGGCTGCAAGACCCGCTAAACCAAGCGCTAGAAGCATCAAAAGAGAGGGGGAGACAACTGTCAGAGGAGAACCCGTGTCCCCTCCCATCGCATACACCAGTATCGGCATAGACCGCAATACTGGCTCTCGCCCATCCACAGCGTCGACATGACGGTGTGGAGTCGGACGCGACCCAAGGGCATCTATACACCCTTAATTGCCACCGTTCTCTCCGAATTCAGCTTATCTGCATTTCGCTCATGACTTTCCTTCTTGCAATTCTCTAGCCCTTCGCATTTATGGTCTTCTAAAAGTCGGTGCTTGCCGCAGAAGTGGCCGTTGCAGAAGCCGCAGTCACCGACAATACGCTGAGCTTGGTCTTTGCAGTCCTTGAAGCTGCAACGAATCTTCTTGGTAGGCATACCGCCACGGATGGGCAGAGCGAGATGCAGAGTGGCGCTTGAGGCAATGTGGTGATCGGCGAGAGTTGATGTGGTGGAGCTTAGATGTTTGCCAGCGTAGACAAGGCGTAGGTCGTTGAGAGGAAGATTTGTTCGAAGAGCGAGAAGGGATTTGAGAGTCGCGATAGATGTGTTGGGTGGTATGGAAAGAGGAATTGCTGGACAGAAATAAGTCATGGTACTGAAGGAGGTACCAGAGTGATGTTCATGGATTGAAGCCGCTTAAGTCACGTAGGGTGATTGATGCATGTGATTCCGGAAGTAGTAATGACTGAAGTACTCACTTTGACCAGCAATGTCTTTTACAAAGATCTGCATTGTTTCTTCTGGCTCTGATGAGACGGACGAGAGGGAGGAGATGCTGTTCGAACGCATGATGTAAGACTTATGTGAGTGGATTGAAGTGGTAACGAAGTCGACCCGAAAAAGCAAGATCAGACAGTGATGTATCAGAGGTGAAGTGGTATCGTGGATGAATGAGGAAGTCAGAGATGGTGATGATGATTGTTTCAGGAAAGGGAAGGAGTCAAGAGCACAGATGAGTTCGGGATCAAGCAAGGCTTAGGCTTAGGCTTAAGCTGAGTAAGAAGGTCAGGTTGCGTTGCGTATGTGGAGGTTATAGGTTAGGTTGGCGCCGGATGCTGGGTGAGGCGGCATCGAAGGCTCGCGAAGCCCATCACCCCATCATGGTCGTGGCGTTTTGGCGCTTTGGCGCTTTGACTGAAGGGTCAAGGGTCCCAACTTTGTGCCTTGCTTGACATTACCACTCACCGTCAGACACGCACCCGCCTGACCAGGGCACGCTTTTCGTCTCGCCATTGCCGCGCGGTGAGGCCGCAATATTGGTGTCGCTTGGCGCCGTGGGATGCGGTTTCGATGGTCAGCAGTACAGTACTGCGAGTTTGCAGCGCTGACATTGCGTCTCTTCCGTCAAAGCATCCAAGCACGATGGCCGCGATCCGGCATGTGGACCGATGAAGGACCTCAGCACCTCAGGATGCAAGGCCGGAAATAATTATGCAGGCCTCGGGGTGGATGGGATGCTCGCCGATTCCGGCGGCAAGAGGTACAGTAGTTTCTGGGACCGAGGCGGCCTGGTGCGAGGCTGCATACGGAGTACGTTCGCATTGCATCAGACGGAAGCTCATCACCGCATCAGGGTAGATGCAGATGCCTCCGGACTGCCAGGTCACCCAGGTCACCCAGGTCGTGTGCGCGCCTACGCACGGGCCCGGCACCTTGCAGCGGGACGAAGCGATGCAGCATGACAGCACCTGCAGCGGCTTGCCACCTTTCCACAACCGGCAACTCCTGCCTCTTTCCAGATGAGCTGCCTCCAGATATGCACCGATATGGCTGCTCAGCACCTGCATTTTTCTGTTGCACAACATTCCATTGAATTTTACTAACTTTGTGTGACATGAAACTCCCACCGTCGTTAGACAAGGCGCGCCCAGAGGGTATCGCTTATGTAAATGCAAATACGCACAAAGAAGAAGCAACAAGAGGATCAGGAGTTTCATCTGCATCAGTCAACATAGACGTGCCACCCATATTCGCGGCCGAACCATTTCCTCGCTAATCTCCCACCGCTCTCGGTCGGCTGGCTGAATGCGACCTGGTCCTTGGGTATCTTCATCCCATACAGGAAATTTTCCGCCGCGCAATCCAATAACGCCGTTGCAACCCCCTCGTTTCGATGCGCCTTTGAGGTCCAAATCCTCGAAATGCCTAGCAGTGCCGAATCCGTGTCTCTGCTCACCGCAATTGCAGAGCCTTTTGCCTGTGGAGCTTGTAATATCTGTGTCTTCTCGTCTAGCTTGACCACCTTGTGCGACTTCGATATATTTTCAGCGAGACACACCCCCACGCATTTCTTGTTCCTTAGAAGTAGGTACAACTTGAAGCGATCGCGTTCGGCCTTTCCATTAGTGGAGTCAAAGACGTGGACAGGCCGATCCTCGTCCTCGCTTAGGCTATCTGTCATTCTCCGTTTCCTAGTCTTCTCCGATTGCGGGCCCCAGAGATCTTGCTCCCGAAGATTGACAGAGCCTAGTTCTCCATTGGCAATTTGAAGAACTTCTTGAGCTTGGTTCCGCATGACTTTTGGATCCGACCGTGAAACAGCAACAACGTGTTGCAACTGCCCAATTTCAGCAATCTTACGGGTCCGCGATGCGTCTGTAAAGGCTTTGGACACGACTATCCCGTCGTTGTTTCTTTTATGGAAGATCTCGTGCGCTGCAATGTCATCGCTATTTGATGGAATATACCCCATTCCACACTCTCGGCAAGTCCTGTGTTTTTCCCCGCCCAAGTCTATTTGCATCTGAACGAGACGCTTTTTCGGTTCTGTCGTCGGCTTCTTTCGCCTATTTCCACTTGTTTCTCGGAGAGGTTCCTTGGAGAACATTTTGCTGGCACTTGAAGGTAGACTATCCATCGTTGAAGGTGGATTCTGGCTTCGAGAAGGTTGTAAAGAGGGAGGTGAAGAGGGCGGCGTGTCAACATCTGAAGACCCGCGAGAGAAATCATCGTTGAGGGGTGGACTAGATGGCACGGTCGAGGAGCTCCGCTGAGGGGTTACATGATTCTCGTCCCTTGCTCTCGTCTTTTCTTTATCATGTTGAGTCGCATGACTGCGTCTCCGCTTCGCCGGCCGCTCAGTGTGTCTATGCCGAGCGGACTCAGCGTGACTATATCGAGCCGATGAGTGTCGTGGTGATTGTCGTTTAGAGCGCGTGTATGTCCTCATTAGGGGAATAGCGGTAAAGCAGGTGGTGAAGCAGGTAGACCATATAATGCTCAGAAAGAAGATGTATTCACACATAAACTGTCGTCCGATTGTTGTTAAGCAAATCGTCTGGTGCCTTAGTACACCTGGCACTCCCGATTGAGTGTGGACCACGTATGACTCCTACAACGCCTCCAAGTCTGATTAGTAGACCAAGTGTGACTTCTACAGTACTGCCAGGTCGAGATGTGAGGATTGTCTGAGTTGTTGCGTGCAGAAGCTCGAAACAGCGGGTAGCAGAGCAAGCAGAGGCCCACGTCAATGGCAAGGATAGCAACTGAGGCCAGACAGAAGCACATGAGCGCGTAGGGAGCGGCGAATCTGTAGAATATCCCGGTCAGCCTTTTGAAGAGTCTGATCGGTGAGATTGTTGCCCTACTAAATACGCAGCGTCTTCCGCGCGTTCAGTATTGAAGGAATAAGTGCAATACTGGAGTCCGAAGAGTTGTGCACAGAGCCTGCTTGAGAGCCGCAGAGAACGTATGTATAAGAAGGAAGATTATGGATAGTAATACAACTTTGAGACGAAAACAAGAGAGGAAGAAAAGTGAGGATGGCCCTCGTTTCTAGGTCGCGGTAATTTTTAGTCCGGATCGCGAAGACGTGGTGTTGTGTTGACAAGATCGGCGGTTACGTCGCCGGAAGACGCGTGCGCGTGGGAGGCGCGACCTGTGGTGCCTCCCGCAATCATTCACATTCATAGGTATACAGTACCTAAAGCCTGCTCCACCATCCTCTACCTCCTGCCCACAACGCCTCTCCAGCTCGTCAAGCGTGACGAAATACTTTACATACTTTGAAAACATCCACAACTATTCGCCAAAATGTCCGTTGTATCCGTTTTAAACGTAGCGGTGCTCAATAATCCCGCACACTTTACGGCGCCGTACGAATTTGAAATCACATTTGAATGCCTTGAGCCATTGCAGAAGGGTATACACCTTTCCCCAACCTCTGACTCCAAGCCATCGCTAACATTTTCATGGACCTGGAATGGAAGCTTACCTACGTTGGTTCTGCGACCTCGTAAGCTCCTCTTACCTTTTTGCTTCAAGTCTCACATTTCTCACCATCCCCCCAGGTCCGAACACGACCAAGAGCTTGACTCCCTCCTCGTGGGTCCCGTCCCAGTTGGCACCAATAAATTCCTCTTCGAAGCCGACCCGCCGAATCTCTCCCGCATTCCAAGCGCTGAAATACTGGGCGTCACTGTTATCCTGCTCACCTGCAGCTACGACGGACGCGAGTTTATTCGTGTTGGCTATTACGTTAACAACGAATACACAGAAGACGCATTGAATGCTGAGCCACCCAGCAAGCCAATTGTAGAGAAGGTGCGGAGGAACATCCTTGCTGAAAAACCTAGAGTAACGAGGTTTGCTATTAAGTGGTACGTGCTCCATCCGAGTTTAAGTCACTTACCCACGATCTCTTATGCAGCTATAAATCATGGAATAAATCATGGAATAACTCATTCGCGGCACAGGGACACCGAGGAATCTGCTCCAGCCGAGTTCCCACCTGAGCAACCCGAAGCAGACACCGCCGAGGACGACGCTGCTGCCTATGGTGCTGAAGAAGAGGAAGAAATGGCTGCAGAAGAAGTTGAGGCAGAGGGTGGACCTGCCGCTAAAGCGGAAGGCGAAGATGCTGAGATGGGTGGCACTGATGAAGCCCCGACCCTTGTAACTGTCAAGGACGCCAAGGCTGAGAATGAGAACGAAGGCGAGGAAGAAGGTGATGATAATGACGATGCGAAGAGTGAGGACATCGAGAATGAGAGCGAGGATGACGATGATGACGATGAGGAAGCAGAGGAAGAGGGTGAGGGTGAGGGCGAAGGCGAGGCCGACGAGGAAATGGACATGGGTGAAGACGCACCGAGCAAGACTTCAGAGGGACAGTCGCAGCAGGAGCAGGCTAGTGAGCCGATTGATGGACAGCAGCGCAGTACGGCAGATGTTATGGTGCATTGATTTCATATTTGATATCCTGTTTGGCTGACGACTGTTACGCAAACTCTAGAGGACTCGGGGGCTACAACCATGCCATTTGAGCGATCTTCGCCTAACCTGGTGCATGTCCGCCATCCAATGCGGAACAGGGCGCCAAGGAGCGAGAGGAATCAGCCTGAGAGGACTTCTGGACAGAGTACGATAAGTGCATTGCAAGATAATACGCTACTAAAGATATCCTGTTTCATCTTATCTGATCGCAATTATTATGCTTATATCAATTTTCGTCCTAACAAACATGCTTTCATTCCTTTTATACAATGCATACAAACCTCCGTCCAGTCTCTTCCCATATCTCTTCTCTTTTCTCATTTCGCCTCTCTCTTACTAATCTTATCATGACAATCAGAATCACCACGAATACTCACCGAACAAGGTACCAATCTCACCTCGGGATTCCACGCTTCCACTTCCAGCCCCGGAGAAATCGCTGAGACACAGGAGGCCAGCTTCGACCGCAACTCCCAGCCCCGTTCCGGAACCCTTGAGCAGCGGCTCGAACGCTACGTTCGATCGCTATCTGTCGATTACAGTGGCCCAGAGGAAGAGGCGTCCAAAGTGAAGGCGGAATCGAGCTCTCCTGGTGCGACCCCAGTTGCTTCGACTCCGGTTGCTACAACCTTTTTTGCTCCGACCCCGGGTGCTACGACTCCAGTTGCTACAACCCCAGTTGCTATGCCCTTCGTTCCTAAACCTCCAGGCCCTGAAACTCCAGTTGCCACAACTCCAACTCCTATACCCTCCGTTGTTACGACTCCAGGTGCTACGACTCCGGCTGCTGCGAGTCCTGGTGCTACGACTCCAGGTGCTACGACCCCAGATACTACGACGCTAGTTGCTACGACTCCAGTTGCTACGGTTCCAGGTACTATGACTCCAGGTGCTACGGCTCCAGGTGCTACGGCTCCATTTGCTGCCTCCGATAATCCGGATGAGTCGACCACCGCGCCGGCCCCAGTGCCGCCGAGAAGTCCGATTCAGCAGAGGCTCCGACCACGTCGAGGACGTGGGTCATAAAGGGAATTGAAGGGAATAGTGTTCGACGAGCACTGGGAGAGCTGTTATTCTTAGCGTAGAGCGAGCATGCCGAAATTATATCCATGGAGTTTGCGGGGAAGAGAGAACGGTCATGGGTTCTGGATTCTGATGGCTGAGTGATGTTAATAGCATGCCGTGATGCTGCTTCTCTGCAGCTTTCTTTCTCTTTTTGCTCATTGCTAATTGACGCATGAGGCCTAGTCAGAGCTTCTCAGTCTAATACTTGACTACAAATCATTGTACGACTTGATTACTTCTGCGTGCTTGGTATGGATGGGTAACGAACAAGCTGCCAGGGTGGAAGCAATCTGCAAAGGCAGGGCTAATGAAAAATCCATGTGAATGGGACGATCGTTAAGAATCGTACAAGGACGTAAGATCCTACACCTACACTACAGAAGAAAGGCGCCATACTACTCCGGGGCAGACCTCACCTCATGATCCTAACACCATCCCCACCACAACTGGCCATAAAGGAACGCCACCTTCATCATCATGCCCTTAGCGATAGGAACTCCCCAGTAAACCGATGCATAAGTCATTACCATCTTCGTAACCTCATTGCAATACTTTCCCCATTCTATGCTCTAAACACCACATTTACCCGACACATCATCGTTTAATCACTTCTCTGCCTTAGCAAGCAATGCATCAATCTCCCTCTGAAAATCTTCCATGCTCTTCATGACATCCTCTGCCGGAGGAGATATCCCAGCGGAGGTAGTAGGCTGCTCTATGCTCCTCCGCGGCGCCTCAGTCAGACTGGCCAAGGACGGTCTTCGACCTTCCTGTGTCGCCCGGCTCGTGGCCTTCCGGGGTGGTGGAGGGGGCGGAGCTACACCTGACGTCGACGATGCGTTGGAAGCGCGATGTGGTCGTTGTGCGGAGCTACTAGATCCACTTCGAGACGGCCGTGGGGAAGGAGAGGGCTCTGCAGAGAAGCCTACGGGCGAAGGAGAAGGTTTGGAGGCTCCGGCGCGACGGGCTGGTGGTGGGGGTGGTGCTTTGGATGATGAGAGAGGAGCTGAAGCGGGCGGTAGAGTGGATTTATCATCATCTTCGGTCTCTTCTGGCTGAGAGGGCAAAGTAAGAGACGAATTGCTGCGTGATCGATTTTGAGCATTCGAACGCAGTTGGCTGTGTCGGCGTGCGAGAGGAACGGGAGGAGCTTTTTTTTTCTGTGAGGATGATATAGACGGATCTACGCTTTGTCGAGGCGATGAGACAGATTCTGTACTAGGTGATTGGGGTGCCTCGCGGGGCACTTCTGGCCATGGCACGGATGGTTTTTGCTCCGGACTCGTGGAGTAAGGAGGTGGTGGAGGTAACGGCTTATTCAGATCTGAATTAACTCGAGGAGTACTGGGTTGTGAAGGACTTTGAGAGGAATTAGGTGATGATATCGAGGGAGCGAAGTCTGAAAAAGAGACTGTCTGAGGTTCTCTTCGACTGACGAGTTTGCCATGTTTGGGCTTCGGAGGCGGCGGCTTCACTTTTTGAGTTCCCATTAAACTTGATTTCTCATTGGGCTCATCACCCTCGGAGTCAGACCGCTCGTACGAAGTCCGCGGAGATTCTTGATGGATATCATGGGTGGAATCGAAGATAGAATGCCTAGATATTGAGGAAGTATCCGTACTGCTGCTACTACTGTCCACAATTGCAGACCCTAGACCCAATTTAGTGTTTGGCGGCGTTGCGGAAGGTGGAGAGGTTCGTGGTCCAGCCTTTCCAGTGAGCAATAGTCTCTTGAACGAATCAACGTCCATGTTCCCTTTGCCGCTGGAAGTAATAGACTTTTCGGAGATATCTCCGCTACCCCTCGTTGAGCCCTGCTGTGCTACGGAGGGCTCGATAGATGCAAGTGTCCGTTGAAACGGGTTCTGTGGCATTACTTGAGGGTTCATTGATGCCATTTTGCTCGAGTTATGCCATGCACCTGGTGGAGACGCGCCGTCTTTGGCACTATCATCTGTATCATCCAGCCGCTTCACAAAGGGGTCGTCCGTTGGAGTATCGGAATCAGATGAACCATCGATAGCTGGGGGAGGTGACCCAGAATGTCGCGGGGGAGTGACTCTTTGTGCTAACGAGCCGCCTCCTGGTGGATTCGGAGAGGGAGGGGACTGCGGAGGAGAGGTGATGCGGACGGTTTTCTTTGTCTTTCGCGGCTGCGAATCGAATTCTGCTATAAGGGCGATCAGCTGTTGGACAAACATTCAATGCGAAGAGACCTACCATCCTGGATGTCAGGGAACTTCTCCGTAGCTTCAGAGAGGTCGGCATCAAGAGCGCTCGCAGGGGTATTCACATGGATAGAGCGCCGGAACGGATTGCCAGACATTGTCGGCGTTCAAGAGAAAGCAAGTGTCATTGCTCATCTAGGTACAAGGATATAGGTAAACAGGAAGCCGCCCAATGACTGGAGCGCATGGAATATAGGGTACATTTTGAGGTGATGGCAACGCCATGTCAGCTGTTGGATTGTCTGGAACCCTCTCTTCCACTATTAGGGTGAATAGGATGACACCGGAGACAACGCGCCTTATCGATAGCAACATAATGCCCAGCACATCAGTGCATAACTCGAGCACGACATAACTATGTGGATAAGCTGTCTGCGCGCCACCTGCACCACTCCATACATATAACAGCAAACAGCCATTGTCGTTGTCTCGACGTGGATAATCGGCGCCATGAAAGACCGGTGAGCTCCGTGAGTCGCTCCAGAGATTACATCAGTTCAATTCAGGATTTCTGATGCATCTAGATCAACAGCGATATGCGCACCAGTTGCACCGTGCCGATCTCTTCCCGCGCCGTGCGTGAGACTCCTGCCTGCGACTAACAATTAGCCTCATCGGATGGTAGGACTTTTAGTCAGTACGGAGTACATATATCACCAATTTGACTTAAGAAATGGATTCGAGAGGTCTAAATCTCTCGCCAAAGAGCTGCAGCATATCTGAACAGCTCTGGCTTCACGTTCTGAACAAACGCTATCAGTGCAATCCAACTCTTAACGTTCCAGTACTCCATACAGACATGAAGAACCCTACCCCTGTCTTGATCATCAGAACTTTGTCACCTGGTCTGGTCCGTGCTGATTAAGGTAGCATGCTCTAAGATTACGCTGGTTTGTAAGATTTCCTGAAGATTATGGCTCTCATGAGACCAGATCCGTGTTGCCTACAGCTCTTGGTTAGAGAAGAACTTTTCGGGCTTGCGAGATGGTCGGAGATCTATGGGAGATCAAAGAACACATCATATCCGCTTCATATCGTCGGGCACTTCCTCGAGGCGTGAAAGACGAGTCGGCCAGACTTCGACTACACGTCAAGCAGTGGATCCCCAAAGCTAACAGCTCTCCACAAAGCGGAGATGCAACAATCATATTTGCTCATGGGGTTGGTTCTAGCAAGGAATCTTATGAAGTATTTTTCCACCACCTGATCCGATATCACCCCCGAATTCGTAGCATATTCGCTATGGACGCCGCTAATCACGGCCAGTCCTATATGCTAAATAAGGAGGTCCTAGGGGACGAACCAGGCTGGCATGACACGGCGCGTGATATCCTTCAGATGGTAAACAGCTTCCAAGATGAAATGCGTCCACCAATTCTCGGAGTTGCTCAGTCTTGGGGCGGACAGTGCTTGTTAATGGCGTCGGAGATGCATCCACGGTTGTTCGATGGGCTTGTCCTCATCGAACCCCCGGTTGGCATGGATTTCAAGTCCGGCTTGGCCATCAAAGCATCATGGATGATGCATCGCGCAGATTGGTGGCCTACGCGCGAGACTGCAAGAGAGAATTTGCTCAAGCTAAAATACTATCGACGATTCGATCCGCAAGTCTTCGATAGGGTGATGCAGTATGACTTGAGAGATGTCACCATTGACAATCCACCTCCAAGTGAACTCGGAGTTGATCCCACATCGTCCACTGGCGTGACCCTAACGACACCGAAAGCACAGGAGGCGTACACGGTGGTGATGGACCACTTGGATCTACCAGGACATGTCTCGGTACCACCAGCTAAGGCCAACAGCGTGGTCAAAGTCATCCCAGGCTTCTATAGACCAGAGTTTCTCTCTGTGCAACGGCTCCTACCTACAGTCTTCCCACCCGTGCTCTATATATGGGGTGAGTTATCCGACCTGTTAAGGCCACCTGGCGGAGCGGCCTATCGAGATTATCTGCTGCAGACGACTGGTGCCTCAGATGCCGGCAGTGGTGGAATCGCGAGGGGAAAGGTCGCGGAAGCCTGGGTAAAGGGAAGTACACATACCATCCCTTTCGAAAAACCAGAAGGTCTCGCCAAGGCCCTGATACCATGGCTAGAGCAGCGTCATAACGCATGGCTTGAGGAACAAGTTCGGAATGAGAAGCAAGTGTTTTATACCGCGAAAATTAAGCCGAACTGGCTTTCCAAAGTAAATAAACTTTGACGAGTCCACAAATCAGGTGGCGTATCTGAAATATGGGCTATTGTCTCCTTTCTCAACGACTTGCTCTTCCGTCAGGCCGTCCTCATGTTCTGCATGTGCGACAAATTTGTCGCGTCGGGCATTTTCATATTTGTAATACGCCCACAAAGTGAAATCCAGAAGACAGGACATTGCTACCATCGCCAAAGTTACAGCATGGCCTTTCACATACCGGGGACCTTCCTTTGTTGGGTACAGCTAAAGATGTCAGCCTTGATCAGCGTCGCATAATTAAATAACTCACGAATGGTGCCATGATGCCGCTGCAGTTACCGATTGTCAGCTGCATTCCTGTTGCAGTAGTCCTTTTGCCATACCGTGGTAAGTTGGCCGGATTCCACGCGAGGGGAATACCAACACAGACGTAGAGACCGAGGGCAACAAGGAAACATCCCGCATAGTGGGCTCCACTACTTACGTCGGACATTAGGACGGCATAGCCGATGATGGAGATAATACCGAAAGTGATTGGAAAAATAGCTCGCTGTTGACTCCAATCCGATGCTCTTGCTGCCAACACATATGTTATTGCTCCGAGGGCATACACGGGAATAGTCAAAACTTGGATGGTCGCTGTGGAATATGTGCGATTAAGTCCCTCGATAATAGTCGGTAAAAAGGTGCTGTAGCCATACAACATAGTATCAGACCCAAATTGCATGATGGCAAATGCCCATAATTTCCAATCCAAAAGCCCTTCGCGAACGTCTTTCCAATGGAACTCAGCGGCCGACCTAGTATATCCTGTTTGGGATGAGAGCCGCAAGTGCGATAGTTCCTTTTCCTCGGCATTCAAATAGTACGCTGTCTCTGGGTTATCGGCCAGAAGCCACCAGCTTGCGATTCCAACGACGAAGCTTGGCAGCCCCTCGATGATGAAGATCCATCGCCATCCTCTCTCGCCAGCAACGCCGTCCATGAAGCCGATTCCGTACGCTAGCAGACCTCCGAAAGCTCCTGCGAGCGCGGAGCTCACAAAAAGATAACCTACGCGCAACGCAATCTCGCGCTTCGTATAGAAGAAAGTTAAATAGATTGCCAGGCCTGGGAATAGACCACCTTCGAAGATGCCGAGCAATAGTCGACATGCGATGAGACCTCCGTAATTTTGGCAGATGCCCGTCAGTGTTGCAATGATGCCCCATACCGTCGCGATAAAAGATAGCCAGCGTGAGGGCCGCAGCTTTTTGAGAACGAGATTCGACGGTAGTTCAGAGAGAATGTATGTGACGAAGACCAGGGAGACAGCGGTCTGGTAGCGGTTCCCGTAGAGATTTAGATCATCTTCCATGCCGTAAAGGCGAGCATTGCCAATATTGACTCTGGAGCTAGATTAGCATGGCATAGATTCAGGCATCTTCTCAGGCCAGCATACCGATCGAGAAAGCTGAAGAGATATAACAGCATGACCATTGGTACGATGTGCAGATCTAGTTTCCAGACCAGTCTTCTTTCTGCATGAGGGTCAACCTCGAGATACTCTCCTGGCCCTTCTCCTGCCGGATATCCAGCTTGTGCAGTCTTAGCAATATCGTGCTCGTCCATGTTAGCTGCGTAATGAAGAAAAGGCTTGCCAAAACGAAAGAAAACAAAATGTCACCCAAATATGGCAGGACAGTACGACATTACTTTAAAAATCCCATGACAGTATTCGGTAAGAACTCATCAGACGCCGGGACTTTTATAGAATTACCGATTTAGATAAGAAGCATGACGTAATTATTCTCTGAGATTGAACTGGGCCACCGGGCTGTTTATGCGGGGAACGAGACGGCACAGTTTTGAAGGAGATGACTTATAGAACTCTAGGCTTATCCGGGCAGTCTATGCCTAGGCTTGGTTTGCTAGTGTAAGGCAGATTGGTGAGAATGGTTTTCTAGACAAGGCTTTGGTCGGTGATGAGGATTTGCAGAATAGTAACGGTATTTAGGTTCGGAGATGACGCTGGCTGCCTTTAGCTAGGTTATCTACTAAGGTATCCACCAGTTTATGCAGGTCGGCCATGTAAGGTGCTTTGGCGAGTCATCCTGTCTATCAAAATTAGGACTACAGCTATGATGAAGATCTTAACGTGTTTCGTAGACTTTGCAAGCACCCCTTCGAAGGTGTTTCCCTAGAAGTCCAGGCTCATGCATCAATCAAGGCATCTCGAGGGTATTTGCAATAGCCAAAGTAGCCACACGCATCTGCAGAAGAAGTTGGGATAGACCTTTCCTTTATTAATTCTTTCTAGCATACAGGCCGACTCGAGCGACAAGTAGAAAAATCTAAACATTGGGCCGCTGGACTCCAGTACCTCGCGTCGCATTTGCGACAATCCATACAACGCGAGCGTAGTCCATGAGCGTACACATCCATCCCAGTCTAAGTGAACAATTCCTCTTCACCAACAAGCCATTAACCACCCAGTGGTATGACAGACAAGAAACGAAAGACGCACAAGGCTTTTTCCCAACCCAACTAAATCGTACATTTAGAAGTTCTCCTTACCCCACACGAAGCTGAAGTTCGGGTCTGAGTACATGTTGCACTTGATGTGCAGCGTGCTTCCGAGGACCTTGGGCCCGCAGAAGAAGACACCGGCTTCGGCGGGGGAATGGATCTTGCGGATGGACTTGAAGATCATGTCCCAGTTCGGACGGCCGAAGTTGGTTGGTGCCCGGAGACCCGTAATGGCGTCCTGCTCGGCGTTTGCGTCGTTGATCATGATGTTGGTTGCGTCGTCATTCTTGATCTTGGCAGTAAGGTACTGTGATTGTTCGTGTCAGCTTGATATTTGGGCTTGAGAATGAGAGGAGATGTGAAACTCACGGTGTGGATTTCAATTTGGTCTTGCAGATCCTGCGCCTCAATGGCGAGGAGAAGAGATCGGAACCATTCGAAGGAGCCAAAATCACGGCAGATCCAGAAGAAGTAGACCTTTCGGAGGCGGGTCTTGCCTTGTGGGTAGTTCATTCGGTACCAGATACTCTTGAGGATGGAGGCAAAAGGTGTGACACCAATACCAGCACCGCAGAGAATAGCAACCTCAAACTTGAAGACGTCTTCAGATGCACTGCCGAATGGCCCGTCGATGTAGACACGAGGTAGGATTCTCTGCAAAGCTGGATCCGCATCTGGGTCTGCTGCTTGCTTGACAACAGACTTGTCTGCCTTATCTCCCTTCCTGTCGAGGTCAGCCCCGAGAGCCTTAGCAAGTGCTCTAGTGAAGTTGCCGACGCAACGAACGTGAACGGAAATGTAGTCTTCTTCAGGTGCACTAGTAAGGGTGAAGGGATGATACTGCCAAACAGAGACTTCAGGGCAGCAGAGGAAGATATATTGTCCAGCCTTGGTCTTGCAGTGCTGCTTCTTGATTTGGATCTCCACCACATTGCTGGGGTGCTGGATGACCTTGGAAACATAGGTCTTGTGCCTGCCGCGAATCTCACGGGCGATGCGCTCGGCTAGGTAGAGGAAGCCACCCCAGGACCAATACTGGTAGAAGACACCGATGTTGGCGCAGAATGGTGCATTGTCTGGCGTGATCATGCAGAAGGCTCCGTGGATAGACCAGAAGACGAAGAAAATGATGAACAAGTGGTGGAGGTACCAGAAACGTTCAAAGTTAGCTCGTCGGGGCTTCTCCATCGAGGTCATGACCATGATAGTCAACACAATGAGCATCACCCAGCCAGACCATCCTGGCCCAGTGATGAAGTTTGCCTCAAGAAAGCCTAGGAAGCCAAGGTTGTTTTTGGCTGATAGCTGAGCGAAGTTGTTGAAGTGAGCGAGCGTGTGGAGCCAGCTGAAGAAGAAGATGGACCAGGCGACGAGCTTATGGAAAGTAATGTTCTTGTCGAACTGGATGACACCGTTAAGTGGTGTCTGACGAGCGATAGAGATGAGCGTTCGGCACACAGGGAGAAGGATGAGCGCAATGTCGAAATGCAAAACAAAAGCTGCGGCACGAGCAATGGGATACGTGATGCCGAATGTAGCGCGGGCATTCGTCAAATTGTCCTTGATATCGTAGTTCATGAACCCAAAAGCGAACACCATCGCGTGAACAAGCATGAAGACGAAGACAAATACTCTTCGATAACCTTCGTTAACGAGCCTACATGACTGTCAGCCCTGTGTACCTGTTCGGCTCGCGGCTTTACTTACCAGACGCCAACCTTTTCCCCAAAGGTCATCTCTCGTGGCGGCTCGGAGCTCATCTCGCCTGACATCAGCATCCTCGTGAGAGGTGGCCACCGAGATCTCTCCTTCCCCGACAACATGCTCGATCCCGTAGAGGATCGGTAGCTTTGTTTCTCCATTGTGCCTGCACGGTCCTTTGGTATGCGTATGAAAAGTCGAGTTTATTGCATGCAGAAAGGTCTTCCCAAAAGGTTCAGAGCCTGCTGAATCGAAATGAACTGTGAAAACGAGAGTCTACGACCCTTATTAGTCTGTTATCTTGGTCTGTGAGTTTTGACTGGACTTACAGGATATCTATTAGCAAACGAAGACAGGTAAGAAACAAATGTATCTCTCGCCTGCGAGGACGAAAGAAAAGTGAAAGGCTGGGAGAACTTTGAAAGAGGATTCAAAGATTCTTGGCACACCAAATCATTCTGGGGGTGGCCTGCATGATATTCAGTTCATAGGGGCCTACCTCAGCTTGTTACAGAAGATCTCATCTTGTCTCGCTTCGCCTTTACAAAAGTGGACCGACAAACGCCGAAGTCCTCAGCAATGATTGACGGAATCCGCCAAGGGTTGCTTCTTTTGAGCTCGACGGCTATTTTCAGCGTTCTTTACTGGCGGATGCAGGGGATTTCCGGGGGCATCGGAGCTTTCACAGCAGCTGGTCGCAAAGCCATGAGACTTGTCCGGCTTCAAGTGCTTTCGCACCATGGACGTCAAAACACCAGCTGCTGCGAACTGTTCTAGCAGTACGCCACCGGCTCCTGCCGAGCCAGAGGGTGTAAGGGAAAGGAGGCGATTCGGGTTTGATCCAGCCTCTCTAGGCGTATCAGAGCAGTTTCACATTGTCAGGCTACTGGACCGATCGCTCGCTTGCGGAGATCAAGGATCAAAGAAGACGACGAGGCTATCTAGCATTCAAAGCCCCCGTGCAGTGGTACAATCGCTCAGGAAAGCATTCATATATCGACGCCATGGACAATCAAGTTTCAATGGAGATGGACCTTCTTCCGAAGAGACTGTTGGCCAATGCGGCGAGTGTGATGACGAGCTGGAGCCGTTCCAGCCACACCAGCTAACGTTAACTATCGGTCAGGCCGTAACCGGAACCAACTCAACAACAGGACACGACGCTGGGGCTGGACATTAGCTACCCAGACAAATGTCATCGGCATTGTACTTTCTTTTCCATCCAGATTCTCCAGTGTTTTGAAACTCAATCCACATGTTTCTTCTTCCGCCCTTTGTGTAATTATAGCAATTCAATGAACCACGATGCCTTCACCAATAGTTAATGCGACGTTCCAAGCGACGATCTTGTCGTCCATCTCCAACATCCTCGCTCAATTTGTCGAGGCCCATCAGCAGAGGGTACTGCGTCCAGCATTGCTTTTGCAGCCATCATAGTTTCGGAACTCATTTGCTAACGAAGATCATTACAGAGGCCGTTCGCCTTCGACCTCTTTGCATTCATCCGTTTCGTGATCATTACCATCATTACGTGTCCACCCAACTTCTTGTGGCAGCAATGGCTCGAGCGGACCTTTCCTGGTCGCAAAGATGTAGATATGCCTGAGGACGAGAAGGATGAAGATGGCATTGACATGGCTGAACGAGGAAAAGAGAAGGTCGACGCCTCGAGACCTCAGGGAAAGAGCAATCTTAATATCAGGAACACACTTACCAAGTGGTTTATAGATTGCATTACCATGGGTGCCATATTCAACACAGTTGCGTTTTTGCTACTCATAAACCTTTTGAAAGGGAATGGTCCGGACATAACGATGAGAGCCGTCAGATATGTACATTTTCCGCATCTGGTCCAGTTGTACAAAGCTGATATTTCGAAAGGAGACAATCCCTATCATTGTTGCAGGATACAAGGTCTGGCCTATCGCTTCCATCATCAATTTCAGTCTTATACCCGTTGAAAAGCGGATCGTCTTCTTGAGTGCCGTGGGCTTATGTTGGGGTATCTACATGAGCTTGGTCGCAGCTCGACAGTAAAGATAGGTGAGGACGTCGAAAGACTAGACGGCAAGGCGTTGATTCAATGGAAACGTCCTGGGGTCTCTGTAAATTTTGATACATATTTCCTAAGAACATAGACACCAGTACCGGCTAATACATGGACAAACCACCACTAGCGGATATGGTTTGACCTGTTACCCACCTCGCTTGTTCTTCTGCTAGCCACGCAACAATGAGCGCAATGTCCTCTGCGGTACCAAGGCGATTTTCCAATGGCGTGGCCTTTTTTTGCATTTCCACCAGATCCTTGGGAATCCCGTCAAGCATATCGGATGCAGTAGGTCCAGGAGCCACCGCATTCACCGTATGTCCAGCTGGACCAAGTTCTGCAGCTAAGTTCCGCGTCATTTGCTCTAGGGCACCCTTAGAGGCACCGTAAAGGGTGAAGCCGAGGAATCCGGAGCGGCCCCCAACAGAGCTAATGTTGATGATCCGACCAGGTTTGCGCAGATGAGGTTGGACAGCTTGGCACAAGAAGAGCACAGCGCGAACGTTGACATCAAATGTTGAGGCAAACATCTCTGGTGTGAGATCTGCAAGGGATCCCTGGACCTCTACGCCCGCGTTGTTAACTAATATGTCAATGGCACCGCCAAATGCTGAGGTGGTTTCTGAGACGATCTTTTTGGGCGATTCCAGTAGCCTGAGATCCGCCTGGATTTGGATAGCATCGGATCCATTTTTTAGAGCCTTGATGCTTGCTACAACACCTTCAGCGGCTTCAGTGCTCTTGTCTGATGTGTATGTGATTGCGACCTAGACCATGGAGCGTCAGCAATGAATACGATTTACAGAGAGGAGTGCTTACCTTAGCGCCACGCTTTGCCAATTCCAATGCCATAGCCACGCCAAGGCCTCTACTAGATCCGGTAACAATAGCCACTTTCCCAGAAAGTGTAGGGAATCTGCAGGCTGACGGGTCACTCATGATAGCAAACCCCCACGTCAACAAGACGATCAGAAATGATAGTTGAACTGGATAAAACAATGGAATGGAGTCAAGAGCGGGTTAGTATTTCAACGCTGTACAAGAGAGATATTGTGATAAATGAATGCAGTTGAGGCCTAAAGAACTATATGTTATTCAGAAAAACTTTCCATCGTTTGTAAGGTACCTACACGGATTTGATTCGGATATGCTACCCCACACTAAGTCCGATTTCCGGTACATCAACTATCTTACTTCCGAAGAATGCAATAGTGGGTCACGGTACCTCAGGCATTGCGGAAGAAACAGGAAGGTAGGACTAGGGCTATGATCGAAGCAATGCAAGGTTGTGCAATAATCACAAAGATAATTAATGGCAGCGGGTGTTCTAAAGATTAAATGAAGTGGAGGATGCTAAGCGTCGCCGGACCGTCAGCAACTAATAAGTGGTGAAGTGCTCGTGGTCCTCCGGAATCCGAGATAAAAACTCCATCTCACAGCTGAGCCCGCTTCCCCTCTTACTTTTTTCTCTCATCGTTTCACCCGCCTTGTGCCACGAACTTCTTACATTTTACTCGTCGTCTACATCCACCGCCTTAATCTTACGTACACTCCACCAGTCATTATGGCAGCTGCTGTAGCAAATCCAGTTCCGATTCCTGTGGGACTTGAGCGGCGGTCTTCACTACAAGAGCGCGAGAGGAAGCGGATCAGTGAGTGCATAATTTTTTTCCCGTAGCAGAATGTTACCAGGCCCCCCGCTGACATGAGTAATGCTCCAACAGGAACTCAATCACTCCCCCCACCCGAATTACCCCAAATGGTCGCCGAACAGCATGCGCCTATCGCTGCAACAGACAAGGACACTGGACGTTTAATTGTAGTCCTGTCCAACGCCAGCCTGGAGACCTATCGTGCTGCACACGCGAATGGCAAGAGTCCCTACGGAAGAGATGAGAAATATTCGCTTCTAAACAGTGACGAACATATCGGCGTGATGCGAAAGATGAATCGAGATATTAGCGAAGCCCGACCGGATATCACCCATCAGGTGCGCAGCTCTGTCTTCGACAACTGGATCTCACTAACCAGCAAAATACATAGTGTCTTTTGACTCTGCTAGACTCACCTGTCAATAAAGCAGGAAAGCTACAGATATATATACATACGGCCAGAGGTGTTCTCATTGAAGTCAATCCTACAGTCAGGATTCCCCGAACATTCAAGCGATTCGCTGGTCTCATGGTGCAGCTTCTGCATCGACTTTCGATCCGGTCGATGGATTCGCAAGAGAAACTTCTCAAAGTCATCAAGAATCCCATTACGGACCATTTACCCCCCAACTGCCGGAAGGTGACCCTGAGCTACGATGCTCCTGTTGTGCGCGTGAGAGACTACATCTCGGATCTAGGAGCAAAGGAAAGCATTTGCGTATTTGTCGGTGCGATGGCCAAAGGAGTCGACGACTTTGCCGATTCTTACAAGGACGATTCAATCAGCATCAGTAACTTCAGTCTAAGTGCAAGCGTAGCGTGCAGCAAATTCTGCCATGCTGTAGAGGATTTGTGGGACATAATATGATATCCGAATTGATAATGACCGACGGCCAGCGAGTGAGATACCCGGGCGAACGACTTTCTCTTCTTGTCTTTTCTATTCTCATTCTCATTCCTACTTTTAATCAGTACCCCTGGTACAAGCTGCTGGTCACAAATGGTGAGCTGGTAGCAGTGGAGAAGCCTCGATCGCAACATCGGCGCTGCTCTACTCTATTCCGCTCCTTCCCTTGAGGGAACTTGAAGGGTCTTTGTTTTTGCAACTAAAACATCAGGCTTTCAACAGACTCAAGCGTTTATTATGCAGAGCACTTCAACTTCCTCTGCATTCTCCTTTGTCTTCCAAACAGCCGGTCTGTATGGCTCTTCACAGGGCGCTAGCCTCATCAGAATAGCTCAGACGTGGCACCGCGTCCTGGACTGATAGTTCAGTAATTGATAGCTAAAGGATCGACTTTCAACAATAGTTCCTATGCTACTAGTGCTGACCCATTAAGCAAAGGCTTGGATTGGCTGGGAAAATTAGGCGGCATTGGTTTCATGTTCTGCTAGAACTCCTTTCACTTGGTCCCACTTGCCGAGCAAACGCCGGCGAGTCCCAGTCTGCAGGATGTTTGGGTGAGCGCGGTAAGCTCGGAGGGCTGCAACGCAGGCATACTAAGCTCGAACCATCAGAGCTACGGGTGCTCAATGGCACTCGCATGGGGAGAAAGATAGATCCTTCGGACGTTGATTCTGTGCCTGTCAACAATTTTTCTAGAAGGTGCGATTGGATAGACTCCTCGAATAGGAAATTCTGGCAGCACCCCAAGCACCCCAAGCACCCCAAGGAACGGCTGCTGCCGACTAACGTTCCCCGCCGTCAGCCGGAGGACGATCTTTGTCGAAAAGGTGAGGCTACATCCAGGTCCAGGTTCCACGCGCCAACCAAAACACCCCACCTTTTTAGCTGCAGCTGAGTACGGTCTCAAGCTGCACCCAAACACGGATTGCCATGTCACCAATGTATAATGACGAGTTGACTGGGGCGGCCAGTCCCCGTAAGATTCCATTGTTCGATGATTATCAGGGACAGCCGTTGCCCCGTTCATGGCGTATGCGAAGATCCGAGCGTCATCCAAAAAGACGTATCGCCAAACAAATTCACCATCGTGGCGGATCCGGAATGTATCGAGGGGTTTTCGTTTAACGTATAACTTATAAAGTTTCTCAGTGTGCAGACTTGAGGGGGCATTGAAATTCAGACCGCTATCCAGACTGTTCCACAGACCGCCATTTATAACTCCACTTTTTTTTCCATTCGATTTTCTGTCACTTTCCACTTCAAGGGATTTCTACTGTGACCATCGTCAATGTCAAACTTGACACTCAGTCTCACTGTCGCTCACCTCCCAACCGCGTGTTCCTTTTACTTGTCGACCCTACAACCATTAGGCTTTCATTACGTTTGCGAGGATGCTGGTTGTGTTGGCCTGGGTTCAAAAGGCCCCAGTCTTTATCTCTGCCAAGGATCTTCTAGGTTCGTTTCTGTTTATGGAGAGTTGTTAAAGCATGGGCATCTGACGCACGGTTCTGTAGTCGAGCCTCAAGAACCAGAATCGTCTTCTCTGCCGAAGACAGAATCAGCGTTCGAGAAGTTTATGCTGCAGCTCTAGAAGCAGGGGCCGTACCGAGTCAGCCGCCCGAGTATCGCAATTTTGATACGGGTGAATTTGGCGCGGCAATATTTGACTTCGACGGTAATGTCATTGAGGCAGTCTATCCCGGGGATGGACCGCCTGCTGAGGGGTCCAAGGCACCGAGAAATGGAAGCATCTTGACTTGGAGCCAAGACGTTGCAAATCAGTCCGCTCCAGTTCCAAGCCGCGTCACTGCCCGTACGGTTGCAAGTGATGCCCGTTCAGCGGTCGACGCTAACAGAAGCGTTACCTCCAAGAGTGTGAAGAGTGCCATGCCTGGTGGAACAGATGACATCTCCTCGGTAAAGACAACGAAAACTGCAGCACCTACGAAATCTGCTACCGAGGGAGACAAGGTCGGACAAACTCTTGCAACAACATTGCTTGGTGCTGCTGCCGGTGCAGCAATCGCCTACGGATGGAGTAAGGTGGATGATGAAATGTGGAAGAAAGAATCAGCCGATGCCAAGTCTGAAGCTGAGGCGCATTTTGCAAAGGAAGAGCGCAGTTCGAGAGGAAGCAAATTGGAGCGGCGCAGGTCAGCATCCGTAGAGCCTACTAGGAGTGTGGCTAGGTCTCAAACGTTCCCTATCGCAGAGACACCGCCGAGCAGAAGCTATCGGGCAATTGAGGCACCACCATCGAGATGGAGCAGGATCAGTCATCGTGATCCAACCGTCATCGATAGAGGGGAAAGTGAACGCAGTCGACATTCTCTAAGGGCGATTGAGGCGCCGCCCCCGAAATCCGTCAGAAGTCAGAGCGCTACCCGTTCCACTAGGACAAGCAAATCGCGACCGTCTGAATTTGCTGAAAACCGAAGTGTTGCGCGGTCTGCATCCCTCAAGAGTCACCGCGATCCGACGGTAGCCTCCGCTGCGACCTTCAAGAGTCCCAGGAGCACGAGGACCATGAAGACTTCGGGCACTTCACGAGGCGACAAGGCTCCTACAGAAGTCGTTTCTCGCAGAACAGTAGTATTGCCCGAAGTCGATTCAGTACCTGCTCCCAAATCGACCCGGTCGGTTAGTACTCCTACTGCTGGAATGGCTGGTGTGAGTGAGGTGTTCAAGGGCATGCACAATGCGTATGAAAGAGCAAATCAGTTATACAACGAATTTCAAGATTTCAAAGCGGCCAGCGTTCCTTTACCAGCGTCAAAAGCGAACAGTGAATCTGGAAGATCACGTCGTGCATCGGCAGCAGATGTACCTCTGCCCGCTTCGAAGGCAAACAGCCGAGTATCTCGACGATCGGCTTATCATTCAGCGGTCGAGGCTCCCGCCTCACGATCAAAGGCCAATGATGTTGTGGAACGAGTCGAATATTATTCTGCAGCTGGCATACCTCTTCCAGAATCGCGAAAGAACAGCTCGATAGGAGCGCAATCATATTTACCCGGTGTACGGGACAAAGCAAAGTATCCCGCAGGCACAGAGATAGCACTGCCAGAATCTAGCAACGAGAAGATACTGGACGATCTCGAAACGCTCGCGCCAGATGACAGTGCTTCCCGAGCGGGCTCTCCACCTCCGCTACCGGCGCCGCGACATCGTTCGCCTTCCAGACGATCACGACATTCAGACGTTGGGCGGAGCAGGGACCATAGGCAAAACGGCTACGAGTATATCATCCGTCCGTATGCCGTCTCTGAGGCAAGTGATTCAAGCACGATCAAACCCGGAAGGCGTTATAGAAGGAGAGATAGCGGCATTAGTCTTCCAGTGAGGCCGAAAAGGAGGATAAGTTTTGGAAGAGGAAAAGGGAGTTTGGCAAATTCTGCATTCTGAAGTATAAGGTAGACATGCGACAGAAAGCAAACGACAGATACTTGCATCAGGCAAAGGGAAACGGCGCACGAAATAGGCATAGCTATGACGTCAGGGATCTGCATTCAACATCTGAGCCTTAATTCTGCTATCCTTTCTTCTCAAACTAGTGCATGCTTTGAGATTCTCAGACAATCCTTATCCTACCATCCTTTCTATCCGCCCACCTACAGCTACCTAAATCATCACCAAAAAGCCAACCCTCCTCTGGTACAACCACCACTCTGAGCCATGTCCTCCTTTTCCCTCGCCGACATCTCCAACCCACCCCACAACTACACCGGCACCCTCCTCTTCATCGCCTACATCGTCGCCGCCCTCGAACTCAGCCAACACCTCACCACCCGCCTCCTCTTCCTCCACGAGTCCCGCACCTCGCGCCTCCCCGCCTCGCAACGCCCTTCCCCAGCCCACCTGCTCCTCTTCTCCTCCCTCGCCGCCCTCAGCTTCGCCGTCCTCTCCTTCCACATGCTATCCTTCCTGCTCGCCTCGTACTCCGCCTGGTGCGTCGCCAATGGCTTCCCGCGTGTCTTCGCGATGCGCGAGCTCATGCCTAGGCTGTGGTCGTGGATGACGGAGTCGGCGCTGTTTACGACGTTTGCGCGGGACCTGGTGGGGGTGGGTGCGGGAGGGACGGCGGGTTGGAGGGAGGAGGAAGGTGGGTGGGTGGAGGTGCGGCGGGAGCAGGAGCAGGAGCGGGGACAGCAGGTGTGGGTGTGGACGGGGATGGTGGTGGCGGGGATGATGGTCGGGGGGCAGTGGATGGCGAGGAAAGGTGAGATGGCTTCCCCCCCTCTCATTGCCATTCTTTTCTGTCTTCCTCAAGGCTCGTTCTCGTGCCAATTGAGGAGAGATGCATGCTGTATTAATCGTTTCGTTGACGGTGGAGGTAGGACGCGGTAGAGGAGTCTCTCATCTCTGGGCGTACTTTGCTCTCGGCCAGATCCTTCCCATGTCGTTCACGCTGAACTTGTTCTTCATCACGCTGCTTTGTCTGCCGAAGACTGAGGCGCGGAAGACAGAGAAGGGCAGGGAGACTGGGAGCGCGGGTTCTTCTTCGCCGTCAGCGATGCTGGGTGCTTACGGGATAGGGGGCCTCTTCATGGTCGTGCTTTACTCTCTGTCGAACTTGCAGGCTTCGCGTTGGTTCATGGATCTTTTTCTCTTCATGCGTTTGCTGCTTTTTGCGCCATATCTAATTCACAGCGTGGCTGGTAATGGAGGTTGGGAATTCCCGTTGGATCCTGTGTGGGAGCTAATGGGAGGTGTTTTCCTGGGACTGTGGGTCGTAGTATTGAAGCTCGTGTTGGTGGATGGGCAGAACGTCGTTGAACTGGTGGCGGCGGCAAGAAGCAATCCAGCGGTAAGAGCCTATGTGGATGATATGCTAATAGGCGCGGTGAGTACTGGCTCTTGGATAGGGTTAGGTTTGCACAAAAGCTACTGATTCAATCAGAGAAAAATACGACGGAGCCCAATGACTTGGCAGATAGACCATAGCATGTATAGAACTCAATGGACACGAAGATTGACCTGAAGTTGTCATGACCGCCTTTCCAGTTTTCTTGGCTTCTTCTTCTGGCCTGAGGCGGATGCAGCCCCTGGCTTGCTTGATTCTGATGATCCAGCGGATGAGGACGCCTTCTTCGGCTTGCTTTCGGGGTTAATCGTTGTCTTCTGCGGCTTTGGCTTGGAGAGATTTTGGTTCTGCCGAGCTCGTAGATTGTCAAGTGTCCTCTGGATTGAAGCGACACTGTCTGGACGGAGTACGTTATTCTAGCGTACTCCAGTATACCATCTCGTAGTCTAAGAGATTCCGATAGCTTACTGTTTAGCTCTTGGCTCGACTTTTTGAGTTCGTTCAAGGTCGACATGTTGACCTTTGGCTGAGCAGTGATTGACAAGCTCAGCAAAAGGATTCCAAACAATTGAGTTGTTTTATATAGGTGCCGACCGCATGTACGTGGGTTAGGTAGCGTAGCACTCCTGGGCAGGTGGATTGGTCCCTCGAATTACTGTGCTGCCCCAATTGCGTCACTCATCCCACTTCTACATCCTTTGAGTCTGCAGTGAACTCCCCTATTCTAATCCACCGTATTTGCTACATGGAACTCAATCATGGTACCCCTGTAGCGTCGTCTCTCCACGACCTCATTGCAAATTAGGATGTCCCAATACCGGAGTTTAATTAATCGTCAAGCCCTATCTGCGACACGTAGCGGCACGCCAAAGAGGGCCGGCAGGGTTCGAAAATGGCTTTGGTCTGTAGAGCGTGACTTCGACACGATTGCCACTGCCGATTTATACGGCTTTTGTATGAGGAAACCCAGAGATTGAGAAGGATGTTATGAATTGACAACAATGCTATAAATTAAAGGATATGAGGTAAAAAGCAAAAGTATTACTTGGATGCAAATACAATGCTCTGGCGGATGTTCGAAGATCTGGCTGTGGCCCCTGTTACAAGTAAGGGTTCTGCATAGGATCTCCAAATTTCTGTTCTGCATCGCGTAATGTAGAAGGGTTCGTAAGTTTCGTATCAGAGTTTTATCATTTGGCGAAGCCAGCCTTTTGACTGTTAACGGTAGCATTACCTCTACATTCTCTCACGACATATCAACGGGATGGTGTTCTGCTCATCGCGATTATCGTCGACTCTTTCCCTGCTCTCCTCTTTCGGTTACGCTGACAACTTCGCCAATACCAGCTTCTTCCTGCTCGATCTCCAAGGCTCGAATCTCCTCACGGCAATCCCAGAACTTCTCTTTCGCAAGCTCAAATGCGTCTTTCTTGATCTCTTTCACACTCTTCTCCTGGTTCTCGCGATCACGTAAGGCATCTGATAGAAGTATCTCCTGCCACTGAAGGGAGGTGCGTGCGAAGAAGTCTTTCAAGCTCTCAAATGGTCGGGGGTGTGGCTTCGAGTCTGTTAGGGCAGATGAGTCTATCGGGTCCTCTTCAGTCATTGAGGGTGTCGTTGACTCCTCGGTGACTGAAGATTCTGTTGGGGTTCTCGGGATTGCAGAGGCTTCGTCCTCCTGTGCATCGTCTTCGTCTTCCATGTCCTCATCCTCATTCTCTTCATCATCCTCATCGCTATCCTCATCTTCACTGCCTTGCCATTCAGGTAGATCACGCTTATAGATCTCGGTCACGCCGTCAAGCTTGTCGAGGTCGATGGACAGCATTTCGTCGAATGTATATTCTGCATCTCCCTTTTCGAATGTGCCACCGAAGATGTATAGCATATCATCTTGGACGGTCAGGGCGGCGTTGAATCGGATATGAGGCATTTCAAAGCTGACTGTCTTCTGCTGTTTGTCCGCGTCTTCCTCTTCCTTGCCATTCATCACATCGACCTCGTCCATGTCCATTTCTGAGACGGCGCCCTTGGTTTCTAGCGCGGCAAGATTCCGCAGTAATTCCTCCTCTGCGACTTTTCCGCGCTGTCTTCTTCCCCGGTTGACGACAGGCGCTGCTTTGGTCTGCCTCCTTGGTTTACGTAGGTTTAGTTGGAAGAAGCGATTGCGGTCGACATTCCATGCGAATAAGTCATTGAAGAATTCGCTTTCCATACCCTCCTCAGTCTGCTCTACATCGTGCACGCCGCCGAAGCAAACCCCACGGCCTCGATGATAGGTCATTTGCACGCCAGCGCGTGGCGGGTTAGGGGAGTTAGCTGGCTTCTTCCTTCGTTCCCAACGCACGATTGGAGGTGAATTTGCAGGACTTGTGGCATCGAGCTGGGTAACGCGGAGGAACCAGGTATCCTCATGAACTTTTGGAGACATGACGATACGGGAAGCTAATCCACTGCCCTTCTTCTGATTACCCGATGTCTTGGTTATCTTGACTCGGGAGTAGCCTCCATACAGGACTGCGCCAGAGTCATGAGGGAGAAGCGAGAACGATGATCGAGCGTCCGGCTTCTGTGAGAGTGTGGGACAGTGCCAGATTTGCTCTCTGCAGTCGTAAAGCCAAACGTCTTGTAAGTACTTGGTCTGTTGTGATGTATCTTGGAAACCACCAAATAGTATGATATAATTCTTGAAGTACGTCATCCGATGTCCGCTTCGCGCTGGTGGGCCTTTACCCTTAGTCTCCAATTTCGTCCATTCCCTACTAGAAGGATCGAGATACCAAAAGTCATTGTAATGGTAGAAAGTTCCCTGCTTGGGAGAACTGAATTCGCCTCCAAATAGATAGATACCTCCGGTATTACCCCCTCGACACCAAGCATGCCCACTTCGCGGCAGAGGTGAGTTTGGGCTTGTCACGAGTCGCCAGGTGTCATTTTTGATATTGTAGACGAAGAGATCGTTGTAGAAGCGAGCGATGCTTTCAACGAAGGACTCACCTCCAAATAGGAATAACTCATTATCATTAGACGGAGATGCAATTAGTGCGCTCGAGCTTCGGGCAGAAGGCGGTTCTGATGGCGTCTCTGTGACTTTCAGGAACTGCTCCTGCTGCCTTGCGTACTCTGCAAGCACCGTGTCCAGGTCAACATCTTCAGCTTCGCTGTCGTCGTCCTTGGATTTGGTTTTGGCCTTTTTCTCTTTTTGCGCCGCCTTTTTGTCTTGCTTCTGTGCGACGCGAATCTTCTTCTCTGCCGCTTTGGTCTTTTTATCTTTTTTCACCATAATCTAGATCTACAGGGTTTCTCGGGAAGAGGATTTGTCACGCGATGCGCAATCAACGAGGATGATGTTCGTATCAAGGCTTTGCGGATTACAGTATGTGCTAGTGTAACAATGAACAGGGGCATCGGTCCCGCAATTTCGATGGACTTTTCAGCAACTCTCATGTACATGCATAACTGGAAGGACTTGAAGTTGATGCATCCTGTATCATTATTACCCCTTCCAACTTGCATTATTAGAAGCAGTTACTAATATCAAGTCTTCATAATTTATCAAATAGTGTGGCTCCCATGCATTTGTCAAGCTCGTCACATTTCTAGTCGATCTTGCTCTCGTGAGTCTTCCGGTAACGGTTATAATTCCCCCATCATGGCAAGGACACCAATTCCAATTGCGAAAATTCTTGAACAAAGGACCCACCTTGTTCCAGGTAATTAGCCAACTTATGTCGCTCGATCAATTCCGACTCTTGACTGACTCTTCAACCAAGGCAAGCTTCGAGTGACGGAGCACTTCTTCGAGGTGCCTCGTGATTACGGCAAGCCTGACGCTGGGACCCTGAGATTATTTGCCCGTTCAGCAAAGAAAGCAGAGAAACCTGCAGATCAAGAGGATGAGGATCCGAAGAAGAAGCAGTTGCCATGGATGGTATGATGCCAAGCAGCGCTACTGTTTTGCCCAACACCTGCTTATGGTCCTGCTATTAATTACGCACAGGTCTATCTACAAGGCGGACCCGGTTTCGAGTGCCGCCCCCCGCAAAATTATCCATGGACAAATTACATTCTTGATAAGGGCTATCAGGTGCTGCTCTTGGACCAAAGGGGAACAGGACTTAGCACGCCCATCTCTGCCAGCTCTCTGGGCCTTCGTGGTGACGATTCTGTGCAGGCCTCTTATTTGAAGTCCTTCCGAGCCGATAACATTGTCCGTGACTGTGAAGCCATACGACAGGCATTGACAGCAGACTATCCAGAACAGAAGCGTAAATGGAGCGTGATGGGCCAGAGCTTTGGTGGATTTTGCATCACGACCTACCTCTCATTTTCCCCCGAAGGCCTCCGCGAGGCTTTCCTATTCGGTGGCTTACCACCAGTTGGGCATGGTCCAGACGAAGCATACACGCGCCTTTACCAGAGGGTACAAAAGCGCAACAAAGCCTATTATGAGAAATATCCAGAGGATGTCGACCGGGTAAAGAAAATTCTTCGACTTCTCCAAAGGTTTGGTAACAACACTGTGAGGACACCTGGAGAAGGATCTTTTACTGCTAGACGCTTCCAACAGCTTGGCATTAGCTTTGGCTTCCATTCTGGAATTGACTCCGTGCATGAGATAGTTTTGAGAGCCTCTAATGATCTCGAGATCTTTGGCCATTTGACCAGACCTTCACTATCACAAATCGAAAAAGCTCTCTCATTTGATGATAATGTGATCTATGCACTTTTGCATGAGCCACTCTATTGCGAAGGAATTGCGCCCAGATGGTCTGCCCACAGAATGCGAGAGAAATTTTCCGAGTTCGACGCTGAAAACCTTGATCGGGAAGGGCCTGTGTACTTCACCGGCGAAATGGTGTACCCGTGGATGTTTGAGGACTTTACCGAGCTTCGCAAACTTGCTGGCCCTGCAGAACTCATTGCCCAGGATTCGGACTGGCCGGCGCTCTACAATACGGAGCAGCTTGAAAAGAACGAGGTTCCAGTCTACGCGGCCGTGTACCTTAATGATATGTACGTGGATTTTGAACTTTCTCAAGCGACTGCATCGATGATCAAAGGCTGCAAGACTTTTGTGACAAATGCGGTATACCATGACGGTATACGGAGTAAGATGGACGATGTTCTGAAACACGTATTTACTCTACGAGATGATACCATTGACTAAAGATCTGGTAATGGGTGGCTGTAACGGTTGAGCGCAGCGTATCGATCAACACAGGGTAAATATACTCATGACCAGTACAGTACTAGGACAAATAAAAGTGTTCGGGCAAGACCCAGCAATCTTCACGCGCTAGCGAGCGGACACCTTTTTCGCATGACTGTACGTCCATGACGTGATATTCATGTCTTATTTTCTCCGCTCGCTTTTCAACTGCTCAAATTTCTCAACCGCCCCAGCACCATGTCTTTCCACATCCTCCTCCCATAGCCATCTAAAACGTGAGCCGAGGTTCCTTTTCAGACTTTCCTTGTCGTCTTGGGTCTCCTCTAGCTCAAAATCATACAGTTTCCCGGTTTCCCTACTACAGGAAACCAGTCTCTGCGACCTTGGTCTCCTCACCTCATCATATACACTGAATGCGGTTTCAAGGTCCCTCACATCTGTTACCTTGGCCAAGATATTGCTCAGTACGTATGCGTCTTCGATTGCCTGACCAGCGCCGGCACCACAATGAGGGGTTGTCGCGTGGGCTGCGTCACCGAGAAGACAGATGCGGCCTTTGTAGTACGTTGGGGCTGGCAAATGATGAAACAAAGCCCAAACGTCGGGCTTCTGCATCATGGAGAGGATCTTCTTCACACTGTCACCAAAATTCTCGAAGTCGTGGTCCATGTCCTCCCTGTTCATAGGTACAACCCAACGGTCATCTTTCCATTCGTGGTCGAACCTAGTACGGAAAGCGACGACTTTTCTAGTCAGAGGAATGTGCGCCGTTGAACGTTGGAGGACTTACCATTCATGGTACGCCCCTTCTGAATAGGGAATGTGAGAAGATGGCCGTCATATCCAAGATACTGTTGACTGTTACGAGCTTCCTCTTCGCCCAGCACCTGGACGGCTTCGCCCATGGGGATCAGTCCACGATAAGCATATGTATGTGTGTATTGAGGATGCGAGACCGGGCTTTCCTTTCCCAGTACAATCTGTCGTGTACGACTTTTGATACCGTCACAGCCCACAATGGCAGAATGTTTTGCCGCGGTACCATCATGGAAATGTAGTGTTACATAGTCGCCATTGTCTTCTATCTCTTCTAGTCTTTTGGAGAAGTGTGCCACGCCTTCTGGGAGGAGTTTGACAAGTTCTTCAAGGTAAGAGGCGCGATAGACACCACATTGGCCAACTGGAGGGCTAGCAAGGTCTGTAATGACGTCTCCAACGTGATTCGAGCCGTCATTTTTGTCTTGACCATAACGGAAAGTGAACCATAGGTCTTTCTTCGACTCCCAAGAATTGCGGGTTGCGACTCGATGAAAAGCCTCTTCTATAGCCGGATCGATAAGACGCATTGCCCAGACCGCGTTAGGACCGAACGAGACACCGGCGCCAATCTCGCCAAAGGCATGAGCCGATTCGTACAAAGTGAAGGGAATATGATTGTGAAGGAGGCCTATAGCGAGTACAACGCCGCCGATGCCCCCACCAACGACGGCGATGTCGAAGGGTTTGGAAGGAGTAGAAGTGGAAGTCATGTTTTTGAAATAGCAATGTTATGAGTGGCTACAGAGCTAGGTCTGATATCGAATGCGAATAGTAGTAGTTTGAGCTTTTATACCTAGTTTGACGCAGCTATTGTACGAGATCATTACTGAATTAGGGAAATGCGTATGGTATTGCTTCCGAGGTCATTGAGGACCTCCGCAACTCTCCGGGACGATGCGCTTGGAGCAGTGCTTTCCGCTGCCTGTGAAGGATTGCAGCACGTTGATCTGTAATGGATGCAGCACGCTGAGACCACATACAGCGCTACGCTTATCTCGGCAAATTCAGACTCTAGATCGAAGAATAAATAGTGAAATTGCAACTTCCATAGTAAATTCAGTAAGGTACGTGAATTTTGACGTTGTGCGGGGGTTTTGGCGGATCGTATCCATCTCGCGCACCGTCTCTTATAGTGCGGAGTACTGTACAATAGGTACGGAGTACTGGGACAAAAGTGCTCCCAGCGATTTTGCGGCACCAGCGAGCGGACAGTTTTTTTTTTTGCATGACTGTAGAAGAGGTCTGAGATAAATCACGCGCGAAGTCCGTTGGAGCATGAAGAACACATGTTTTCGCTCGGCCTCGACATAACATGATGATTGTTGCTGTCACCGGCTTTAATTTCGCGACAATCAGAGCGTTCGTCCACAAATAGAATAACTAAGTTTATGCTTGTTATGCGGCACAACATCCTTGGGTGCTTGGTAAGGCTATGGCAGCGAATGACTGGCCCAGAATTCGGAAACGGCCCACTTCTGCCTAAGCGTGTTTACTCGGGGTATAAGAGTCCCGAATGCATCCGGTTGAGAACTAGAGTCGTTGATGAAGCTCAACATGTACCTACATGTAGAGTCCGCCAGCATGATGGGATTTAAAGTTGTTTCTGTCGAGAGAAAGGATGATCCAGATGCAATGGCATCATCCTGTCTCAGTTGTTGTGACGATAGAAAGATAGGCAGGTACCTACCTTAGCGAGCGGGCGCAACCTTAAAATGAAGCATGGCGGAAGGAGTGGAAAGATTGGAAATTGGATTGTTTGCGCGATTGGCCAATGACGCCCGAGTTTCCCCTGAAACGCAGGCTAAGCAGGGATTTGCTGGGGGCTCGAGCTCCAGCTCTCACCCGCGTCAATCTGCCTGAACCTGGCAGTGCTGAACCGTCGAGCGACCCTCTCCCTCTCCCATCTCCCCGTGCTTCCTAACCTTCTCTACAACCTTCTCTGCGTCTCGCAGCCCGTCACTCGCTTCCACTACCATCCATTCGCGTCTGGTCGTCGCCCTTCTCTTATCGACGCCAGTTCGCAGCCATTCTCTTGCTCTCTTCAAGAGCCTATCCACACTCCCGGATACTCTGTTACCTTGGCGCACATTCCTTAGGTGAATTCACTGCTGACCCGCATTCCTCTGGCCCATACGCTGTACTCGCCTACCTGTCGCTCTACCGCGCGTGATCCCCTCAGATTCAGTTTCAATCGGATTCACTCGGTTCAATATGAGGCATCTACACCATTCCCATAATAATCATATACGAAATTTGGACCTAAGCATGGGCAACCTGGATCCGCAGGTCGTAAACATGGAGAACATGGTCCTGGAAAAGAGAGATCCCCAAGTCGAGACAAAAGTCTCAGTCGTTCTGGTTACTGCATCAAAGACCTTTGCAGGTCCAGTGGCGGGATATACGACCTTAATTCCTTCTGGATATGGTATCAACGACGGCACCCTCTCAGCCCCTACGACGGCCCAGCCGACGTCCCAGCCAGAGCCAACTACACAAGCCCAGTCATCATCGACCAAGCCAAGGACTTCTGATCAGCCCACTCAACAACCTCAAGCCACCTCCTCACTGCAATCCACGGCGCAGCCATCATCATCAACGCCATTATCATCGTCACCATCCGCACATCTATCGTCAAATACAGGGCTTACTCGATCCGCCTCAAGCACTGTAACCTCTCCCTCTACTGCTACGGTCACTCCTATATCGTCGTCTGCTCCAGAATCGTATTCGATTGCTCCATCGGGAACCACGGCTCCCGAAAGCGCTACCACCGACAACAGTAGCACTGCTCCCGTTGTATCCAGCTCGCCTTCCGAGGTGCCCAAGAGTTCCAGTGGGATGTCCGGAGGTGCCAAGGCTGGCTTAGCATTCGGGATCATTATTCTCGTTGCTCTTATTGCCGGCGGCGTTTTCTTCTTGTACCGTCGAAAGAGGCGCCAAGGGGACTCCCAGGAACGGCTCGAGGATGACGAGAAGACGGCAGCGCCAGTCATGGCAGCTGCCAGCTTCCCCGAGCGCGCTCCAAGCAGCCGAAGTGTGAGGACGGCGTCAACTGCACCACGGTTGAGTCTGCGTCCTGTTACACAATTTTCTCCAAACCTTGGTGCTGGTGCAGAGCGCAAGAGTTTCGGCAACAAGTTGGAAATGACCTCGAACCCCAACGCCGCTGCGCAACAGAGCCGAAGCATGTGGGAGCGACCTGGCGAACGGAACGACGTTGTGGAGAATGTCAACCCATTTGAAGATCATGCTGCCAGTGCTCCTGCTCTCGTTGCCGCTGCCCCTGTTGCCGCTGCCGCTGGTGCTGCTGCCGGCACTGCTGCTGCAAGAAATCGTCGCTCAAGTGATGTTGTTCCCAAGCCACTCAGCGTCAAATCGAATAACTCGCAAACCAGCTTGGCTTCTTCTGCAGGTAATTCTGGTCACTCGGATGCTCCATCGAATGGATCCGAGTTTCATCTTGGTACTGCTTCAACAGCGTCTTCAGCCATTCCCGCTGCTGTTGGCGCTGCTGCCGTTCCGGCTAGCTTGTCTGCACCTTCGGCACCACCAAGCAATGTTCACCGTGTCCAAATGGAATTCAAGCCTTCTATGGAGGATGAACTTGAGCTTCGCCCTGGCCAACTAGTGAGAATTCTACACGAATATGATGATGGCTGGGTAAGTAGCATCCCTAGCGAACGACATCGATTGTTGCTAATGTCCTCGTTAGGCCCTTTGCATTCGAATGGACCGTTCCCAACAAGGTGTTGCTCCACGCACTTGTCTCTCAAAACTGCCGCTCAAGCCTCGTCCCGCTGGGCCTCCGAGTCAGCAGCCCGGTCCTCGACCCACCGGGCCTCTCCCCATGCGACCACCCGTCGGTCCCAGCAGTATGGTACCTCGTCCCCTGACACCCACTTCTGGTCGCAACTCCCCAGTCAACCCGTTCGCCGATGGTGCTACCCCCAGCAGTGGTCGCGCCCGCTCCAAATCTAATGCTGCGCCACCCCAACAGTCCCTATCGCCTAGCAACGAGCCAGCGATGCCAGGCCAGCAAAGTCGACGACGCTCCAAGAGCGTGACCGATCTGCAGCCAAAGGTATATCAGGATCCCGCGTCGTTCCGCATGCCCTTTGCGCACATGAGTACTAGCTCCCTTGGCTCGCTAGGCTCCATCTCCTCCGTTCCATCGAGGAAGCCTGTGCCGGGGCAGTCGCGATAGTTCATCTATCCTTGACGGATTACCACCATATGGAACTTTATCACTCTATCGGCTTGACGTCGCAGGTCTCTCTGGGGAAACTACATGAAGACGACTGGAATCGCTAATCGGAATGGAAATGAACAGAAGGAAATGGATGGGAGTTCTATTGCTCCCCTTTTTGTTTCTTTTCTCTTTTTCTACTTTAACGGTGTTGAACGGGATCTCGACGAAATTAAGCACGGGACGTATGCACCTTCCCCTCTGCTCCCCTCATATTCTGTCTTCCACTTGTTTCTTCTCTGGCCTCTTCCTTAATCTCCTCGACGGTACCACGATGGATTTGCAAGTCTCGTGCTTTCTACCAAAACTTGGATACAAGGTGGCCTTCTGTGATGGACCAGTTTCATCCCTCTTATTAATTCAAGATAATTTTCGTGCTCATCCACTTCGAGATATACCCTTCTTGCTCGGACCTGCAAGGCGCAACTTTACCGCTTGCTGAATTGCTGGCTGGGTGTCATTTACCTGTTCGATTCGATGTAACTAGTTCGAATTAGAGAAAAATGCTCTATTATGGAATATATACAGTGTGTAGCAAGTATATCTATGTGAATGCTTTCTTGAGGTATGCGTCGTAGATCTCGTAGAAGAGGGTAGCTGAAGCGTCTTGTTGGATGCAAGCAATATCTGCTATTGCTCTGAGGCCAGAATGTGCTGCAAGAGAAATCTATCCATGTATCTATAACCTCTCACATATGCGCCTATAATTCTCTATTGAGTCCCAGTGCAATCCCTTTTTTCAGTGTGACTTTTCTCCATCTATCTTGAAGATGAGTGTCCCAAGCCCATCTATCGTTGCTTCATCCCTAACCCATTTCTCATCTTCTCTTCCTCCTTTACAATCCGAAACGGCAACCCGGTGCTCACCCCACAGAGCACGAACAATGCCCACTTCCACCGAAACGGGTTGATCACAATGACAAACAAGAACCAGTATAGCAGCTCCGAGTAGGTGAAGAAATCGAACGCCCCGCCAGGCGCACGCGCTTTGATCCACCTCGTCATATCAATCCACCGCTTCATCCACTTCTCGCTCGGCCGCGCCCACGCATCCACCAGGAACATAAGCAGAAAGCGTGTATAGATACCAATGTGCAAATTCCCCACCGTCCCGATGGCATTGACATACGTGCAGTTATTCGCGCAGATGTCCATATGTTCCGGTGGAAACACCTGTAAGTACCAATTCGGCGGCTGGTACGGCGGAACAAAGCACTCATTAGGCAGGAATCCCAGGCTCGGACGAGCATACCCCGTGGCAAGGATACAGAGGTCGCCCTCGACCAGCTTCTCCCTGCCCGGGCCCCCCTTCGGCACGCCCTGGGCGCGGTGGTTGAAGCGGATGCCAGTTTCCTCGAACCCGACGATGTCGCCGCGGAGCCAGCTCGCCCGGCCGCTGCGCACAAGATCCATCACTTCGTCGTTGACCATGGGCGTCTCGGTGAAGAGACCCGTGGAGGAGCCCCGGGGCGGAGCCATGTCTGCGAGGTCGCGGTAGAAGAGGAGGCGCAGCAGCTGCTCGGGGATCCAGGAGAAGAGGGTTTCCTCGCCGAGGACGTTGAGCGCGAGGAGCATGTCGATGAGCGGATTGCGTGGGATGATCCATTTCTCGGAGCGTGCGAGTACGGAGGTGTGCTGGGCGGAGGGGGAGGCGTGGGCGACGAATTCGAGGGCTTCGATGGCGGAGGCACCGCCGCCGATGACGAGGACGCGCTTGTTCTCGGCGTTGACGCCGTCGAGTCGCGAGGAGTGGACGATTTGGCCTTTGAACTTTTCCTGGTTGGGGATATGAGGGATTTTGGGGTCGCCGCAGGTTCCAACGGTGGCGATGACGCCGTCGAAGCGGCCGTTGGAAGGGTCGTTGATGATCCAACGTCCTTGGATATCTTTGTAGACTCGGGTAACTCGGGTTTCAAACTTTGTTTTCTCTTGTAGTCCGTAACGCTCCCACAATTGGGTGATTTGGCTGACGATTTGTTGGCGGTCGGGGTATCCTTTGCTCCATTTCACGGAGGGATGGAAGCGATACATGACACTGTGGATTTGAAGGCCGGAGGTGTTGTTGACTTTCTGGATTGGGATATTAGATAGGGAGCGAAGTGAGACAGAGCATTTGAGAAAGCTTACACTCCATATCCCGCCCAAAGCATTGCGATCTCCTGCTTCGAAAATAGTACAGTCGAAACCATGTCCTACGACGTGAGAAGCGGATGAAATACCGCTCAAGCCAGCACCAATTATGGCAATCTTGGGTCGGCTCAATTCAGCCGTAGGAGGAGGAGGGGTAGGCGCCAGAAGCTTGTTGATGAGAAGCTGGATGATTTGGTATATGAAAAGAATTGGGCTGTGAATAACTTGTCGGAGGAGTCCCTCCACTGAGAGTGCCATTGGAATCTGAGCTGAATGGCAGTCTTTTTTTTTTTTTTTTTTTTTTTAAGACAATCGGAGACGCAGGAGGAAAACAACTGGGAGCTCGAAGGCAAAACACGATGGTGATTGAGAGCTAGGGAAGAGAGTTGTGGATCTACGTCATATTTGAATCAATGGTGGGGTCTTTTGTTTGCGTGCGAGTGTGTAGTCTGTACCTGTGTGCAGCAATAGTGAAAGAGCGCGCACTAAGTGAAGTGAAGGAAATAAAAAGCTTTTCTTTGTGACAACTTTACTTTCACTTCACCATCACGATACAACCGAAGCTGAACTTCATGTCTCAAAGCCCATCACCACTTCGTGATCTCGAGTCATGGCCAGAAACAGAAAGCGAGGCAAGCGCGGTGGAGACGGCAGAGGGCGCAGGGGAGATCGACAGGGACGCGATGACGCCGGGCCCACCCAGCCCCAGTCGCGCGACTTCCAGTCCGAGCCCAGCCAATCGCGTTTCCGCTCTCGAGATGCTGGAAATGGCAGCAGCGCCGCTAGAGACGTCAGTGTAACTCGATCCAACAGCTCCCAGACTTCGAATCATCCCGCCTTCGACCGGCTCCCACCCTTCGTTCAAGAACTTCTCAATGTTTTGGACAGGTCGGGCCCGCCAAAATTAGATAAGGACTTGCTTCATGATTTATACTTACACGTCATCAGTGAAAGCACCAGCGACCCATATTCACCAAGCGCGAACGCCCTTGAGCGCGCCAGAGATCCCCTGAGCTCCGCTGTTGTTAACGAAAAAACATCGCTTCGAGCCCAAGAAAATCCTCTACCTGACTCACGTACGGAGAACGCGCCTACGGATGCCGCCGATCCGAAGTCAGAACCTTTGATGCCAACTATCTCTACTCCTTCCCTCGACCAGTTCCTGCAAGAGATTTCTGCCTTACTACGTGAACGAAATGGCGTCAAGATTGCGAGCTATTTGCTCATCGAACCACCTTACCCTGCAGCCTACGAAGCTTTGATCGGTGAGATCAAGCAACACTATGCAAAGGATAACGCACATGCGTTGGAGAACAAGCTCAAAGCAGCTCTACCTGAAGCACGCGACGGTTTGGATGGCTCACCTTGGACTGCATTCATTACGGTCATGATCACTTATTTCGGCTTCTTGCGTGACGTGGATATTGAGAGTCTCCTTCACACGTATCGCCTATTGAGTAACTTGGTCTCGTACGTCCGCGATGTCCCACGTCCTCTCCAACAAATGCTAACTGAAACCAAAGGAAGTGCAACAGCGCTCTCAAACATACGTCCATGGGCGTCCTAATTCTGCCAACAGTCATTGCATACTCGCGGGTTTTTGCAAGACTCGCTACGGGCTTGGAGAAGCAGCCGGAGCTCATCGCGCACGAACAGCCAAGGACAACGGAAGGGGAAGGTGCACGAGAGACACTGCCGGAGAAGGCGGCAAACGTTATGCGACAGGCTCTCGTACTATGCCTCAAGGACAAGTCTCGTGCTATCAACAAACCTGAGGGCAAGCAAACAGGAATCTATGCCATCGCCAATATCTGCCTTAAGATTCTCTTCAACTGTCACAAGATCAAAGGTGCAGAGACAATCATCGCCAGCATTCAAGAAAACTCGCCTCCTCTGGAACTCTTCCCAGCCTCCGAGCGTGTCACCTACTTGTACTATGTCGGACGCTACTGGTATATCAGGCGGGAACCCTATCCCGGTCTTCTTGCTCTCGAGACTGCCTATCGTCAATGTCGTGCTGTGGATATCAAGCATCGTCGTCTGATCCTCATCTTCCTCATAGCTTCTAGCGTGTGCTTGGGGCGTTTCCCTTCCCAGCAGCTCTACAACCGACCTGAGGCTGAAGGTCTTGCCGAGAAATTTCAACCCATCTGCCAGGCTATCGCAAAGGGAGATCTCACAGCCTATCGACAAGCGATCGATTATGACAATCCAAACACCGCCTGGTTCATGCATTATCGCATTTTCCTTCAGTTGCGCACATTCTGCGAGCTGCTGATTCAGAGATCCCTGATTCGAAAGACCTTCCTTCTATGTGGTGATCCGGGTGATGCGGAAGCGCGTAAAGCACCAACGCTCAACTTTACAGATGTTCTTACTGTGATGCGCTTCTTGGAATCGAGAGCACTGGTACCAAAAGAGCAACAAGCGCCCCTGCTAGGCCAACGCACTACGAGCTCGGTCCCTGGAAGTCAAATTCCGGATCCATTAAAGATCTTTGTTCATCCGGAGTTTGCGGATATCGTAGATCCCGAAGACCGCAAGCCACGAGAGATCACTGGATTCGAGATCGAGAGTACCATGAGCGGCCTCATCGCCCAAGGATTTCTTAATGGCTTCCTCAGCCACCGTCAACAGAAGTTTGCCATCCAGGGCGCCGTTAAGAAAGGTGCACTGGAGGCAGGATTTCCTACTCCATGGGAGGCTTTCTGCGCGAGGATGGATGACGATGTTCCTGGATGGGTGAAAAAGTGACTGGGGGTTGCCTGGATGTAATCAGTGGCAAAAGAGGATGATGCACGAGAAATGACGAGAATGTAAAATAGCTACTAGAATCAAATGGATGCTTTGAAAATTACCCTATCTCAATAATGATGCATAGGCAAATGAGGTTAGCCACATGAGATGATGGTTTAGATCTTTCAGCTGTACCGGCGGTGAGCAGAATACTTCATTTTCTTAAAATCTATGATATGGTAGAAGCAGGAGCTTTGGCGCACAAGATAGGCACGATCTATTGGAGCTAACCCCGTAGACTTATGATCAAGATTACGTGCTGAGCTCGATCGATTCGCATGCCGGAATCCACTTTTCGACTGTCGACGTCATTCTCACGCTGCCCCTCCCCTGCTTAACCACATATTGACATCTTTCTCTTGGAGACGAGATTGCACCAACAACCTCTTCAAAGCATATAGGAAGTAAGTCTCCGTTTCACCTCCTATTTCACACTCTATGCATTCTAGAACTCTACTGCAGAGAGGTTGCTTGCGTTCTTGCACACGGCACCAAAGGACCCCGCTTACGCTTGGTAGTACCTTCAGACCGGTTTCTCTACTTCCGACTACATTACCTTGTCAATCAAGGAGGCTTCTAAGCAGTAGAAACGACAAAATGTCTTTCAGCAACACAGATACAGGTGATAAGCCCGCCGATCCCTACACCCAAAAGAACCTCCAGGACCCCTCTCTCAAAGACAAGGTTGATGACCTAGTCGACTTCGTCGAGAAAAGCAAGTTCTGCATGATGACTACTCGGATAGCCAGCAACGGCCTGCTTGTCTCTCGCTGCATGGCTCTCGCCGCTAAGGTAAATGCTTTCTCCCGTTACCGCCAAAGGCTCTTCCTTTTCCTCTTCCTGCCCCTCTCAATCCCAAGCTTACTCGGCTTTAACAGGAAGGCAACGGTGTCGACCTCCTCTTCCACGCCAACTCCGAATCCGGAAAGACCGATGATCTCGAATCGGACCCAGACATTAACCTCGCTTTCCTAAACCCATCGGGAGAATGGGCGTCCATCTCCGGGCGGGCGTCCCTCATTACAGACCGCTCTGTCGTAAAGAAATACTACTCTACAGCCCTTAAAGCCTGGATTGGCGATTTGGGCGACGGAAAGCACGATGGTGGGCCCGAGGATCCAAGGATCTTGGTGATCAAGGTCAATGCAAAGACAGCACAGTACGCCATTGCTCGACGAACGGCGGTGGGCGGGTTTGTCGAGTTTGCGAAGGGGGTGGCGACCGGGCAGGCGCCGGAGGTGAACAAGTTGAGGCACATTAGTGAGGAGGAGTTGCAGCAGTGGAGAGAGCAGGGGTCAAAGTAGATGGGATATTTAGGGGAGGCAAGAAAGATGTGTCAAGGGAAAGGAGATGTAGAATTCAACGATGCGTTCTGCCAGCTTAGAGGGGCACTAAGACGAGGCATGATTCAACGAAAACTTCCTCGGCTTTCTCTAGACAAGAATATGATTTCATGTTACTCGAATTTGTCTAATGTTATAGGCAACCATCTACCTTTTCTTCTTCTCATCCTCTTTTACCTCTTGTGGTATAGGTCTTAACATCTGGTAACACTCCATTAAGAATCGCCGTTCCAAAAACAACCTGCATAAATCAAGTCAGCGTCAACTTTCTTAGCTTTCATGCCATACCGCCTAGGAGGACTTACAGCAAACCTCCATAGACCGACCCAATCACGCCAAGCCTTCCCACCTCCCCTAGAACCCCATATTCACCACCCCATCCCTCCGTCCCCTTCACAACCCCCACCATCGCAACACTTAACCCCAAACCCCCCCAGCTCGGCAACACCCCCAACCACCCCACCGCAAGCCCTCTCCCGCCGAACCAATCCCTCACAAAGCCCATCCCCCAGATAATCCTCCCACCCAAATTCACACAATTCGCCACCACCAGCCCCGTCCCACCCCAGCCTCCCCCACTCCCCCCCTCTACTACTTTCTCTTCTCCTCCCCCAACCCCACTCCCCAACAGGCCCCACGCCACACTGCCAAACCCCACGAAGCTGGCCCCCATGGCGACGCTCTGGGCCGCGAGATCAGCGGAGCTCGCGACCGCGGCGACGAACGCCTCGACGATGCCGTTGAGCGCCAGGAACGGGATGTAGTACATGTAGGTCGCGAGGACGTGTGGGGCGGCGGTGGCAGACCAGCGGGGGCCGAGGAGTGAGGGGAGGAGGAGAGGGATGAGCGGGGGAGCGAGGATGACGAGGGGCAGGGAGATGAGGAGGTAGAGGTGGATGATTGTGGTGAGGGTTTTGTGGGCTTGGATGAGCGAGGAATGGGCTGCGTCTGAGGATGTTCTGGGCTCAGAGGGAGGGCTTGTGGAGGATGCTTTTGATGAGGGGGAGGCGGAGGAAGAAGGAGGTGGAGGTGGAGGTGGAGGTGGAGCAGGGGCGCAGAGTCGGGCGAAGAGGTTGCGGCTGCTTTCTTCGATGGGTTGGAAGACCATGCGGGCGATGAGGCCGCCGTAGTTGGAGGCGAGGGCGTAGGCGCCTTGGTCTGAGAGGGAGGCGAGGGTGGTGAGCAGGATGGAGTCGCCTTGGGTGAGAAGGTACTTTAGGGTGGATTGGAGGAGGAGGCTGAAGGTCAGGTTGCAGAGGGGTCGAGAGAAGTAGGAGAGGATGTAGTGGGTCTCCTTGCTATAATCTGAGACTTAGCAAGGATGAACAGCTTGGTGGATCCAACCTATAGTACTGGCTATTCACGCACCTATTTTGCATCTTCTTTGGTAGAAGGGAGAATCTTTTTTCGGTATCTGTAGGCTGGAGAAGGTACAAATAGCTCACGAGTAGCCCCATGGCGAACGCAAGCTGTCCATTTGCAAAAGGCATGACGCCCACGTCGGTCCCTGCGCGATGAGCCAAAATGACAGAGCCACAAGTGACTGCTGTTCGAGCCAGGGCGGCGAAGCCTTCTGCAGACGCTCTGACTTTGTAGAGCATCTTTTGCGACGCAGCCGCGAACCCTGGCTCTGAAAGTAACTCGATCACAGACGCCACTGCATAGACTTTGATGGCGTCCGCAAAGTATACAATGTTTGGAAGTTCAGACCGGAGATACAGAAATGCGAGAAAGAAAGATAGGGGAGCCCCAAGGAGAACTGCTAAATATGCCAGATTAATGACTGCTTGCACGCCATCTTGCTGTCGCTGCAATGCAACACGAAGACTTTCTCTCGCGAAGTATAGCACAGTAATGGAGAACAATTCGAGCTGAACGGCACCACCAAGAATCTCTGGAGACAGGTAACGGAGAATGAATTGATTGACACCAAAAGTCAGGGCCCTAGAACCAATCTGCAGAAGGATGAGGAATGTTGCTCCTTTTGCCGAAGCAGAAAGGACAGTATTGGACATTGCTCGAGAGACATCGGATATGTCTCAGATAGACGGTCGATTCTTTCAGCTAGTTGGATTTTTTATTGATACATCAATCAGATCGTAAATTTTGCAGTAGTTCCGTCGGAGTTCTCCAGCAAATTCTAGCGCACATTTTACTTGTCGCTCGCCGTAAAAACCCGCTGACCGCCGTAATTTGAGCTACGGTTATCTAAGACCACCATTTGCTAAGAATTTCCTCATACAAATCACAAAATTACCTCTAGCAGCGGCAATATGATGTATTTAGCTAGATGCTCTGGGCTGATGATAGATTCAAATATCCTCCATCATTCTATGTACTCAAATCGTAACAATTCTGAACGTTGCACTGTCACAATCGGATTGCAATTGGCGTAGTTTGTAGAACCTGGGTCCGATCATTTGAATTTAGGAATGTTGTGTATATCTGGATGCCAAATGATAGCTGAGTGCCCGACAAATCCGAATCCGAAGCCCAACTTTGATTATCGGCTCTGGAGGTTGAGATACAGGCTGCGAAAGTTTGTACGGAATTGCAACTACATTCTGTTGGTGCGCTTTCCATCTGAAACCCGCACTTACGTCATGTGGCCGGCACGGCGGCACGGCGGCACGGCGGGGCGGGGCCTCCTCCGCACGTGCCACTCTAGAGAGCGCAGTGCGTCACTACAATAGGCTAGCCTTGGTTTGGTCACGAACTTGAAATAAGAAATATACTTCGCGTCTCCTTGCCAGTGACGGACTCCTGCCTTCAAATTTCTGGGAACGATCGAGTTGTACGATATACTGTTAGTCAGAGCATTGCCGACTCGTGAGCGTCACATGATACTCCCAATACTTCGAACCTGATCAATAGGATTAGGAATTAAGAAACAAATCACCCGCGCTATGTCCTGCTCCTGTTTGACTCGATGTTGTGATACCCCAAATACACCAGAGCTTCGACCATCTACCGAAGAAGGGGGTCTACACGGTCTTCCAAAGGCAAAGACATTCATTGCAGGGAGAATCTACACGTCGTGACGCCATGAGAACTGTTACGAGGATTCGAGATACTGTTTTCTTAAGCTAAGTAGATAGTTTGACATACAAGGCTAATGCGAGACAAGGCACAGCGTGAAAAGAATGTGGGTAAAGGAACGAAGAAGAACATATGAAGCGAACGCCACGAGAAATTGAAGGCTAAGACAACGCCCGCTACCACCCTCAACAAACGATTGATTCCGAAACTCATGTGGTTTCATCAAGAGTCAACAGGACGGCCATTGCAGAGACCTGTAGTCGCAGTCATATAACCATAAGTCTTCCCATAGTCACCAACGTAGACATGACCTATAATAGCATTGTCAGTATAACATCACGACGAAGGACCTAAACTCACCAGACTGGTAATTCGGGCATCCATTTGGCTCCCCACGGATAAGATTAAATGAGTTCACGAACGGACCACGCCCGATGAGCTGAAATGCGTAATCAAGCTCGGCCTTGGCACAGCCGTTGTCGCCACCATAGTTACACATGTATGCGACAGCGCCGCCAGACTTGTAGTAGATATTGTGTCCGGCTTTCACAGTAGTTGAGGGGTTGCAAAGCCCGATGAGGCCGTTGACGGAGTTCGTGTAGTCAGTGGGGTTGATAAAGCCACCGTCGCATTCAATGTCGGTCAGGAGTGAATTGGGCAATGCGTCCCGCTTGGTCCGAAACTTGGCACCTGGGGGAGTGACGGAGCCTGTAGGCTGACCCTCAATAGGAGCATGGATACCAACGCCGTTTTCGTCCTCATGGTAGGAGTAGAGACCATCGGGTTGACTCTCAGGGATGTCAAAGGCGCTACCAAAGGCAAGGAGTGCACAGAAGGTGATGGCAATCTTTGAGAGCATCTTATAAAGAGGGTATGAGAGATTTGGAATGGAGGATATTAAATATTAGACGAGAAGTGATAGAGAAAGAATATTAGGAGACTGGAATGAAAGTGTGTTAGACACTAATGAAGAATGAACTGAATTGTCTGATGGAGATTTTATGGGAGCTCATGACTGCTCTTATACTGTCGAAACTTAGTTCCTACTGTCTTCGCATGCCGGGCCTATCTTCCAATTCCGGCTGAGTATTCCGGCCAGAAGGCTCCATGTTCGTATCTCGTTCGAAGAATACTAGCACCCAAGGTTGGTGTAGAAGCCCGACTCGCGAAGTTCAGAGACATGCTGAGGCTGGAGAACGTCTGGATAGTGGGTACGTCTTATGGTGTACCGAGGTTCCCTCTCCTCCAGTACCGTCTCGAACGTATTAATCTTCTCCTTAGTAAGCGCTGCTGCTCAGCCTCACGAGCCCAAATTGCAGAGAACCCAACTCTGGCTTGAGAGAAACGAAATTCTAAATACGTTTTTGCGCAGCAAGGTCATACTAATTAGTAGGGCGAGGGGAAGTCCATCCTGATTGCATGATGGTAGTTTGTATTGAACTGTATGCCAAGACGGTCATCAACGGGCACTCCGGAGGATCATTCAACCGTGCCGCCCTGAATATATATCCTCAATTTTGCTTAGCGTGGTCACTTAACTTCTGCTCAAATCTTCTCGCCAAGAGTTGGACTTAGATGCTACCTACTAGTGTGATCAGTGGCTTGCGCAATAAGTGCACTGAAGTGATTGACTTATCTGATTATTTCCGCATCGATTTCACTTGTTGCTTTGAGTATCGCAATAGCAGACCCTACCATGATGTCTTCTGATTCGATGAGCCCTGCAGGCAAGCAATTCACCCAAGTCATATATACAGAGAGGTTGATTCTACGCCGCCTATGTGCTACTGATGCCGAGTATCTCCTACCAATTCTCTCCAATCCAGATTCAATGCAATGGCTGTGAGCTGCCGCTGTCATGTTTGCAGATGTTAGTCTCGCTGTACTCACAACGTCCTAGGAACGACACTGTTAGACGAAGGACAATACAGGGAACTCAAGAATGGATAGATGAACGCCTCGCTCGACCAGGACTAGACACCTTTCTTGTCGAGCTGCTTTCGACCACGCAAGCCACGACCACTGATCACCAAGCTGGAAAGGATGTCAACCAAGAGGGGTCTTTCCGCGAGGTAATTGGTGTGATTGGCAGTCCCGATATTCCTCGTATCGGTTACATTTTCCATGCCAAGTACTTTGGCAAAGGATATGCTACAGAAGCGTTGAAGGCATATATGAACTCTTACTGGAATCGGGTTCCTCCTGTCTCATCTGGAGAATCTGGTAGCTTTGACTTCGCGTGCGCAGCGACTGACGTAGACAATACACCCAGCCGAAGACTTTTGGAAAAATGCGGGTTTTCTCTGCAGCGTATCGGCAAGGAATCATACGACAATCCATCAAAGGGAGGCTTAAGGGATGATGCTGTCTATGCGATTTTCCGGCCGGGCACGCATGAGGATGGAGCTTCCCTACTAGCTACAGACGAATGGAAGGACATGAGTGTTCGTGTCACAACCAGGACTGGCTAGAAATTCTATGATAACCTTCGGGACTTCCAATGACGTTTGGCATCGGAGCATTATCCGCCCGTTCCCACAATATTTGACCTGTTGTACCACCAAGCCTCTCTTGAGACTGTTCCTACCGAGGTCAGCATTCAGCCGCCGTCAACATTTGTCGAAGTGAGGGACGCGCCATCGGCGTTCTTCATGACTAATGGATGGCTATCAGGATTTCTTTTGCAACGACAGAGGCTCATGACTCATAAGCTTCGAGCCTCTTTGCCTAGCACTCCACATGGCTTTAATTGCTAAATCTGGAGCTTTGGGCGCCCAAAAGAGGCAACCTGAATGCAGTGACTCCATGGTCATGAGGTTTCTCGCCTTATTCGATGACTTTGCGAGTATTTCCATCTGACCACCATCTTCTGTAAAAGGCTGAAACGTCTGTTCAGCTACACGCCCATCGCCTATCAAGAAAATTGGATATCCATTTATCGGGTCATACGAAACAGATGGCGTTTGACTTTGGCGCGCCGTGCGGATGTAGGCGCAGCCTGCCGCATCCTTTCATGATTGGATGATGAGGCGGCACAAGCATTAGGTAGGTAGGCTGAAGCAAATGCGAGGCGCAGAGGAACGCCTACCTACATGCCCACGCCTACCTAACCACTTAGCTTGCCTTAATTCGGCGATTTCTATTTTTGCCCTCTTGAAGGAATCGTACTTTCTTATTCGCCCATTCCTCGAGCATCATCCGGAAATAGTAAGGCGCATGCGTTCTTGCATATTCCCGTCCCACTTTGTTCTTCTGAAGCCCTTCAGGTGAACCTCGCCACGAGGCTTCGACTTGTTGCATGGCTATCTGCCTAGATCTCTATGCGCCGCGTTTGTTACACAAACAGCTCGTAACACGTCGATACCTGCTAAATCTAGGTATAAGAGTAGGCTGTATGTGTATGATGCATCAAGCAACAAACGAACGCTATTTCTCATCCATTTCTTACGATCATTTAGCCCCCACTTTTACTTAATCTCCTGCGTCGCATTTCTCTCTGGCCTTAAATCAATAATCGGCCCCTTTTCAACCAGTCCTTGTTTTTCATACTTCACTCTACTTCAGCTCTCGTTTTTAATTTTCCCGACACTCCCGACACTCTAGTAGCTGCCCTTATATAGCACAAGACACCTGCGAAAAGCTTCTTCAATATTCTCTCCATGGCTGCCCGTGCCGACGAGCGCAACCCGAATGCCCCGCTACGCCTTCTCTCTTTGGATGGGGGTGGTGTAAGGGGTCTATCCAGCTTGATGGTTCTGGACGACCTTATGGAGAATATTGCACAGGAAGAGAAGCGCCTTGGCTTAAGGCGCAGGAACGACAACACTCGTCTGAAACCTTGCGATTACTTCGATCTAATTGGTGGTACAAGTACGGGCGGCATTATCGCGATCCTGCTAGGACGGCTTCGTCTCAACTGTCGACAGTGTATCGACATATACTCTGAGCTGGCTGAGGAAATCTTCAAAAATGACCGGGTTATGAAGATCTTTGGCACTAAGATACCGCTTAGCTCCAATCGCTTCTCAGGAGTAGTCCTCGAAAAGGCAATCAAAAAAGCCCTGGTCAAGTTAGGTTACAAAGAAGATGAGCTGATGTGGGACGCAACTCTATTTGAACAAGTCGATGAGCCCGAAGCAGAAATGCCCGATGATAGCATATGGGCAAATTTCAAACAACCAAATGTCTCCGAAGATGCCGTGCCAAGTCTCACAGAATCGCCGATCCAGGTCAGAAGTAGGAGTACGTCAGCTCCAGCAACCAATGGCTTTATCTCGCGCGCGCCCATAGCCCCATCACTGACAGGAGCAGACACCACAGAGTCGCGAGACGATCCGAAGAACAAGTCAGCGCTTATCCGACGCGACACACAATCATCTCGGCGAAGTGTGAAGATATCACAAAAAGCTCCCGAACGTAAGCCAACATTCCGTCTCCACCGTACCGGCTCCGTACACCAAAAGCCCGGTCAACGAGGCTGTCGTGCATTCGTCGTATCAACCCTGAAGAATGCGCTTGGAGCCCCTCGCATCTTCAGCACTTACGACGCCAATGACCACACCACCAAAATCTGGGAGGCTCTCCGCGCCACCTCCGCAGCTCCTACCTTCTTCGAAGAAATCAGCTTTGGCAAACCCCAAATGACCTACCTCGACGGTGGCGTCGGCTTCAACAACCCCTGCGCCGAAGTCGACTACGCCGCCAAATCCCTCTGGGAAGGCCGACCGATCGGCTGCATCGTCTCCGTCGGCACGGGTCTGCAAACCATCCCCAGCGTCAAGAAAGCCAACACCTGGCTCCCCTTCGGCCTCGGGACTGACATCGCGCTCGCGGGCGCCCTTGCCTCCATGGCGACCGGCACCGCGCGTGTGGACAACGAGATGCAGCGTATGTACTACCACTCCGGCACCAAGTACCACCGCTTCGACGTCGACGGCGGCATCGCGAACATCAGCATGGAGGAGTTCATGCGCGAGGACGAGATGGGCGCCCTCACCGAGCAGTACATGCGCGACCCGCAGCAGGTCCGGCGGGCCCGCCATCTGGGCGAGCTCATGGTGCGCCTGTCGGCGCTGCCCCCACACTTCGAGATCACGGTGAATCAGTTTCGCATCGGCGTTGCGGGGAGGGGTGTCATTGAGGGCGCCTTCGTGA